>OZ022230.1:27934077-28529610 GCA_963978835.1 Tenthredo scrophulariae | reverse complement strand
AACTACTTTCAGTTCTGGTCTTAACCGCTGGTACTCGGTAATGAAAAACGATACGGGGTACCCCGGCTCTTCACTCTTGATCAAATATACCCACTTGTCAAGAGTATCTCCTAGTGTATTAAAAATGATATTCCGATCGTGGTCCTCGATGGTAGGATGAAACGGGATGAGTGATACCTACTCGTCTGAAATTCTTGTCTAATTTGGAAAATTCTTACCCAAAAGAGAGAAGAAAGAAAGAAAAAAAAAAAAACAAAAACGAAAAAGGAAAAGGGATTCTGGAAGGGTGCAGGAACAAGTGGTACCGGCCGGTTTGAATGATAAATATTATGACAACGGTTGACAGGATTTGTACCATTGCATTGGCTCGGCCCCTCTCTTCGTCTGTTAAAAATTCCTCTCTTTAATTCTTTCTTCTTTCATTCATTGTCAAGCCCCGACAACGAAAGAGCGAGAGATAAAGAGATAGAGAGAGAGAGAGAGGAGAAGCGGGTGCGGATAAATGAAGAGCGTAACAACGTCTCGTTGGCTCGTTTCCGTTTATACGCGTTACACGTTACACGTTGCACGGTAGGTATAGAGAAAAGAGAATAAGGGTGAAAGAGAAAAGGAGAAAAATAGAGTGAAAAACGGGTGGCTGACGGTGCTGAAATCTGTAACGCGAAAAAGGCGGAATCGGATATCAAATATCGTTTCAGAAATGGTCTTTTATAACATGGCGCAGTGGAGGGTGAAAGTAGCTCAGCAAATAACCGGAATCCTTTTCTCGGTTTTCATTTTCCATTATTTTTCATAGTTATAAGTTACTAAATTCGCTATGGGTGTAGAACGTGAAATAAATTAGCGTCACGTAAATTAAGCTCATTTCAATTATCCTATTCGGTTTATTCACCGGCTATGCGATATAATGTACTATATAATCGCCGCGTACCTAGTTGGGAAATTTGTTACATCATTAAGCCACGCACACAAGTTTACGTACATATTATACATTCATTTTTACCTCGCCAAAAAATGTCGAGCAGTTATCAGCGTGGAAATCTTTATCACTGGGCATCAATTCGCCCACGCCAGCCAACTCCTATACTAGATTATTTATTCTTGTCTGTTACAACGTTGATTACGATTGGGAATCGTAAATTATTCCCAATACACTCCATCCAGCGAGTGAGTGTCATCAATAGTGGATGAAACCTCGTCTGGGAATTGAGGAGAGATTCGCAAGACCCCGCGAATATGGGGCAAAAAGACTTGGCTGTTCTTCCATTTTATCAAGGAATAATTTCACGTCCGGATAAACCGCGAGAAAATTTCTAAGTCACATATAGTTTTGTGTACTTGCTGTGAATAAAACGTTTCGCAACTTCCCGCTGCGCTGTTAGCGCGGTTTAAAGTCAGACCGGAAGTTATCGCGGGCAATAGAACCGGAGTGCATATATCTATGCAGAAACGATACCCACACTTTTACACCATGCTGGAATCCACTACTCCATAGCTAACCACAGCTGTCCCGTATACTTCCCGGGCAGTAAAAAAATCAATGAAAGGTTCAACCCGGCGATCCAACTGCGAATGTATATATACAGATATAATATGCCTATACCTATATAACCACCCGTACGATCGCGAAGGTGTGCTGCTGGCAGACGACTACCTCCTACCCCCATGGTTTAAGGAGTCGTAAATGTAATAAAAATGAAAAGCATGAACCGCCGGAGAAGAAGAAATTTAGTGGGGATTATTTTCTTTGGTTGGAGATGTTTTTTTCTTTTTTCTTTGGTCCAGACACGATCGTCATCGGTGGTTTGGGTTTTAGCCTGCAGACACGAGATGATGATTGAATCGTTTAATTAAAATTGTGTTAAAAGTACGTTGAATTCCCAGACTCTCTAGACTCTCTACAAAGCGCGACGAGTGTTTCATTCTAAGCGTTAATTGAACTCATATAGCAGTTTCAGATATCATTTCTACCATACGGTTAGTTGACAAATAAATTTCCAACATTTCTTTTTCAATGAAACCCGTGGGTATATCGATCGACAGAAGACAAGATGTTCAACAATTTATCCGAATCTCAAAAGTCCCTGACCTTTCGGTAGTTATAGGTAGAATTAGTCAAGGAAATCGGCGAGGAAACTTTCTATAATTTTTTCTTCTCATTCGTCTCGCGCGTTATTATATTACGTCACATATATCGAGGACCGGTATGTCTGTAATATTCGTCTGAAATTAAGTATAATAAACGGCGTGTCTAAAAGAAGACACCGAACTCCGCTGCACAGTGGGTCTTGAAAGCTCGTTAATATACTCGAGAGAGAATGAGATGACGCAGAGTAAAAACCGCAAGGCGTTAACGTTAACGAGTGTAACTAACGTGGTAATATTATTTCTTCGAAATACGACTCTCGATTCTACGCCTAGTATTTCCCTCTGTTCGTCGAATGGCCGAATGTTCGAATACCAGCGGGATACTACGCTCAGGGATGCTGCAGCGTATAATCCGTGGGTTAGATTTGATGCATTTTCCACCCCCCGTCGAGATCACGAGCTAGGGAGATCTTTGAGTCACAAATGGATTGGACTAGGCGCAATGCATCGAATGTAATAATTTCATAAATAGAACAACAGATACTGTATACTTGGAGAATGAAAAGCCGTGTATTTTGGAAAATCGAAAGAGAGTTTGAATTAATCTAGCTCGGACGCATCGACGCAATTACGGAGGTAGTTTTGGGCGTCGGTTGGGGGATGGGTACTGAAAAAGTTTGAAATTAAGAATTCCATTATAGTGGAGGCTGAGAAGAAGAAGAAGAAGAAGAAGTGAATTTAGATTAGGTCATAAATGACACCCTAGTTGTTCGCGAACTCGCCTCATCAGTCTGGAGGCCCGTTTACGACCCTAGCCTGTGATATATAAATACCAATATCGCGTTTTGAATAACGAAAATTATATAAAATGAAACGAAACTACGACGAAAAAATTTCGTCGTATGATTCTTGATATCGATTTATGGATGCTGAAGTAAGGGCGTCGAACCCTGCGAGAGTTCCTCGCTCTTATTTAGTCTCGGAAAAAATTTCCTCCCGTAAGTATTGATCCTGGAAGAGGACGAATCCTTGTAGAAAAGTTCATACGTACGTCGTTCTTATTTTCCGTTCCCTACTTCTTTCATCTTATCTTTTATTCCTATTCTTCTTTCGCCCGGCTTGTCCCTGAGAAAAAAAAACTGAATAAAAAAAAAAGTCCTCAATTATTTTTTTTTTTTTTTTTTTTTTTTCCGAGTCGATAGCGGAGAGACAGACTCAAACAAGGTAAGTCTATGGTATACTTTGAGCTGCTGTGCGAAGCCAGTTATCGATTTGAGCCGCGAACAGGGGCGGCAGACATGAGGGAAGAACGTGGACCGTCACAGAGGGTAACTTTACTAAATCTCCCTCTAGTGAAAACGCGTCGTGTTTCTTCTTCGTTATTTTACAATGAATAATAAAATTTGATAGTGCTAATACGTTGGGAAATCTGAATCCATTTCAGTTCGGATTGAAAAAAAAAAATAAAAGCGGAATGTATGTCTCAACTTCGAGAGGCTCTAACACGCGGCTAAGTTACCCTAACACTAATTTATCACATATCGTTGGACTCGTCAGAAAGTTTACTACAATTTTCGTCCGGAGTTATTTTCAACTCACCCGATAGCTGACGTGATATTTAAAGATTACTCGATCGGTATATTTGCATCACAGTTTCATTCAGACGGCGAGAATGAGGGGCTGCCAAAAAAAAAATTAAAACAGTTCAATGGCCCCTGGATCTCGGCCCTGACACCTTGCTTGACGATCTATACACCAGTGGTTCTCATGATATATCCGTGATGTAACTTTTTCCAAAATTTTTCAATTTCCATTGTGGAAAAGTTTGGAACCTTTTTTCGTACCGAACATAACGCGGATTATCATTTTTTAAAAACCCCTGGAGTATCGAGCCATCAAACTTTTATTAGATAACAGGCGTTTTATCGTCGATCAATCAAACGCCTACAAACTTTTTTTACAACTCTCAAAATATATCGTAAGAAACGTTAGGAAAAAAAATTTTTCCTTATAACGTGGAAGGAGTTCGTCTACTGTCTATACCCTAAGCCACGGGTCTGGGCTTGGCTTACCCAAACGTCGCCTCGCGTCGCGACGCTCGCTCACCCTCGAGAAAGCGCGACGAGACAGACGACGGACTAAAATAGTACAACGATTGCTACACTCCGTGGTGTAATTCGGTCGAGATGATTTTCTCTATACTATTTACAAAGTAAACAGGTTGATCCCGACAAATTTTACGAATTCGAATGTATATTGTATACGTTGTTTGAAAAAACAGATAAATGTATATAGTTTTTCAAAAATATCGACATTTCAGAGACACAACGATACATAGAATGAAAATTAATATTTTATATTAACAATTTACAAGGATCGCCGATCACTTCCGGTGTCTACGATCTTCTCTGTGTTCGGCGGCGGCGTTTACCGGAAATAGAATGAGTAAAATTACGCGTATGTCACGGCGTAGTTCCTGTTTCCTGTGTTTGCTGTATACCGACTCCATGTAGTCGCTCTAAAAGTGAGCGATACATGAAATCGCGAGGAATACTTCAGGCCTAATTAATACGAAATTCACACATCGAGAGATTAAATACCGAACAACTTCTACCCCGTTGATTTCACGAGAATATTTCATAGGGATAAAAGACGGGGATGATCGAGGGTCGTAACATTTACTCGAAGAATTTTTCCGAAAAATAAAGGGTTACCGAGATATGGGCATATACGAGAAGACTCGGATTCTAGTTTCATCATTCCAATCGGATTTCGATCCGTTGATTCGAGTGGAAGAGAATAGAACGAGAACAATAAATACGAGACATAAATTGTGGAGAAAAAACGCGAGAGAGGGGGGTCAGAGGTGAAATTTGAGATAAATCTTCGTCTCCTTCATAAAGCGAAGTATAAGATCTATAATGGCGTTTTGAACCGCGGAATATCCTCCCTCTAGAATTCAAATCAATCATTTCATTTACCGACTCGGCATTATACTCCCTCGGACAGTTTGTATGAATATTCAATCTCTCGAGACTATCCAATTTTTCTAATACCAAATTTCGTGCTAAGTCTATAAATCGAACGTCCAGGGTTCGTTTTTCGAAATCTATTTCACATTAAAAGAAAGGGAACGAAATTATTCCATTGACCACTCGCTATTTATCCATGGAATTGTATAAAATTTTTAATATTCATTTTCGTATAATACGAGTCGAGTCAATCTAGTCACTGCAGGAAGCTGACTGCTGCACATACGAACTAGTTTCAATGGGATATTATAAAAGTAGCTTTTATATCGACGATTTAACGCCGCAAGCTCACAGGCAAGCCTTTGAGAGTTTGGGGTAATCGCATGATTCCTAAGAAAATTATACTTTCGGCTCGTTTCATCCGTAAAAAGAAAAAGAAAAAACAACGTTTTTTTTTAGACATTTCAAAATGCCTCGGGGTCCAGCTGAGATCAAACGAACGAACGAAGTCTGACTGCTGCAGCACCGAGTGCACGAGCCACGTTGAATAGAATAAATTCTCTGCACTATTTCTTCAACCGGTACCGTCGAAAAATTAAGAAAACTACGGAGATCTAATGGTTTCGTTGAACATTTCTCGACCGGGCTTTGCGGGGGTCGATAAAATCACCCATGGACAGATAAATGTCGTTTATATAGTATACAGCGGCTATGAGATAGACGATGTGAATCAAAGAGACGGACAAACGATCAGGCAGGAGCTGGGTATGGAATCGAATCAAAGTTAGGATCGACAAAACTGCCAGTTACTAAATTCCCTAAACTCCCCCAAGCTCACCTGAAGCTCACCCCTCGCACACGCATAGTTTTATTTATAAACTTTGATTTTCGATCCCGGCATAAATTCCCCCAATTATATCTGTACAAACGAGAGTTTTCTCGATTAGTATACGCTTTAAAAAATAATTCATTTCGCTCGAATTAGGACAACTAGCGAATAACTGGTCGTATCCTGGAGTCTCGATGACCTAGATCACCGGTTGAAACGCTAATTAGCTTGTTGGAAGAACCCGGAAAGATCAAAGCATTCGGGAATGAATAAGAAAAAGTTTTTCCATTTGGATTTTGATATTTTGTTTTCTGACAAGGAAATCGAATTAAGAGGATAGAAGTAATGTACCGTGTGCGTTGTGATTTGAATTGAGAAAATCGTACCGTACAAGATGAACGGTGTATCGTATACGGGGTTGATCAATTACGATGAGATAAATCGGAATTATTGTCGCGTGTATGATATTGAAATATTGATATTTTCTTCCGAGAAAATGCAAGCCAATAATAGTTTTACGCTACTTTCCGAATCGTCGCGAGACACGCGATCCTCTTATCTAAGCCTATGGGCTAGGCTCTGTTGCACGGAAATATGAATAACTCGAAATGTACTATATCGACATGAGGAGCGAGAGTAAACAGCGGATCTAAAATCGCGGGATTTTATCCGTTGAGAAATAGTCCGAAAGATGTATGTACAATATAGTATGAATAGATATAGGTTGTAGGATATGTGCTTAAAAGAGTGTCGAATATAATAGCGATCGTAAATTACGTGTACATAAAATATGAAAAAACGTTGTCGTTCGACGTTACGGTTGTTGGGTTGAAGCAAGGCGGGTGGCTGCGTAGCAGAGGGGAAACCCTAAAGGGCGTACCGTGACTTCCTTACTTGAGGAAAATCAATAACGTGTTTGGGGGTGTAGAAGTAGAGACCTGCTCAAAAGACGTAAGACGACGTGCCCATAGATGTCAGGTGAAAGGTCAGCCTGTTTTTAGGCTCTATATAGCAGAGTATAGACCTCGAAGACTCGTCGATGTACATATATATCTAGAAATAAAATAGTTTTCCGCCAAACGCCCGGCAATTGCAATCCGCCTCGCCCGAAATCATTCATTCAGTTTCTTTCCCTTCCTTTCCTTTATTTTCATTTCCTTTTTCCTCCCTCTCTCGCTCTCTCTCTCTCTCTCTCTCTCTCTTATCATTCGGTTGACGCATTCCGCGTTTTTGGAGCTAAAACAACCACGACGGCCGCATATACCGCCGTGAAATGTACAACGAAAATAACCCAAACGTATAGTATATAGGTATATGACTTGGGGAGGCATCACGACGCGCGGGGTTCGATACCAAAACGAAAAACAGTAAAAAAAAAAACACACACACGCAACATCCGTTTGGTTTTCGAAAGAAAATGGTAAATTTTTGGTGAAACATCGAGCGTTGTTACTTGCGTGATACAAACAAATCATAATCCGCGATACAGGGTAATATTATACAGGTTAAATACTTGTGTTTATTCATTCGTTGTCGTCCGTATCATTCTTACCTCTCCACCCTGCTGTATATAGACGAACTTGAAGAATGAATAAATTATCCAAAAGCACAGTCACAGTATGTCTGGTGGTTTCAAAAATTCCCCCTATATTTATCCCTGTGTATTGAATATCCCTCTCGTAAGTGCAATGATCGATATTATCATTCACCTGAAACCCGCACCTGCACCACAGATATAACCAGACGAGGTTTAGCTCCGTTTATCCCAGTTCAGCTTGGATTAGTTTACACTTTTCGTAGTTTGTACCTTAACGTAAATGCCGGTACTATACGTGCGGCACGGTCCTCTGCTTAGTAGTGCAGTGCGCGCAGCCTCGCGCGATTCTAGCTATGGCTCTGGGGCGCAGGTCACACGCTACCTAAACGGGCGGCCCCCAGATCGTTGGAGTAAAACTCGAGGCGCTATTCTGCGCGGCGGACGTTCTCCCCCGGCCCTCAACGCCCTCGCTAGGCAGCCCCGTACCCGCGGCTTCCCCGGCTTGCCTCACTCGACGCCCTATACCCACCCTCACCCTCAACGCGCCCCTTCTTCCGTACCAGCAGATGGGGTGCTACGCGACGCGACGCGCCGAGCCGCGCGCGCCGACTACCCTACGTTCGCGGCACACCCGAACCGAGTCCGAATCGTATTCGTAGCCCCAGGGGTCACCGTACCGCGTTCACCCCCGCAGTAGTCGCTGTCGCTAGAGTGACGCTGTTATCCGCTACCCTTACTTTCCGTCCCTAACTATTCATCCTTTCTCATTCATTTTCAACACTTTTTTCGACACCTGTTTATCGTTTACTCTATTCACTTTCAGAAGATTCGTAACGATCACCGAGTAATGAAAATTGTAAAAAAAAAAACACCGATTTCATACTCTTTTTTTTTTTATTCATTCCCTGCATTTTCCCATCAATTTTCGATCTATTCTCTTTCCTATTTTTATACGCACTCTGCTGCTCCGTGGTATCAACTTCTCGAACGTCGATAACCCACCAATGATTACGATTGAACTCTCACCTAAAAATAATATGCGAAAAATATTATGAAGAAATGAGATCTCTTTTCGAGTTAGGTCGGCAGAGAACAGTCGTCATAAAGTTTCCTATCCCGTTATTATAGGTTTTATTGATAAATCGATCTTACGATTCTGTTATATTTCGTCAGGTACTTGCGGTACTGCACAGAATTAATTATTATACCGTAGACGGATACCGTTTAAACACACATTATAATGTATGTACTACCTATACCTCGTTGCACAGGTGTGTGTGCGTAGGCGTGTGTCTGTGTGTATACACATGGATTATTGCACAATAGAACCTCTGACGTGTAGCTACCTTCCATCTAAAATCAAAGGTGGATGCGAGACGCCGTCTGGACGTCGCGACGCTTCTATTGTCACAAGACGGGTTACCGACCGACTGCTTGCCAAAGTATTTCGCGTACATACTCATCACGTAGGTAGGTATACCAGATCTTCGGACAAATCGAGAAAGGATATAATGGATGAGTATAATTTTGACTATGACCGAAACGAATGAAGTAAAAAACAGCAGAAGAACTAAAATACGTCTATTATACAATGAATAATATCAACTGTTAATTAAACGAGCTCGTAGTTATCGCGCGAGCGCTTGACCTACTATGCAAATCACAGATAAACTCGGTTATGAACAAATTGCCGACTTAATCAACGGAAATATATCGAGAATATGAGTTCAAAGAACATTGAGTTACGTCAATGCTAATTGTTAGTACATGCTAGTTAAAGATCACGCCTCTTTTCACCCCGATTCACAATTTTCACATTTCTCATTCCCAAGTTATCGCAACCTGAATTTCACCGCTAGATACGATCCTGCGAGATTCGCTCAGGTAGAATGGTAAATCCTTCCTGCAAGCGCGCCTCCTGGTTTTACATAATTCATCCCTGCAGCGAACGAGGGGGAAAACCACGGTCTGGCGGAAAAAAAAAAAGGTAAAGAAAAAAAAAGAAATCTGTACTGTCGCTAAATATTTAAAGGTTCCTCTTTATTTTATCTTTTTTCACTCTCCGGCGAAATTTCCGTTTCGAATCAGTATTAGGTATTCACGCGAGTGGGAGACGCTTTGATGAACCACTAATCTCTCTGCAACAGTTGAAAAAAAAAAAAAAAAGATTCTTCTACAAATTACGGGCTGTTAAACAAATCACGAAATTGCTACTACTTATCATTGGCTAGTAGGCAATACATTATTACTCATTGTCAGTCTGAGTCAGACTTTAATTTCAATCATCCCTGGCTTCAATTCAATTTACCCACAAAAATGAGCCATTCTTTTTTCTTCACATCGTTTTGAATATATACGAAAATCACGCAAATTACGAGGCGCACAACCTTTCAATCATAAGTCATGCCGAAATTGCTTATGACGAATCAAAACTCACATACTATTAATTTAAGATACACATACATTTGAGATTTCAAGCCTAATGGACCATAATATTTTGCGCCTAAATGCATTAGTCCTGCGACGCTGCATAAGTACTGCATCGTGCGGCGCCGGGCTTAGCGGCGGCTGTGCTGGGCGGCAATGGTGTCTGTTGGTTTAAACGCGTTCTTTGCTGATATGACACGACGCGGTGCAAAGGTCGTTGAGCGCGCTTGAAATATGAGATTTTCGGTACCGCTACAAATTGGCTCATGTTGAGCCCGTGGTTCAAGCCGAAGAGCACGTCAGTCGACACACTCTTGTTTACATAAGTACCTACCTACGTAGTATGCAAAGTTAAACGTCTCCGAGCTACGCGCTCTCCATATCTCCATACGCCTTACGGTATGCAACGAGACATACCTCCGCGTACGTGCACCGCTGTATCAAGGCGGGGGTAGCGCTGAGAAAATGGGTTTAAAGAGAGCGAAATGCAGGTGCACCGTGTGTATTCGCATATAGGGCATTCCGTAGAAAAGTTAAAAGAAAACTACGACAGCTCTTTCATTTATTAAAATACCGGTATTATTGCATATAGACGTTTTATTCAGACGGGGAACTCCGAGATAACAAAAACTGATTCAAGGTGTACAAAGCGTTCCACGAATCTCCCGTACTTATACGTATATAGATACGTGAATCGATATAACTTCCTAGTAGTATGTGCACTGCATTATATCGTAGACGATTGTAGGCGGCAATTTTTTCTTTCTTTCTTTCTTTCTTTCTGCTTCTCTCCTTAGCCTAGTGAATATTATTGTGTTTTTCATTTTCACCACGTCCGTACGTATACTGCGTATGTGTACGCATATACGTAGCGGACAATGTGTACTTTTCCTATACCTATATAGATGTATAAACGTCACGAGAGATGTTTGTGTGGCAGTTGGTCCGTAACTGGCGCAGTCGACCCCGTGCATTATGGATTATAATGTATGTAGGTATGCGGTAATAAGTTATACACAACGTTCGGATACAAAAGATCGAGGATGGTGTAGTACGTAGTAGAGTACAGTACAGTCGAACATGAAAGTAAAAATAAGTATCCACCACTAATTTAAGACCTCTATTCATGTCAATCGAATCACCTGTATTCACGGATTACAATAAAAAGAATAACTGTGCAAATGGTTATTGAAGAATGATCCAGCCCCCCGATCATTTCATTTATTCGAAAACGTGATTTTATTATTATTTGGTGAAAGCATCGATATTTACACTATGTAACTAATATATTATTAATTAATTATCATTAATCAATACTTTATCTCTATACGTTCGAGCTCGTTTATTGTCTGCGATGTCTTGCAGTGGTGTCTTTCACAGAAGTCCTGAATCCTCAGACAAGCTTCTATCAGCATATCTTTAGGCACTGTTATTACCAATCGGATGTACGATGGATAGTCGAAGCACTGTAATTCGGATAGGGAAATAAATAAACAAACGAATAAATAATTAGACGTATGTAGAAACCGTCGTTTGATGGATAGGAAAAATCAAACTCACCTGTCCAGGTAGACAGAAGACCGATTCCTCCATCAACATACACTGTACAAACTCCAGGTCAGATTTGAACTCCGTGAAGCATGTTAGGTCGATGTAAACCTGCGAATCGGTTCATCAACCGGGTCAATAATAATTGGATTCATTAATAAGCGAGGGGTGGTTTTGGGGATGAGGGACAGAGAGGAGAGAGAGAGAGAGAGAGAGAGAGAATGGGTGAAGGTGATATACAATTACTGATGAGATTGGATACACCTACCATCATGTACATGGCACCGTCAGGCATGATTGGTTTCAGGCCTTGTATCTTTGATATGTGGCTATAGGCGAGTCTGGAGTGTTCCTAAAACGGCGATGAATAAGTGAAATCATATATTATGAGAAAATTTCTATGATAATTTAGTCTCCTCAAAATCGCAAGATAAGCGGATTTAGTTAGTTGATTATTTATCAGGCCACTCTGCATCAGGAAAATCCCTTTTCGTCTCGGCGAGGGAAGGAAAGAAAAAGGAAACAAAAATAAGGGAAGAAAAAAGAATAGCTTTAGGGAAAGTATGCATAAGGCTTCCCTTAAGAGGGTTACACGAGCACTCGGGTAAAGTTTTACTTGTCGGGGTAAATTTTCCTGTACAGAGTATAATGCACCGCTGTATTTACCATTTAGTATGTGTTACTCGACCAGCAGCTATAGCAGGCCATACTTACGTATAACGTCTCTATGACATCGTCGTAAAACTTTTTAGGTGTGTTTCGCAAAATCGCTGGTAAAGCGCCCTGGACAATCGTGTTGCTCCCGATTATTCTTTGGCTCAGCGACTGGAGCCCTTTGCGAATCTACGGAGATCGATAAATTGCGTGAACGAATGCGTGCCTGGAGAAAATTTGAATAAGGATAAGACTGATTCACCTCTTTGTCCAAAATATTTTTTCTGTCGTGTATTATTATCCACCCCATCCTCCAGCCTGGCACTAAGAATCTGTAACATTTGGGATGAGCTGAGTTAAAAAGAATTACTTCGGATGGGGAATTGAGATTGATTACCTCTTGGTAAGGCCGCTGCAAGATAGTATGGGAACCTCGATGGACAATGATGCCAACGAGTGAAAAGATCGGCCGGGAAAAACCTGGGAAAATAATAAACGAGTTTTAGGTAATCCGGGGTTCTTCTTTAGTCCATAGCACTCACCATGTGTTCGTAAATTTCATCGGCTATTATTGGGACGTAATAGCGAGCCGCGATTTCTAGTATATCCGCGAGATGATCGCGACTAAAAACTGAACCGCATGGATTTGAGGGATTGTTTATTATTATAGCTGCCGTATCCTCGTCTATCTGTGCCTCCAAGTCGTCCAGGTTTATCTCCCATCCGTACTCGGGCTAAACCGAAAGAATCATCGATTATTCATCGCTTAGTTGTGGTCAATTTAATTTGGCGAAAGACTCACTCTGAGGTTGTAAGATTTAACGATAATTCCAAGGCCCTCGGCTAGAGTTCGATAAATCGAAAATCCGGGTCTTGGAATGAGTATATTTTGTCCGGGTCGAGCTAGAGCCGTGATGCAAATGTCTAAAGCGCACGAACATCCGCTGCAGAGTATGACGTCCTGCAACACGTCGGTTTTTAGAAAAAAAAAAAAAACTTCAACACCCCCAAGGCCTCTCGTTCGATTGAAGGTTCATTATCAACGGTCTCTCACCTTAGCATCGATCTTAACGAATTCATTCGAACTGTACTCAGCGACAGCTTCGCGAGCCATTTGATATCCTTCGATGGCGAAAAAGAAACAGACAAAAAAAATCTTCATTAGGAATTGAAAAAATGCAGAGTATATTTGTAAGAAATCTAGCTCTAAAAATCCAAGCTTTTTTCTTAACAAGTTAATTACGGCAACGTCCCGACACTTTCGCTTCAACTGTCCGTATAATCTCTCGAACGTTCCGATGGACGTTGGGCAGATTCAATTTTTTATTTCAACCAACGTATGGGAGATTGGGGATAGGAAAGATTCGTGAAAAGATCGGATCGTTCAATAATTAAGGTTGTAATCGTTGTTAATAAAATTATACCAGTGCTCGGAGCGTAACCGTTGTAAAGTTCCGATTCAACGCTCTCTTTGATAGCTTCGATTGCCTCACGAGCTGGTTTCAGATTGCCAAATGTTGTCGGGTCACCTGGGGACGAGGAAATGTCTATTTAAGTACGAAGCCATTTTTCGCACGTATATATTCAAAAATTTCCTAAAACGTGTCGGATTTCCTTGACTCTCCGACTATACACCGCACGCACGACGCGGGGTTGAATCTAATCGAAAGTGAAAGACGAATGAGAAATGAGAAAAGTGAAAACTCACCAATAGACAAAGCTATCATCAACTTGTTGGGATTTGGTTCAGTGACGATGTTCTCAACGATCGATCTGATCGGATTGTGAGTATTTTTCGCTATATCGGATGCTTCGACTTTCCACCAATTGCGATTAGGGGTTCTGAACATTGTCACAATAAAATGGAGGCTTTGTTTTTTCCTATTAAAATAAAATGTCAAAGTGGTTATAACGGGTGGTCGGCTGCTCGATAACTAAGCCGAAGAATTCAGCTAGGTAAACATGCATGCGAGGTGTATAAGTTTTAACGCGGAATGAATAAAACCGGATTGGCCGGACGACTCCGCACCTCTTTCCATAATAAATTCAGCGTGAGTATCAAAGGCTCTCGAGAGATTTCTGATACGCAGATATAAAATCCGCGTTTAAATACGGATCGTGACGAGCCGAGTGATATCTACACCATCGGATTCGCGATCTACTCAAAATCTAAAACATATAAGTATACATACGGACTCGACGCGGGCCGAGGTACGGTGAAGGTATAGAAAGATCAAAGTTTCTCGTATACAGCACAGCATCATTCGACAAAAAGGAATGTTGTTTATCTGGATTCGACCAGATTTATAGATTTTTAAACTTTAAAGGTCATCAATTAATTCATGTATATACCAAGCCAATAGCTTCAGTCTTACGAGCATACTGGAATAAAGACGAAGAAGCAAAAGAGAAAAAAAAAGAAGACTCTGGGGTTTTGGTAAAGCGTTTAGATTTTTATTTATTTATGTATTTTTTCTTTCCCCTTTTATTTCGCCACTTTCAAGTTTCAATTCATCCAGTCTAACCTTATCGACGACTTCCCTGTAACACACCGTGAAAATTACGCTCACAGTTATTCGTCAAAATAAGTTGGTGCTTTTCCTGGGTAAATAACTTCCCCGAAAACAGGGCAGGCGCTGAACGTGGTGAAAAACTAGAGTATGTTATACTTGAAGCCGGAAGTAAATGCTCCCATAAAGCCTATGTAGTACGACGTATTTACCACGCATATATGCATGCTACAATGCGAATGTAGAAGTACGAAATGAAGGAGCAGAGAGCATTTCCAAGTTCCTGCTCCATATTCGAAGCATCATAAGGTATAATGCCAGGGCGATAATATTTTCCTTCGGGGAATCGTTTTCATTTCGATGAACGAATGATGAAAATGTAAGGAGAATTCGTTCTTTGCAATATTCTCACCGTGGCATGATTTTCCGAATCGATGAAACGGCACGAGACTTCAACCATACTATAGTGTTATTGTACGTCGACTTTTCATTACCCCTACTCCGATTGTTGTTGGTGTTGTTTTATTAATGAACTAGTCTTTATCCGCGTCATTCGTATCCTTATTTTGCTTATTATCGTTATAATAATGATTATTCTTATTATTAGAGTGACGTTTGTCAGGAATTTACATACATAGAAATTTTTCACCACACAGGCTCCGTGAGCAACTATATTTATGTACGAGTGTGTGTAAAAATATTCGATATTATATGTATATACCTACTTTGGCGTCTGACATAACAGTGCAGCGGCTAGAAATGATCTTGATCCAGAAATGTGTTGACGAAATTTGACAATTTTTGTTCTCTTGAGCAACGAACACAATCACAGCGAACAAACTCGTATATGCTGCTTCCTTTTTTCTCCTAATTAATTCTTCTCGTCTCGTGATATCAGCCGCTGCATATTATTTCTAATTATGTAATTTCGACAAGATACGAAGCTGCGCGTGGCCTTGACGAGTTGGGATATTGACTGATTAAAAGTACCCGTTAATTGCGAACAAGGAGGACAACGAATTGAACTCAATAAAGTTTAAATGGCAATTGATAGAGGATCGTTACGATACAACAGATAATTATTATGTGATAATAATGACGATAGAAAAAGAGAAGATAATCGTGGAACGTATAATTTTATTGATTATGTAGCAAAATACCTATTATTTAAATATATTTGGTGTCACATAATTATTACCAAGCTAAGTCGTTAATCATTATTATACAATATGCAGTGAATAGCCATATTGAATATGGGCAGTGCTCCGTAGTATAAGAATTAAAACAGTAAATAAAGTAAATAAACTTAGATTCTTCTCCGTATATATTATAACATACATATACGATATATAAATATATATATATATTATTTTTACATGATAAAAAGTTAAATATGCTAGGCACTTGCGGTCTGGGTGAAAGGTATACAATGATCATTTATAGAAATATACTATTAATGGTCAAAAAAGAGCGTCGGACAAATATTTATAGAACAAATAAAAATTAAACAATAATTCTCTGTCGTGATCTGATATAAAACATATATTATCATCATTATTGTTATTATTATCGATATTATTTCGTTATTGTAGAAAGTATCTTGATCGAACCCTTTTTTTCTTTTTTTTTTTCCCTGATCCTATATAGTACCATTGAAGTTATACATGTATATACCTATATATATATATACTGTATACAGATAGAAAAAAGATATATATATATAGTATACGCGTATGCTTTGATTTGATTTGATTTTTTCCTAATTTTCTGATTCTTCAAAGAACATATTCAACATAATCGTTATGCCTAGATAGAACCTCTCCAACATCTCTCTATTTACGGTAATTCATTTATCATTATTATTATTATTTATGTATTATGATTAACTCTCTTTACCAAATTTTCTTTATATCCTTTCTAGCGATTTTCTTCTCGCGCTCTTCTTTTACGTATTTTTTATACAAACTTTGCAGCGACTTATTCGCGAGCGGAGATTTCCTGACTTCAATGTCTGCTTCTCGGGCCGTTGGAACTGCTGGAAATCTTCGATCGTCGCCAACCAGAAACTAAACTTGTTAGCGAAATAGTGGCAAGTACCTCGCGCCCCGTTACACTCTATGAATGGTGTCGCACGGAAATCTTCCAGGCATGAGCCAGGACTGGCCAGAGACTGACCACCGCCTTGAGCTCCAGCTCCCGTGTGCTAAATTTGACGACAATCAATGAAGTGTATTAACAAACAACGAATGAAATTTGAGTAAAAGTATGAAAATGTGACGCGGGACTCACCATCACGAAACTGTAACCGATCCAAACATCGGACCAACCGTTTGGACACTCCGGAATACTGAGTGACTGACTGTGGACTGCGATAACGTTACCAGGTACCTCGCAGACGACGCATCTGTAACGAAATTAGCTCGTGAAATTTCCTATATATTTATTTGAGAGGTGAAGACAAAGGAGAAAAGATGAAGATTCCTGATCTCCGTTTACCTAGAGATGTATTCTTCGATAGCATTTTCTTCGACAGGCATCATTGGTATCGGGCTGTTGGTCGACAACCAGTATGAACGGTCATTGCGACTAGCGTAATTGCACACGTTGTTGAAGTCACAGAATAGGAAGGGCATCGTTGAGAACTTTCTTATACAAGAACCGGCGAAACCTGGTGGTCAAACGTTGGTAAATAGTTGATAAGCAGACGATCGAAGGAGTGTCAATGGATTCTAAAAATAAAAATGAATTATACAGAGACGTAAAAACTCACCCAGATCCTGGGAATGCGCTCTTTCGTTGCCGTCCAAGTATAGAAGACTGAATCCATCCCATAGCTTGATGTGTCCCGGTTCACAGGTCGGTATCACTTGGCTCTGGCTATGTCTTACGAGTAGAATACCAGTGAGGTAATCGGGCGTAGCTTGGCAAGCTGCTCCCTGGTCTCCCTTGGCTCCAGAGAATCCTATAGCACCTTGGAGTCCTGGCGGTCCTGTTAAACCAATTGGGCCTTGCGGCCCTGGCGGTCCAACGGGGCCCGGAAGTCCGTCTAAGCCTCGATCTCCTTTCTCTCCAGGGTAACCGGCCAATCCTATGAGTCCTGGGACGCCTTTTTCTCCCTGTGCACCCGGGGGTCCGTTTAGTCCTGCGAAATGCGTTAGGTTGTTCAGTTGGTCTCTCCTCTTTTACTTCTGTCCCAAAATAACTGAATGGGTCTTGATTAATTTCTCCTCTAATTACCTGGGAAACCACGATCTCCTTTAGGCCCCGCTGGAGGTTGGAGACAGTCGTCACCGCGCTCTCCCTTGATACCGATGTAACCAGGTGAACCAGGCGATCCGCTGAGACCCTGGAAGCCCTTGTCTCCCTTTTCACCTCGCGGACCAGGTATACCGTCCAATCCATACATTCCGATGTCTCCCTTCAATCCAGGTTGTCCGTCGAATCCAGGTTCACCTTAACGCGAGAAACAATTCGAATGAAATGAACGAAATCCGTATGAAAATATTGTAACGTGTATGATATACGTTTCATAAAAGTATGCGATGATGTATATGGATACCAAAAATCAACGGAGAAGACGCGTAATATACGAGCTGGTGTTCATCCGGATAATGAACGAAGAAATATAGCGGCTAGAATTTCAGTCTCACCTTGGGGTCCTTGGTCTCCCTTTTGTCCTGGTGCACCATATGCTCCAGGAAGACCGGTATCTCCCTTGATTCCTCTGGCGCCAGTTATTCCGGGAAGACCATCTACGCCTTGGCGTCCCTCGACTCCTGGAGCACCGTCAAATCCTCTCACGCCACGATCTCCCTTGAGTCCTTGAGGGCCGATTGGTCCGGGCGGACCTGGTGCTCCCGGGAATCCAGAAAGTCCCGGGGATCCAGTCATACCCTTTTCTCCGGGTGTACCGGGGGCTCCGTCGTCTCCATTTTTACCAAGTAAACCAGGAAGTCCCTTCTCACCTTTGATCGTTAGACCAGGTAAACCGGCAGGTCCGATCAATCCGACGTCACCTTGAAATCGGGAAACGGACATTGGAGCCAATTTCTGATGCAGAAGAATATCTGTTCCTTAAAATTGTGCCTCGAGCTGACCTTTTTCTCCTTGAGGACCGAGCGCGCCATCAATACCGGGTGGCCCTGGTAGTCCTTCATCGCCTTTCTCTCCATCGATTCCGGGCTGACCTGGGATACCTTGATTTCCCTTTTCTCCGTTTACACCGTTGAAGCCTGGCTGTCCTGGCTCTCCTTTTTCGCCCTGAACGCTTATCGCAGGTCCTGGGGGTCCGCGATCACCCTTGTCCCCGAATCCTCCGACGATGCCTGGCAAACCGGGGAGACCTGATCGAAGAAAACCGGCAAAGCCATGAGTTTGGAGAAGGGAATAAAATTTACAAGAGAAGAAGTCAATGTTATTCACCTTGCGGACCACGTTCTCCCTTGAAACCGTCAAGACCTGGCCTTCCGGGGAAACCTCTCTCTCCGTCGAGACCAGGTGAACCAACTAATCCTATGGAACCAATGTCTCCCTTTTCTCCGTCCAAGCCATTTCGACCATCCATTCCAGGCTCTCCTGGAGCCCCGGTGTAACCCTGTAAAATTTTACTTTCAAGAATGCGAAACAATGCTAGAGGTTTAAATTATTAACAAATGTCTGACCTACATCCAGAAAAAAAAGTGTCTTGAATAAAGTCAGTTGAGGATTGGTTCGAGTATGAAACTGCCTGTTTCAAGTAGCATAGTCATTTCTCCTATCGTTCCGAAATTCAGACACGTCATAAGTGGAAAATAGTCTCAATTCAAGAAATAAGACCTCAAGTCACAAACTACGCGATTCGAACCGGGAAGAAAGACCCGATTCACCCAGAAAACCGGCGTGTTTGAACAAAGGTTCGAATCAAGTCGAACCCGGATTGGATTAAGTCGGGATTTCGATATGGGATTCTTGAAACAGGCACGATTCATTTTGCATTTTACCATGTTTGTTATTGAGCCCAATTTAATAGGGATAATTCATTACTCACAAGGTCACCCTTCGGCCCCTCTGGTCCGATCGGTCCAGCGTCACCCTTTTCGCCTGGTAATCCGGGGAATCCATCTTCGCCAGGCGGTCCCGTGACTCCTTTGTCGCCTGGCAAACCGTCGATGCCAATTCCGTCTCTGCCACGATCTCCCTTGGCTCCGTCGACTCCGTCGCGTCCCGGTAATCCTTGGGGTCCTCTTAATCCTGCCATACCAGCATCTCCCTTTTGACCCTTTTCTGAAACTAGGCCTGGCTCTCCTTTCCTACCCTGAAATAGAAGCGCCGAATTGGTAACTGTCCGTAAAAGAAAAGTGAAAGAAAAACCAAGTTTCCGTTGAAACCAACTGTGAAATTATCGCAATTCACGACAGTTTTTTGTTCCTGATGATCTCAATGAGAGAATCGACTCACGTCTAAACCGCGTAAACCACGGTCTCCCTTCGGTCCTTCGTATCCAATCGGACCAGGTAATCCTTGGGGACCGGCTGGCCCAGTGTCTCCCTTATCGCCAAATGGTCCGGGAAGTCCCGGACGTCCGTCCATACCCGGGCTGCCAGGGAAACCATAAGTACCTTGAGGCCCAACTTCACCCTTGCTTCCAGGTGTTCCGGGGGCACCAGGGCGGCCACTCGTTCCTGGCGCACCACGAAGACCAGGGTAACCTTTGATACCGTCTGGACCTAGCACTCCTTGGTCGCCCTTGGCACCGGGGAATCCAGGCATTCCAGGTTTTCCAGCTTCCCCTGGCAAGCCAGGTTCTCCTGAAGATTTTAATCAATATTGAGATCGATGAAATCCTTGAAAAATCCTTTCGGATTGTTTCGAATACATTCAAGCTTCGTGAAAGTGACTTTTCGCGATTAAAAAAAATCGCAACGGTCTCGGGCCTCTTATACCTTTAGGCCCATCGGCGCCAGGTGTTCCAGCGACTCCGCGAGGTCCTGTAGGTCCTATAGGACCAATGTCTCCTTTGGGCCCTGGTGCTCCTGGAAAACCGGCCAATCCTGGTTCTCCCTCCTCTCCTCTTTCTCCGGTAAAACCTGGCAGTCCTGAATTTCCCACTCGTCCCTCTTTCCCGGGCGGTCCTGGCAAACCTGGTTCTCCTTTCAGTCCTTCGGGTCCACGAGGACCAGGGTTACCCTGGACGGATACACCGGTCTCTCCCTTATCTCCCTTCGCAGCTGGTATACCAGGGAGTCCTCTAGGACCTTCGCGACCAACGTCTCCCACGGATCCCGGCAGCCCTGGCACTCCCTTTTCCCCACGAGGTCCTGCCAAACCACGAGCACCAACAGGCCCTGGAGGTCCAATCGCTCCCAAATTTCCTTGAACTCCCTATATTCAGTGTAAATGTATACGGAATGAAATATCTCGAAGACATGACGAGGAAAATATACGAAAAATGTCAGAACAGGAGATTGCTAAAAATGATCAACACTCACAGGAAGTCCTTGCAACCCTTTTTCCCCTGGGAATCCGTCGTATCCTTTTGGTCCAGGCTCACCCTTCAGCCCTCTGTCTCCCTTCTCGCCCCTGGCTCCGTCCTTAAGAATTTGATTCAAGGGCGGACACACACCTTCATCGAAATAAGGATATTGATTAAAACGGCCCGAAACAATACGCCTGAATTATTATACGATTTTTTCGCTCACCCGGATCTCCTTTCTGACCATCTGAACCGGGCTGCCCTTTATCTCCTCTGCCTCCGGGATTACCAGAATATCCTGGCTCTCCTTTAACGCTGATTCCACTGTCTCCCTTTCGGCCTGGATTTCCTGGCCTTCCGGCAGTCCCATCGGCTCCTGGGAGGCCTCGATCACCCTTGAAACAATACGCAATGTTCATTTTCTCAGTGAACTTCCTTCGTCATTTTATACACCCACATCTCACAGAAATTTTGCCAATTTACTCACCAGGGCTCCCTTCTCTCCTGGGAAACCTTCGAGACCGGTTCTTCCCTTTTCTCCTTGTGGTCCCGACGGGCCCCAAGGTCCGCGCTCGCCTTTCTCACCTCTCGCTCCCTGATCGCCCTTTTCCTTGACCAAATCCGAACCCTTTATCCAAGCAGGGGGACCTGGCTGACCTTGAGGACCCGGTGATCCCTCGATACCATCTTCACCCTATAAATATCAGCAATTAAACGTTGTCGATGATTCGGGAGGATCTTAATCGATTGGCTGGCGCGACTTTTTTTACTATTCCTGCCGAAACTGACAACAGCGAATAATTACGCGAATCACACAACGTTTGGTATACAGGGGCTCATTGGGTCGCTGAATCAATTCCCCGGGGTTATATTTTTTATCTGCGACCCCCAACCCCTGAAATATAGGGGTTCGGGGTTGGGGGTGAATTTTTTAGTTTATCCAATTTCTCACCAAACATATTCAAATTTTTCATACTGAGGTGCATGTGTTAAGAAAAAGTTATTCTATTTGATCATATATGATCGATAAGCAGGATTGGCACAGTTTTTTTTTCTTTCTTTTATCATCTATGATACATTGCCAGTCGACCGGTCAATCATTTTTTCCGTCTGCTTTTAAAATCGAAAATTCACCCTCCGAGAATGTATCGCGTACCTTGTCTCCGGGAGGTCCAATCAGTCCTGATAATCCATCGGCTCCGCTAGTACCCGGATGTCCACGTTCGCCAGTGGGTCCACGAGCGCCTGGAGTACCTGGTGCTCCGGTCCAACCTCGCTCACCTTTTTCTCCATTTATACCCGGCCTGCAGTCTTGGCAGCGACCTCCAACGTCACCCTTTGCACCTGGTTCTCCAGGAACTCCCGGGATCCCATCCCGACCAGGAGCTCCCGGCTCTCCGTTAGCACCAGTTACGCCTGGCGCTCCGGGGATTCCTTCTATAGCGTCTCCGGGAGGTCCCGTCAAACCTGGGTAACCTTCCTGACCCTTTTGACCCTTTTCTCCATCTGTGCCTGGCACTCCGTCGAAACCTCTGGCGCCCTAAGATTGTGAAAATGATGCGTGAAAGAAGAGGTGTCGGATTCGCGAGGTGATTTGCTGTTTAGAAAACAGTGAGAATGCAACGTACGGGTATGGAGTTTCCTCTTTCACCCTTCGCCCCGGTAAGCCCAGTTGGTCCCGGAGTTCCGTCGAAACCTCGCAGTCCAGGCTCTCCAGTGAATCCCATCATTCCCGGTTCACCCTTATCACCCTTCGGACCAGGAAATCCTTCAGGTCCTAACATACCAGGTGATCCAGGACCACCCGGAAGGCCTTGGGGCCCAGGCTGCCCGACACGACCGGGATAACCGTCCAATCCTTTCGGCCCAGTTGGCCCAGGGAATCCCTGGGGTCCGCGAGGTCCTTGTGGTCCAGGTCTGCCTTTGCCACCCTATAGATAATGAACGTAGATTATCGTCAATTCTCTTAGTTAGTTTCATTCGAGTCAGATAACGAGTAAAAATCGTCCACTCACTCCAGGCGGTCCAGGAGGCCCACGTATTCCGTTGATTCCAGGGGGACCGTCGAATCCTTGCTCTCCTTTAGCCCCTGGACGTCCTGCGAGTCCATCGAGTCCCTGCATACCTCGGTCTCCCTTTTGTCCTTGCGTCCCAGGTGGTCCATAAAACCCGTCTTTACCCTACAAGTGATGTTCCAAGGAATTGAAAATCTTCTTTCCAACGGGCTGGGTGATGAAATGCACTCAAATATACAATCAACTTACGCGTTCGCCGACTGGGCCAGGGAGTCCCTTTTCTCCTTTAGAACCGTCCGCGCCTCTGGTTCCAACGTCTCCCGTTGAACCAGGCTCACCTTTGGGTCCGTCAAATCCAGTGTCTCCCTGAAATAACGAGGATAAAAATGGTCACATCCTGGCCACCAAGTCTTCATTTCGCAGCGATATTATTATACCTTGTCCCCTTTAGGTCCAGGATCTCCTATCGGTCCAGTAGTTTCCTTCAATCCTGTGGCTCCTACGATGGTGAAAACTCCCGGGATTCCCTTGTCTCCCTTCACCCCCTTGTTACCTTTATGTCCCTCGAATCCGACCCCTGTGTTTCCTTTCTCGCCCTTGAATCCTTGCGGACCTACAGGTCCCTGAAAGAAATGATCGAAAGATAAAGCCCCGTCACTAGATTCTTCTACATTTTTCACAGCTGTATATACCCGGAGTATTCGTGCAAACGCTTTCAAATGACTTTCGAATTTCTCCATGGTTAACTGTACTTACGACTGGCCCTCGGTCGCCCTTCGGTCCCGGGAATCCGAGGTCTCCTTGAACTCCTGGCAAACCAATGGGTCCTGGAACTCCATCAAGACCCGGTTCTCCTTTTTCTCCTTTCTCGAAGGGTCCTGCGTATGCTGGCTGACCTTTGTCACCCTTGGTTCCAGGCGTTCCTCTCAAACCACGAGGCCCAGGCTCACCGCTAAGACCGTGAACGCCTGGGGCTCCCTGATTACATTATCACGCAATAATCATCAATTCTCATTCCCCCGCAAACAGGTCAATTTCAGAGGCTTGGAATTTTGTCACTGACCGAACTATGAATATTCCCACACCGAGAAAACAGTTTATTTGTAGTTAACAAATGTATTCAGTTATTGAGCGTTATTCATACGCTTATCAGATTGGACAATGATACGTGTATGGAATTGCGCGTACGAAACGCTCCAACGTACGTATACTGCTGTACATATTTATCATATACTGTTTTCTCGGTGCAATAATTATTGACAATTGTTTGAAACTTACGTCAGTACCATTGCAACCGTCTTTACCCGATGCTCCAGGGGCTCCTGGGCCTCCTTGAACTCCGTGCAAACCATTGATACCAGGGTATCCGGGCACTCCCATTTTACCCTGAGAAAATATAGGGGAACGCAAAATTTTTTTAAACTTTGAACTCAGACGCAAATTATGAAGAAAATCTGCAGCTCTCGACGATTCCACTCACTCTGTCTCCCTTCGGACCCCGAGGACCTTGCAGACCTGTATCACCCTTTTCACCCTTTGCCCCAATGAGACCTTCCGGTCCTGGAAAACCTTGCTGACCTCTGGGCCCCTCAAGACCCGGTGCGCCAGGGAATCCCTGTAAAGAAAAGCGAACGAACGCGGTTCAAGCATCATAAATCAGTCCCTATTGTCCAGGTGAATATAATAGCATCTCGAAGTTCTAAACTCACTCGCGATCCTTTCTCGGCGAAGCATTTAGCCACGCAGCATCCAGAACCTGAAGTGCAATTTCTACCAGAAGCTGCACCTGGTATAGGAATAGCGGCGTAGCTGTCCGGGTAATGAGTGTCTCCGTCGTCTCTACGTCCAGCATAATCCGGGTAACCAGCATTTCTTGACGAGTCTCTATCTCCTGCGTTGATTGTAGTGTAAGAAGTCTCGCTTCGTCCACCAGCCCCTGATGATCCCGCGCTTCCAGACACTCCGCCCGATCTGTCGTAAGAGTTTAGGGAAGACTCGCTTCCTCCTTGACTTCCTGTGCCTCCGTTTGTTCTATCGTAAGGGTAGTTTCTCCCACCAGACTGGCCTCCGACTGATGATTCGCCGCGTCCTCCGTAAGTGGGACTGCCATTTACTTGATTTTCAGAATCCCCGCCAGGGGAAGAACCGCCTGTTCTGTCGTAAGTGTAGCTTCTTCCACCAAACTGACTTCCAACTGACGATTCACCACGTCTTTCGTAAGATGGACTGCCGTTCACTTGCAGGCCTACCGAGTCTCTGCCAGCTGAAGAACCGGCTGGTCTATAATTGGGGTAGCTACTTTCACCAGTCTGACTTCCGTATGATGAACCGCCGGAGCCTTGACTCTCCGAACCTCTGTTAGCTGAAGAACCGGCTGGTCCATAGTCCGGGTAGCTACTTCCACCAGTCTGACTTCCGTATGATGAACCGCTGGATCCTTGACTTCCTGAAGCTCCTTGACTTCCTGAAGCTCCTTGACTTCCCGAAGCTCCTTGACTTCCCGAAGCTCCTTGACTTCCGGTAGCCACGGGAGCACCGGCTTGGCCGGAATAAGGATACCTTCTGTTCGGATCTATCCGTGGGTTGTTTCTATAGTTGTATGAATCTCCGGCCGCGGAATTACGGAGACGCGCTTCCTCCTCTCTTCTGGCAATAATAGCTCTTCGCTCTGCCTCTGCCCGCGCACGATCTAATCTAGCCTGGTACCAGGGATCGTCGCTCCTAGAAGCCGTGCTGCTGATCTCTGATACATTGGTATCTCCAGTCCCGGCATCCTGACCACGAGATCCCTGTTCTCTAGCTCGATTTTGAGCGTCAAGAATTCTCTGTCTCTCTTGTTCCAATTGTGCCCTCAGTACACTGTCGTATCTGGGATCGCTACCGTAGGTGCTATTCCAATCCCCCTCCGATATCCAACCCTCATCACCTTCTCCGTCATCAGCCTCTGCTGAAATTGTTCAGGTGAATTAATGAAAAATTAGCCAACCTTGTTGTTTCACTTTTTATTCATAGCTGACCAACCTTCCTCCGGGTAGTAAGGACGTCCATAAGGATCATAAGCTACGTAATTCGGATCACTTTCGTCGTATCTATCGTCGTCTGTCGCGGTCCAATCTACCGGCTTCTCTATATCACCTCGAGCTATTGGAACCACTGGGTCCAGCCTCCGTCCCGCGCTTGTATAATTTTGCTAAAAACATTAAAAATCGTCGAATAAGAATAATTTCTGGCAAGTAATTCCTGGGCTTCTTTAATATTCCGCATATCGCCAATCCCGCTCAATAATTGTCGAACACGATGCGTTTCTCAAATCGCGTGCAAAGAGTTTCTCCAACTGAACGTAGCAGTATGTCGAGTTGCCTGCGTGTACCAAAATTCGGAAATAAAAGTAAAGAAAAAGGTCTGACAATGCAGTGCTTGGTTCAATCCAGGGATGATTCATGCTTCGATCTTAGTCTTGTCCTTCGAAATCAGTCGCATTCTAAATAATTACAAAGTGAAGAGTGCGCGGACCGACGGGAAGTGCGAGAGATAAGCAGCTATCTCTCGATTGACAAAGCCTCCACCGCAGGGGAGTGCAGTTAATAGAGAGCAGTTTCAAAACAATGTATGCTTTGATAAAGTGAATGTAAATTGAAAGAGAAAAGGAATAAAACAAATAAGCAGAATAAATGATGAAAATTAATGATGGTTTCTGATGATTTTAAGTCATGATCACTATACGGACAATGTATATATCTAGTCCCGAGGTTTGTTAGATATTATTTATAGATAGGGGAACGTGACCTAGATAAGAAGGGTTACATTAGTACGAAGATTATCTGAAATCCTTATTCTATCATATCTATGAATGTCGCGGGCGCGAAAATTGGAACAAGTTGTTATAATAATCGCGTGATACGTAATTACGCGTGTGTAATGTATGTATGTACGTATGTATGCATGTATGTATGTATATAACATACTTAAATGAAGCTAACCCAATTTTCTCATTCCAGATACGAGATATCTTCTTGTTACGGTTCAACAATATATCGTTATAACGTAGTCCCTATTTTATCGTGTTTAGTGAATATATACGCATTTACGCAATCAGACGCAATTATTACATTAAAAAATTGTATGAAAAAAAAAAAAAACCTCCGTACCAAATTATTATCACATAATACATACATGTACTGCAATAATATATATGTATATAGTCACGATCATATGCGTACTTCTCAGAAATCGTGCGAAGATACGTTACATAAACGATACGCGAACTTGGAGGAAATTATTTTTGTATCACATATATACATACATTTCATGATGTGATATGTTATAGAAAGAAGAAATACAAATAACATTCAATCTTATCATATTCTCAACATATTTAGTCCCAACGTAGTTAGTTTATAAAATGGACTAATTAGATCGCGTCGTAAACTGTTAGTGAAGTCATAAAATTGCGGCGACTATTTTCAGTTCTGAGTAACTCCTTCGCCCTCCCCGCTGCAGCAGCGGCTTCGTGCTCTTTGCCTCCTTGCCGCCCCCGCGTCAAAGCTAACGCAGTTCGCGAGATGACAGTATGCGGTACATGCATGTGTGTATAATGTATGGTACACTGAGTAGTGGGACTTGTGAGTGCGAGTTGGGCCTTGGGCAGGCCAACACACCAACAAGACTCTGTAGGCGGACGAGAATCTGCAGTATTTAACATACGACATTCGCCAAACGCTAGTTGGCCTCAGACTTTTAATTTCATGCGCGAATTTACATCGCATCATGGATATACATGCAATGTAAATCATACTTTTCTGGATAACCACGGTTTTCGCCGCTTCACGTTACGTCTATTATTGCATGCGATTGCGGAATAGATGAAGAAGAAGAGGAAGAAGAAACTCCCGCTTATCTATAAATTTGTTCATTTCATAGTTTTTCTTATTTTTTTTTCTTTTCATTTTTCGTTCCTATCATTGTTACAATTACGCAATTAGTCTGTTTTGATTTCAGGACAATAATCGCCGCATAATTTAATTAATTAACAAGAAAAAAAAAAAGAAAAGAGAGACACCCTATGGTATAGCGAACGCGATCACAGGCAATGCGTACCTGTGTATTCGGTTGCAGGTACACAGGCGTATATTAGAGTGTACAAAGTAGTCGGAGAACGTATACCGGGTGATTCCTCGCTTACATCGCAGTGATTTGGGTAGCGGACCGTCAGAGCACAGAGTTGTATATCTATATATATGATATATATAGCTACCCACATCACTGTGATGTAAGCGAGGAATCACCTGGTAGCGCATGTCGCGTAATCAATTAATTAGAGTCCATATGTAAAAGCGATACAACGATGGCTAGAATAATACGATAAATCATTCGAGTCGTAGAGCGCAGCGGTCAAAATTATTAAGGAATTAAATAACGGGAATGAAATTTGACGAAATTTGACTTACCCCTCTGACGATGACTGTCAGGCACGCTGCGGATGCGAGGACTCTGGAAATGTAATTAATGAATGAAATGAACGAACGAGACGTGAAGGATCGTCGATATGATTTTCGATCTCGATGAATATGAATATATCGGAGTCTGCTGAGACGGGATTCGAAGTGAAATTATCGATGCAGAGTAGAACTTCTTTATGCGGATTTTCATTATTTCGTTCGGTAATAATAATAATTATTTTTTTTTTTTTTTCTTTCCCCCATTCTTTTTCGAGATGATAATCTCTGACGTAGCTGAACAGTCCGCAAGTTTCGAAGCACGTGCTCAGATTTAAATTTATAGAATAAGACCGATCCGGATATACGCGAATTACTTAACGAGAAATTTCACGCTCGAATTAATTGGCATTGGAAAATATTGCCGAAGACTTTGAAAGAAAAATCCGATGTATTATTCGGTCGAAAAAAAAATCGGAGAAACTTAAATTGGGGAACGAAAATATTGACAGTTTTTTTTTTTTCAAACTCGTATGACTCGCCCGATTAGTTATACGGGGAAGAGAAGAAACTGTTAAACGACCAATTTGAAATGATCCCAACTCGTTGTAGGAAGGGAAAAAAACCCCTCGATGAAAAAATATTTTCAAAAATTGTAAGAAAAATGGTAAGATTGTGTTAAAACGATGAAATAAATTTGAAATGTAGACTCACCGCAATCCTAACCAGGTCATTTCGACCTCCCTAGTCCTCGCCGGGGTCTAGGAAGTCGTGCACTCGTCGTGTCTATTAACTAAGCACAACAGACCGAAGAAGAAGAATAAGCGACAGAAAATACCGGGCAGTTCCTACCGCTGTTAAGCGAAGAGAATCAGTTGAGACGGACGTCGTGGACCCGTTCTACCGTCCCCATCCAGGGCGGTCTCTCCGTATCGTAGTGCGCGAGTTGCAAGTTACCCAAGGTGTAGGCGGAGCCGCGTACTTCGTATACTAAACTTAAATGCGAAGAGCGAGCCACGCAAACTAAAGTTCCTACGCGAGTAAAAGGACGACAAAGATACGTGCCGTGTGCGGTAAGTGCAGTCGCGCGGCTCGCGACGCCTCGATATCCCGCGGAACAAGAAGTACAACAAGGAGTAATAGTACTTGGAGGTAAAAATAAATCTTCTTATATTATAAGAAAAAAAAGGGGGAACTAGTCGGTTTATTAACTCTACACTCCGTACGTGATATACGAAAGGAAAGTTTAATACCAGCGACAAGTAAAATCTGGACTAGTATGTAAACGCGGTTCGTCCATAATC
The DNA here is from genome assembly GCA_963978835.1 of Tenthredo scrophulariae. Taxonomy (NCBI): domain Eukaryota; kingdom Metazoa; phylum Arthropoda; class Insecta; order Hymenoptera; family Tenthredinidae; genus Tenthredo; species Tenthredo scrophulariae. The sequence goes on along the minus strand of OZ022230.1, from coordinate 28,499,840 downwards.
CCATGGACGTATATAGGCTACGGTTGCACGACACTCCGGGGCCGTTCGGCGTTCGGTTCTTATTCAGCCTGGGAGATATACGAAACTCGACGTTGGCGGAGGCGTAAGGATCGGATCGGCCGCGGGACCTCCGGAGGCTGTAGTCGAGGCCTGGGTACGCGGTGATAGATTCGAGACGTAGCGTTGGCGCATTGCCCGGGCGCGGGGATAACGGGGTGTGTGATTCTTGCGAGGAGGCGGCGGCGAGGAGGACGGGAAACTACGAACACGGTGGCAAAGCAACGAGGAGCCCAAGCCGCGAAGCCCTTTCGAACGAGGCAAGATGCGGGTTGCGCCTCGCTAGTCTTGGACCGTTCGTTTATACAGTTTAGTTCTCGTATCGTTCTACCTACCTAGCTACCTACCTACCTACCCGGTCCATCAAACGAGGAAACCAAGACACTGATACCGAACAACGCGATCTGCAGACGGCAGGGTAAAGCGATGACGCCCTACCCACCGTCGTCGAATACCTTTGCCAGGTACAAATATTCGACCCGGTTCATACTCGCCACCGCAGTCTTCGTACTCCTTATTAACGATCACCTCACTCACACCGACGCTGTGGTAAGTTATTATCTCACATCCTATATACCTGCATGTAAATATGTATATACATCATATACACACACTATCGTTTCACCTGACGGTTGACCCTTGACCTCGCTCAAATCGCTCGCAAACATACAAACAATTTCTGATCACATACTTTTTCCAATCTGAACAGCCGATGACAGCTGAAGAATTTTTCGATTTTAACCATTTTCAAATTTTCAAATTTTCATTTGATTATTTCAGTTTTTATATTCATTCTTCAAACGCTCTTCGCTATCTTTACATAAATCAGCTTTTTTTACGCTTCGGCGTTATCGTCTTCTCCGACACACCGATTGTGCTTAATCGATTTTCGATCGACGCTCTTTAGTATCTCTTTTCCGTATTCTCCTACCTGCATAGGACAGACACGCGTGTGCGATACGTGTCAACGCACGTGGTGGATACTTTTTCGGATAGATTAGTGAAAGTACCCGTGAGATAGGCTGACCTAGGTACTCTCGGAGCGGAATGAAAACTCGCTATTTTCTTCCAGTGAAGAAAACGTGTGAAAAAAATAAAAAAATGATCCCTTTTGTTCTAAAACTTAAATTCTATCGTAAAAACTATAAGTCTTCGAACGATTGTCGGTTCGATTTGTCGTCATGTAACGGCGAATCGATGACGTAACAATATGATCCGATTAATGGGCTCACGAAGTAATAACAATCATCAATATCGTAAGCTGTTAATTTTGAGCTAGACTCTGACCAGTATGAAAAAAAGAAAAAAAGAAAAAGAAAAAGGTCATCTCTTCTTTTTATCTCTAAACGTTTATATATACGCAATCGGTGCGTATGTGGGTATATAACGTACGAGAGTCTGAATAATTTTACCGCGATTCTGCAAGTTAAACAAACATATACATGCGTACGTTATACGTAGTAGACGCACGCACTCGTTATATACATTGGCGCCAATTGGGGGTGATGTAATTGTGTTGGACAAGTCGTTATGCTTCGGAGTATTGTAATAACTGGATCGTATCATCGCGTAATTATTATAATTAGCTAGTTGTGAAACCGCTATTTATAAATCTAAACATTATTCATAGATGAGATATCAGAATAGGGACACCGAATCGAATCGCCTGGACAACGCAGACTTGTAAGAAAAAAAAAATAAAATAAAGAAAAAAAAAACACAACCGATTAAAACCCTCATATACGATTAAAGCCCACGTGGTTTTCTTTCCTTCTCGATTAGTGAACGATTCAAAAATAAACCTTGTTACTTTGTTTTTTTTTTTCTTTTTTTTTTTTTTTTTATTAATTCATCGACTAATTAATAACGCGTGTATACCTATATCTGGATACATATAAGATACATATATACATGAATATACTATATATGCATTGCTTATCAGGCGACTTCGATGCCTCGGCAGAAGAGGCAACAGCGACCAAGAGTCGAGGGCGATTGTCTGGTAACCACCTCGCATATACATATTCAGGCATAAAAACCCTGCCCTGAGCAGCTGGTAGTTCAATCAGAACCAACCCACGCGGAGTTTCATTCATGAAATATCGCATGCAATCGTACCTACACTGTTCGATCTTCTACCGGCTGCCTCCATTCACTATATCTGAGGTCGCAATGGATCTAGGTAGGAATAAACCGACTATCATTACAGCCACTAGGAACGCCTCTCGAATGCATTGAATCATCGCAACCACCGATATTCCAAATATTCGCGGTCATCCAATTTCAATATCACCTCGGATTTCAATGAGACATAATAATTTCAAAAATCGTCACCAAGATTATGGAGAAAATTTCATTCTGGGGTACGAACGTTGGCTACATGACTATTCTTCATTTATCGATGATGCAAATTTCGAGTAAAAATATTCACGAACAGCCCAGTTATAATCGCGTGAATTATTTTTAGTCTGACCGTTGCAGGGAGACGTATATCGGTCGTTGTGTTAATTATATTTTTATCTCAAAGTAATTCGCGACGAATTTTTATCCACCTAATTGCGCCGCGATTTATTATCTCCAGTTAATTATTTCTGATGACCGTTCACTATTCTTCGAACAGATTCTGCGAAAAAACGTTCGGGAAATGATTTGAAATTTTCGCAATACCTCCTCGACTGGTTTTTATATTTATCAATTATTGGGATTGGATGATTCTATAATCATACGAAAAAAACATACAGGAAATTTTTTTCGAAGAAGAACCGAATAATTGGGACATAATTAAATTTCATAATCTTGTATAGCGGCGTTGATAACTGGAGCAGAAAGTAATGAACGAACGAGAAAGAAAAAAAAAGATTATAGGTCTCGTTTAAATTTCGATAATAACGAGACGATTTCCCATTTAGTTCGCACTGCAGAGATAATCTCTAAAGTTATCAACATCGCTGGTTCGGAAGGTAAACAAAATTCGTTCTAGATTAGGGAATGATAGTGAGGAAAAAATGCTAGAAGAAGAAGAAAAAAAAAAAAAAAAAAAAAAAGCAGACCATGGCCGAGGTACACACGTGTACTACTTAACGATAACCCCACGAATATGACCTCGCGACAATTTTTTTTTTTTCTCTCGTCCGTTTATCAGATAAATGTATGAATTTATAATATTTGAGATTAACATATAAGTGGATGAAAAAAGATTCGGCGACGAGAGGGAAAGAAAGAAAAAAAAAGAAGAGGGAGAGGGAGAGGGAGAGAAAAAGAACGACCGAAATTATTGAACCAAGCTTGAAGTTTATCGCGCTTGGTTCAATTCGATAAGGCGTTCGCATATAAAGAATATTTTGCAGAACGAGCGAGTCTATATTAAGCGGTAAAATAAAAACGTAAATATAATCGTATCATATTTAGGGCAGAAATAATTCCATCAAAGATTTCGTGGGACGCACGTGAACACTGACGCAATTCAATAATTATTATCGTCTATTTTATTTCAATTGTATACTTATTTATTTATTTATTTTATTTTTTTGTACTCTTTTTTCGCTAACATTTGCGTCAGAATGATTATCCACCTCTCCCATTATGTCAAAGCTTATCTATAGATTGTAGCATAACGTTAATTTTCGCGATTAAACTAAGAATTGTTTAGATTTACGAAATCATATCTCATCGCTATCTGCTAATACTTCGATAATTAGCTGTACCAATTTAATTTGTTTTTAGTTCTCTTCATTCAGTGTTTTCATTTATTTCATTTCTTTTTTAATTCGGCCCTAGACTCGAGGTCGTTTTTTACTTACGGAAGTATAAATTCGGTAGCTTACATCCCTTATCCCTTATCTCGGGTCGCGGTCGAATCAATGTTTAGCAATTGCCATATTTATTGCGTAGATTCAATTGTCCCATATACTACGATCGGATCTCGATCATATAATGATCCGATACCCCTTCCGTGGTCAAGGATCGATGTACGATCGCGATAGTGCGGGGAAATTGTTTTTCTTCAAAAATCATCGTGTACGCAATTACGTCCATATCCGTTATGTATGATATAGGTAGGCATAGTTAAATCGCAGATTGAACCGTATATACACGCGACATTTATACCGATAAGAAAACGTCCCGCCATTTAGCACAATGTGTATTGCTCAATTATTGAACTGATACAGAGTTTTGGTACTGCGATTATTTAATCGCACGTATATAGTGGGACAAGAAAAATATATGTGGGTGTGTGTGTGTGTGTGTGTGTGCGAGGCCTCGTCTAATCTCGATTACGAAACCCTAACCCCGTTATTAGTTATTACGGTCTTCTTCGTATCAGAGAGTATCAAGCGCAAGAGTCAAGAGGCTGAGAGGTCAAGCCGATGAATGGATGGTGAATTCGAATAAGAGAATTCAATCTTTCTTCGTTGATGAAACGTTCGAGTTTAGGAGATTAAAATTCCAAAAGGTCGGAGTGCAGACCGCCCAAGACTCCGAAAGTCCGAAGATCCGAAAATTTCGGTCCATTTCTCAGGATCGAGAGACAAAAAATATTTCATCCTAATCGGGAGCCTCTTTACGGGAACCCATTTTATCAACTCCAATCGATAACTTCGATGTCATGAGTGAATGATAGGCTTTTGAAACTTTTTCTACAAAAAGTGAAACCCAAGACGGTTAATGTATGTAATGTGTCGATACTACCCGAGTTATTAATTAAACATCGAATGAATATACGTGCGGGAAGAATTGTACGGGCATTTTGTTCAGGAAAAAAATTCTATTTCCGGGGTCGTCGTTTTTCAAACCGGGTTTACAGACTTTTGGGGGAATTATTTTGCCGAAAACTGTGAGTCGATGATATTGAAATGCAGAATTTTCACCGTTCCAGAGTTAGAAACTTCAACCCGGCCTCGTTTTTGATAATTTCATCTCCTAGGTATGTACGTGATGTTTCAAAGTGCAGTCGAGTCGAGTCGAGTCGAGTCGAGCCTCGTAACATAATGGTCTACCGATAAAGTTAGCTTGGCGCCATAGAGCCATAGGATAAGGTGTCGTTTGAACAATACATGCAGATTGCAGTCTGCGAGCCAGAAGGCGCGGTGGCTGCAGAAAGACGAAGAGGATATTCCCCTCTCTTTCCCTTCGCGTCGTTTCTTCATACTTTCCATTCTCTTTGCTCCTTCTCTCTCTTCCTTGTTCTCTGGTCAAGTCATTCTCGACTTGGTATAACAATTCAAATCATATGCAGTAGGTGGAGCGGGCGAACGCGTAGCAAATTCAACACGTGGACATTTCCCTCCTTTCATATAATCGAACGATTCTTACCGGGTATTATTTCAGTTTTCGTTCATAAATCAACGAATAAATAATCCGCTGAAATAGCGAAATACAAAATATGCAATAAGGGAATTATGTCAGTCGAGATGGCGGTGTGGTCAACGCCTCATCATCCAGGCCACTCGCTCATAAAAGATTACGTAATCGCGAAATATACACAACTGCACAGGATAGAAATGTGTATCTTATTCAAAAGACTTTTATGGCTCGCTGACGAGGCTGAAGCATCCTTGGCAATTTCTTACTCTCTGTATAACGAGAATAAAAGAAGCTGGACTCTTTGCCCCGTGAATAATTCCCTCGATCTTTTCCGTGGTCATTTCAATGATTTAATAAAGGAGCGAAAATATTTGGAAAGAAATACCGCATTGGATCGTTCCCTCGAAAAAACAAAAAAAAAAGGCGAAGATGAAACACTACGAAAGCTGCCGACACACACATACCTATGTGAACACAGTCGAGCCGAGAAAGAGGCTGGATATATATTTTGTTTGCTCTGACAAAGTGCGTAAAGCGAACGAAAGTCATGTCCGGTATAGGAAGAGCCGTTCGCTCAGTTACATCATTTCTCGAAGCTGATATGGCTTTGAAGAATGGTCGCCTACGCGTGTTTTTGAATAGGCGACAAAATGCGTGTACTACGTGTGTGTAGGTAACAAATCGATGCTGAGAACTCAACGCGTCAATTGTTCACCCACTTTTGTAAGAAGAACCTCGTACATGCTTAGTAACGTTTCGCAATTTCAACCCTTTTTCAGATATGCGACAACGGGCCAAACTCAAGGAAGTGTAATTGCACTGGGATAAAAGGAGATCCTGGTGTCCCGGGAATTCATGGACTTCAAGGGATCGAGGGACCTCCGGGAGACAGTGGAATCGGCGGTCCACAAGGCCCCAGAGGAGAGAAAGGAGCCGATGGTGAATACGGTGGCACCGGCGAGAAGGGATACCGGGTAAAGATATCTGTTTTTTAATTTCCTAAACTTTCCGCGAAGAACAAACTGATTCGCATGGATTCTTTTCTTTCTTTCTTTTTTTTTTTTAATTTCTTGGTTTTTTGCAAAGCTAATGAGCCAACGAGCATGTGTAATCGAGCCATGACGTAATGGCTAAAAACTCTACCCTTTATGTCAGAGAGATCTGGTGCAATGCGACAGTTAAAGTTCAAGTATACGCTACATGTACTACCTAGTGGATACTGAATATCCGTTTTTGCACTATGCAGCAGAACCAGACTTTAATTATGATCCAGTTATTATTATTCGATTACGTAACTATTTTTAATGACGATACCGAGCGAGGCAGAGCTCAAAAATGTCAATCGCACAATCGCGAATCACGTGATTCAACATCTGCGAAAATCTTTACCGAGTCAATAATTCCCCGTTGGGACTGATGAGCGAAATATCGTTTTTAAAAAATTATAGAAACTCGGATCGAGATAGCCCCTCGTCTTATTGCAATCAACACATGCGTGAATCCGGGCCTTTGTACAATGCACTTCATTACGAAGGCTGTTCAATTACTGTAGGAGTTGCGGTGGCACAATTCCCCGCGTTTCGGGTTAACCGTATAATTCGCCGTAGGCGATGAATAGAAATAATTATATCTAAGTGTGCGGTTATAGTTATGTTGCTGCACTCGCATGCCCATCAACGTTTGACATTGATCTTTGCCTCGTTTCAATTCACAGCGCGCTTTATTTTTATTGATGAAAATCGCCTTGAGCAGATTTTGCGCGGGCTGCTGAAAATAGTTTATATAATATACATTCGATCATCGCATCATATACCGGAGCTGCAGGCTTATCACTGCACCGTTGTCTTCGATGAAAATTATTTTTCAATAGATTATCGAAAGCGATATTCTAATGGGGAGATCTTCCACCCGTGTATGTCCTACTTCCTGCCTGCAGTAGTGTATCAAAATAATATAAATAAATAAATAAATAACAAGAACATCAGGAAACTTGCGAAGGGTACAAAGTGCGACGTATCAGCTGTTGACATCCTGTTTCTCAACGCGTCCTCCTCGTATTCTTCCCACACGTTGAATCTCTGACAATTATTCAAAACGTCATTCGTACGGTTCGCGATGCTGATAGCTGTGAATAAAGGACCATGAAGAAACGCACGTAACCGACACTGCAGTTTCCGGGGTGATTAATCGGACGCGAATTAAAAATCTGTTCAACCTCTTGCCATGCAAATCATAAATTTGAAAGATATTCAACGGATCTATGGGAGAAGTATGTGAAAAAATGAGAAAAATGAGGAAAGGGAAGTAGTCTCTTTTGCCAAAATCAAATCGGAGTCTCATTTTTATGAATGGACCAGCTGGCATATGGGACGTGTTCTCATATAGCTGTTTTACAATCCGTTGTGTACGTGGGCGAGTGCGTGATATCGGAACGAGAGACGCGCATTTCCCGAGATGTTAATAGACGGAATCGGTATATGCATGCGCTGGACCTCTGGCAAGTGGGATGCTGGGTAGGCCACGTGCCCCTAGTTTCCCCAGATAACGCACTTCCCATTGACAACTGTATACGCTCTCGCTTCATCGAGTGCAACGGTGCAGACAGGATGTGAAATGTATGTCTGACTATCTCGTCGTGTATCTCACTGCGAACGAGATACGATAAGTACAGTGGTAGGTATACCTACTGCACATGTGAAAATATGCCGTAGGAATCACCGCATTTACATTTTTTTTTTTTTTTCTTTCTTTCAATTCGATGATCTAAATTTATGTTCTACAGCTCATTTTCCTCTCTTGAAAAATCTCTTGTGCCTTTACCTCGTTGCACTGCAGACGTAGGTACAGGTAAAAACCGAAAATATTTTTAAAATCCGTTTTTGGAATGACGCTTTATACGCCATTGCAAGTATATCTTGAGATTAAACTCTTCCCTTGGACTACGCCTCGGTTTCTGTAACCCAAGATCGCTGAAGAAGTATAAAGGCAAGGAAGAAATTTGCTGATCCTAAATATCTGGCTGCACAAACTATACTTGTAGAGTATAGTGTCTTCTTGACCGCAGGAAGAATTCTTTGCTTCAGATTATTATTATGTATAGTCCTCGATGTAGAGATTATAGCCAAGTGTAAGGTCCTAGACGATTTTAACCGCGCGATGAAATCTTGTCATTTGGTCATTTTTCGCACAAGTATGCGCGAGGCAGGAAAGTTGACATCTTCTTTTTTTTTTTTTTTTGGTTTGGTTTTTGTTTTTTCTGCGGCGGAAACTTCTCTCCGCAAGATATCCCGTGAGAATAGGCTTAACTTGCACACTGGCGACTTGATTTTTTGCTAGAATATATACGAAGCCTGTGCAGGTCGCCGCGATCTTCGTGGAATTTTAATATACAGGGTGATTCACAGTTTCTAAATAAGTCTCGGACGCCGGGAGCAGGGAATTGACATTAGCTTGAGATGATGAATGACGAAAATGATGTATTGGAAACGACGCAATGAGATATTATCGGGATCGAACGGTTTCTGAAAAAATAAGAAAATAAATGAATTCATCTCGGGCGAGGGTTAAACAAACTTTCACTCCATGTAGGGAGCGTCTTGACGCACCTACGTCAATCTACGAATTTTACCTGCAGATAGCGTGACGAGGACCTGAGATTAACCAGACCTCGTTTCCGCGATTTAAAAATGAGAAATTTGAAATAAAAGGTAACTTAGCCGATTAAATATTGATTATTTTTACGCTGTAGGTACACCCACATCAAAGACACGGATACAATTTTAGGAATTTATTTGAGTAAGATGGATTGAAACTGAACACACCCTGTGTGCAAGCGTCTATCAGTTCGCCCGTTCGCCGACTTGTGGGAAAATAAATCAGGCTAAGATTGTTTAGCTAAGCCGGTCCACGACCTCTTCTCCTCGTTTTTCCTCTCCCTATTCCTTTTCTTTCCTTTACTCAACTTTACGCTGCCGCCCCCTTGCAGACCTCCCTTACTTAGACACAGATCTATACGTAAACTGCGAAAACGTAAGACTGCGGACCACATGTTGTTTTCCCAAGACTTACCCCTGGAAATGGTTCCCATAGATTATGCTCGAGTTTGAAAAGAGGAAAAGAGAACCGGAGATGATCTAATTTGGGAATGAAATTACACCGTAAAATTTGATCTAATGAAATGATTGCCGCGGGAATAAAATGCTCGAAGAATGCAAAAAGATGAAGAGAAAAGGCGGCCTTAAAGTGTGCGTATATACCTGCGGGCAAACTCTGTCGTCTGCCCGAAGAGAATATGAATTTTTTTTTTTTTTTTTTTTTACGATCTTTGGCGAGTTCTTCGCTGCAATATTTCTGCACAACCGGTTTCAGTGGCCCAGGTGCTCTCGAATTTTCGGCCTCCCAAGAGGCGGTAAAATCTTCAACTTGTTTCATTTATGTAATTAATATTTGAAACTCGCCCCGCGCTTCGGCCTCATTCACAGTTATTATAAATCGTGTATTAAAAAAACGCGAGACTTCGTTAGAAGATGAAAAAAGAAAAAAAAAAAGAAAAAAGAAGAGCTCAGGATTTAGGAGGTGTAGTACCCTACGCTATTTTCTTTTTCTTCTTCTTCTCCTTCTTCGGAAAATCGAATGAATGTCAAAGCCCGATTAATCAATCCGAGGGAACGACGCGGCCCAATAAAAGAACCCTTCGTAATGATAAATCGTCAAGTTCCTATTCTAAATCCACGTCTGTTTAGGGGGACGATGGAATCCGTGGTTTTCAAGGCGCTCCAGGAATCTCTGTAAGTATATCTCCAAGCTCTTCGTAAGACTGTAAGTAAAAGACCCAACATCTAGGTCTAAACCTTCCGAAATGGTCTTGAACAGGGCCAAGCTGGAGCCCCAGGTGTAAAAGGACCAGATGGTCTCGACGGTTGCAACGGGACTGACGGACGAGCAGGATCTCCAGGTTACCCGGGAACACGGGGTCGCCGAGGTGAACCTGGTCCAGAGGGAGACCAGGGACCGGAGGGTGAGGCTGGCGAAGGAGGAATCAATTCTAAGGGTGTAAAAGGACAAGTGGGAATAGCTGGAATTGATGGATTCATGGTGAGAGGATCAAAATATTTAGCATCAGAAGACATGTCTCCCTCCAATCACCGAACTTCTTGCCAACTAATAGAGTTTTTCTATAATATCCTAGGGTCCCGAGGGAATGAAAGGTGTTCGTGGTGGTTACGGACCGCCAGGGGGGACCGGAGACGTTGTGAGTGAAAACTCCCTCCGATAAAATAAGTTTGTTTTTTTTTCTTTTATAAATGGGAGTCAAGACCGTAGTTTGTTTATGATCTAGGGATGGCCAGGAAATGCAGGACTTCCAGGTCTTCAAGGAGATTTAGGGAACACAGTCTACGGAGTGCCTGGTGTCACGGGAGACCAAGGTGACACTGGTGAACCAGGTGAAGATGCGTTCGACGACCGATCGGCGAAAACCAACGAAACCACGTCGCAAAAAGGACGTCCCGGACAGCCTGGTGTCCGAGGAGACCATGGTGACCGTGGCCGGAAAGGGGAGCTGGGTGAGACCGGCCGAACGGTTAGTGTTAAAGTTCGATGTTCAAATTGGTCAATTAACTGTAACAAACGAAAACGTTCGGGTCAACGAACCCGACTCGCGAGTCTGTCAGTTTTAATTCCATTCCTTAATTCGAACAGTCGGTCGACGCCCCAGCGCACATCAATGCAGTTGGAAGAAAAATACGCGAGATTTATCAATTTCTAGGGTCGTCCCGGTTTGCAAGGAGTTAAAGGACTGCCTGGTGCAGAAGGCAACGTTGGACCAAGAGGGAAGCAGGGTAACGTAGGAGACCCGGGACCTGATGGCGAAAAGGGAGTGAAGGGAGCACCCGGATACGAGGGTAGGCTAGGAGAAGACGGGTACGACGTAAGTCTCAAAGCTTATCACCAGAGTGTAAAATACTTTTCATTTTTGAAGGTTTCGTTGAATTTCCCTTCTTATCATTTTTCATCACCTGTAGGGGGGACGAGGCGAACCCGGTTACGCCGGTCGCCCAGGAGGTCAAGGTGCAGCAGGAGAGCCAGGACGTTACATACCAGAGCTTGGCGCGATAATTCCAGGAAGCGTTGGAATACAAGGAGAACAAGGTACGCGAAGGTCTTTTCCGTTCGCTTCTTTCACATCGAATACTATGCGAATGACGTGGAAACGAAACTCTTTTCGTCCCTCTAGGTTTACCCGGTCCCGCTGGAGCCCCAGGACTTGATGGAGAACCAGGAGTTGTCGGCTACATAGGAGTCGCAGGCCCACCAGGACCTCCGGGCGCGCCAGGTCGCCGTGGGAGAAATGGTACATCGGTTACAGGAGACAGAGGAGAACACGGTAAGTTATTATTACACCGAGAAAAAAAACCCTCTGAATCAAATGAATTTCATGTAAATACAACGCGTCACAATTTTGTTGGTATATATAGCCGTTTCACACGTTTCAAGCAACAGAATCATTTAATCAGCGCAATGGTACGTTCACTGGAGAAACGAAAATTTTACATTGAACTTCATATTTTTTACATGTTACTAAATAAGTATCAGTTCATTATCACATCTGATGCAGTTGGATTTACTGAGCCTTTCAACAGAATCGATTGCTTCAGTGGAAAAAATGAACCGACATTTTGGTTTCACTAAATATTTACGCGACTCAAGTTCCAAATGTATTTGGCTAATTGAATTTAATGAGGAAAAATGAAATCGTCAACTCTTTTCTATCAATGTTTGTTCATATTTCAGGAGACACGGGGCCAAGAGGTCCCGACGGAGAGCCGGGAACACCCGGACTTCCAGGAGCAGTCGGATTACCGGGGATACCGGGAGTCACAGTCATCGGTCCGCCCGGTATTAACGGGCAGCCCGGATCGGACGGACGGCTAGGTCAGCCGGGTGAAATCGGGAGAACTGGCAGAAGAGGTAAGTCGAACAATTAAGGTAAACTGATCAATTTCGTTATTATAGCGATATCGCATTTTTTTCTATGCATCGAATCTCTCGTTTTTCGCGGATATGCATGCATTGACGTATCAGATATTCGGGATTTGCGAACCGTATGACTACTGAGTAACGGAAATTATTCGCTTCTCTGAGCGTAGGACCGAAAGGATTGCCTGGTAAGGGTGTATCGATATTTGGGCCGCAAGGAGAACCGGGATCACCAGGTCCTCCAGGTTTTCCCGGCCGCGACGGGTTGCCGGGTTTCCACGGACTACCAGGATTCAAAGGAGAACGAGGAGACGATTGCGGCGTCTGCACACCAGGCAAGATAATTATCTAGCAACATAAATCCTGGAAGATATTTTCCACTTTGGTATAGTTGTAAGATTTTCGGATTTTTCGAATAACATAACACAATTTCACAGGGTTCCCTGGCTCCAAGGGAGAACGTGGGGAACCAGGTTATGACGGATACAGAGGTGCGATAGGACTTCCTGGCTTGCCGGGTCCCAGGGGACCCAAGGGGACTGCAGGATACCCAGGCCCACTTGGACCAAAAGGAATTCGAGGTAGCGCCGGGCGTCCCGGAATACCGGGTAGCGAGGGGCCGAGGGGAGAGCGTGGAAGGGTAGAATGGCATCCAGATAGTTTGACGAGCAGTGATCCCGGAAATAAGGGATACAAGGGATTCCCTGGTGACGAAGGACCTCCAGGACCGATAGGCTACAAAGGTATCTCAGGAGACACCGGATCGCCAGGACGTAAGGGGGAAAAGGTACAAAATTATTTTTGATAAATCGACTTCGTCATTTTATTTCTCCATCCTTTCCATCGTCTGGATAAAGAACGAAAAATCTCTAAATTCTGTGATGTTTCAGGGTGACTTAGGTCCGGCAGGACGTTCTGGGCGTAACGGTATAAACGGTTGGAACGGTTTGCCAGGAGATAAGGGAGAAGATGCTCCAATCCGTAAAGAATATCTTACAGGAGAACCAGGTTCACCTGGCTCTCGAGGACAGCCAGGAGAAGTGGGTGACAAAGGTGCGAAAGGAAGTCGAGGAAACGAGGTGGCTGAATGGAATCTTCTTCCCAAAGGCGAACCCGGTCAACCAGGAGAGACTGGCGAAAGGGGTGAGTGTTCGGTGTAGGAATAAAAGGATAGGTAAACTCTCGGTAAGATATCTGCAGTCGTATATAGGCGAATATCTCTTAATCGGTTAGAGTTGGGAAAATTTGATCTCAGTACTTTTTTATAGAGCGTGCCATTTCCTTCAAGAATCTGTATCTAGATAGTTTATAAGTCGAGCCGTTTAGGAGCAAAAAAAATTCCAAAATATTCCTTTTTTTTTACATATGTTATTCACATGGAAAATGTAAAAAATTAAATAGGCATCTCTAAATATCAAAATTGAGAGCTCATATTTGGGTGAGATATTCCATTTGAGAAGCTCAAGAATTTTTTTTCTTCTCAACACCCTAACATGCATGTGCTGAACACCGAACATACATACCTAAAAACTCCGTGTAAGATTAACTCATCCATGTATATTCATAAATTTACCGAAATTCGTCAGTTCTAGTCAGTATCTAGTCACTAAATAGTCACGTTTCATGTATTGAAAGTCACTTTTCTCACTTTTATTTGCCCAGTTGCCCGCTATGAGATATATTATGTGGATAATGAATCATTTTCAAACCTTCTTCAAACACACTTGCAGGTGAAGACGGATTGAAGGGTCTGCCAGGACCGAGCGGTGACGAAGGAGTACGTGGGCCTCCAGGGCGACAAGGATACCCTGGTATCTCTGAGGCAGGAATTCCTGGGTGGAAGGGCTACCATGGGGCGCCTGGTGATGAAGGGCCCCGAGGATTGCCTGGATCACCAGGTCCACAAGGACCTCCAGGTCCACCCGTGAGTAAAGTCGTCCGAAAAAGAAAGAAAAAAAAAAAAACGATTTTTCGTCGAGCTGTTATGTCAGGGTTATAACGCTACTAAGGGAAGGTTGTGGGAAGGTAGACGTGAACAAATAACAGATATATGTATATATATTACATACGTAGATCGAGCTGATAGTTTATTCGTAGTTATGGGTGAAAATGAGACTCGGCGAGGGGTGTGGGTTGGATAGGAAGAGCGTGATGAATGACGAAGAGGCGAGAGTGAAGGGAGGTGTTAGGAAAGAAGTAGATAGTTGGAAAGTTGACTTGGAAGTGAGTTAACAATCAGGATAGAATAATGAGGAAAGGTTGGTTCTAAGCAAGGTGGGGAAGCAAAAGTGCAGACGCATGAGTTATGGTATGATTTCGAGGAGAATAGTAGGCTGAGGAAGTCATGTGTTGGGTAGCGTCTGATATGCGAGGAACTGTAGGAGAATAGTTGGAAAGGTGAGGAATGGCTGTGCCAGGGCGTAGCAGAGCTGTGGAGGGATTTTCTATTTCGTATATATTTTTTTCGTTTTTAAATAATCCACTGTCTATCACAGGCTCCCAGAGCGCAAAAAGGAGACCGTGGTGAACCTAGCCTGACCACAGCATACGGTGAGGTTGGAGAACGAGGATTTACCGGACAGAAAGGAGAGTACGGTGATGTGGGTCCCGATGGTCGTCCCGGAAGATCGGGAGAGCTTGGTGCCAAGGGAGTGAAAGGGGACAAAGGTGCGCCTGGATTCGAGGGCCAGCCAGGTCTCCCGGTAAATTGAAAAAAACACCAAAAACACCCGAAATCCTGAACCTGAGCCTAAACGAATGTAAATTCACAATAAGAATTCTTGGTACAGGGATCGAAAGGGCAAACAGGCGACAGTATTCAAGGATACCGTGGTCAAGCTGGAGCACCTGGTCGTTCTGGTTACAGAGGAATATTCGGAAATAAAGGATTGCCAGGTAATTAGAGACGGAAGTGAAGAATCGTGTATTAGGAGAAAGAATAGCGCCATTAAAATTCGAGCAACTAACTAAACGATGATTAATTCCAAATAGGAGAACACGGACCGTCAGGCTTCGATGGAATGAAAGGTCTGAAGGGAGAGATTGGGCCCGCAGGTTTCCCAGGAATGGATGGTGATCGCGGCAGACCAGGATTCCCGGGTATGATCGGTCTTCAAGGATTGCCAGGTACACCAGGAGAAGATGGAAACCCAGGACCAACCGGTTCACCCGGATTCAATGGCTCTGATGGAGTCCCAGGAGAGCCGGGTTTAATTGGGCCAAAGGGGATAAAAGGAGACGTTGGTCCAAGTGGATTGCCAGGATGGCGGGGTCCTGATGGACGAAAGGGTATCATGGGAGATCTTGGAGAACCCGGATTGCACGGTTCACCCGGAGAATCATCTTTCAGTGGCCCCCAGGGCGACATCGGAGACAGTGCTCCACCAGGAGCGATCGGGGCTGCGGGTCAACCAGGGGTTGACGGGCGTCCAGGATTCCCGGGTGACCCTGGGCTCTCGTATTCTGGTTTCAACGGCGAAGTAGGCAGTCCTGGCGACCCTGGGTTCAACGGTCGTCCAGGAATTAATGGAATCAAGGTAAGAACGAGGGGATTAATAGTTCGAGCATTCTCCTGGCGATGTATATACCGTGTATAACTACCAAGACTAATTTTTCTTCGAGTTCCACTCATCCCCAACATTTCTATTTCAACCTTCAACAGGGTGAGCGGGGAGACCCAGGTCCTGTAGGTCCCAAGGGTGAGCGAGGAGACTTTGGTATTAAAGGACAGTCGGGAATCACCGGTTATGACGGACTCTCCGGATTGAAGGGACAGAAAGGTACGACAGGACCACCTGGTTGGACTGGCCCAAGCGGAAATCGAGGCTCCGACGGAGAGCCAGGAGAAATGGGGCGTCCAGGTACGTGATTAATGAATTAGTGACAATTAAATGGATGAAACCGAAATCGAAATCGAAATCGAAATCGAAGGCTACATAGGCTCCTCGATTAATCATTCTCCTCGTAGGCTTGCCGGGAGATTCGGGCCCTCGAGGTGCGCCAGGGTATGAAGGACCTCTGGGGCCAAAGGGTCTCGTGGGAGAACCAGGATTCGTTGCATACATCACAGCAGACAAGGGAGAGCGAGGAAATCCAGGTATGGACGGTTTCGCTGGACGCAAAGGTGTGCAAGGTGACGAAGGATTATCAGGATGGCCAGGAGCAAAGGTAACTTCGTTATTTTCTAATTCTTATTTTTCGTGCGGCAGAAAAAAAGGTCATTCAATTTTTCTAAGCAATACAATTGAACGGGATATTTCTCGTTGATTTTGACTGCAGGGTCGCGAAGGAGACGTTGGACAGCAGGGACCGAGAGGTTTTGTAGGATTCGTCGGGTTCAAAGGAGTTAAAGGAGACCAAGGACGGCAGGGACCGAGAGGTATGAGAACTTTGATAAAAATACTCGCAATATGACCTAGAATAAAATATGTCGATTATTAGTGACGAAATTTGTGATTAGGTCTGCCCGGACAGTACCCTGAAAGAGGAGAACAAGGAAGACCAGGAAGCGATGGACGAAATGGATGGCCGGGTCGTTCAGGGCAGAAAGGAGCACCTGGTGAATATGGCAGAAACGGACCTGAGGGGTCTACAGGACGACCAGGACCCGTCATCGAAGGACCGAAGGGAGAGCCAGGAGATATAGGTATATATATCAAGTTACAGTGAGAATATGTATCAAATTGTACATTGGAATCATATACAATGAAAATATCCAATTTAATATATTCACCATAGTAAAAACTACGCATTTCTCGTCTTCGCAGGATTCCCCGGTCAACCTGGGCCCGTAGGACCTGTTGGTAAACCTGGCTTCAATGGTCTCGACGGACTGCGAGGTCCGAAGGGATTCCGCGGAGAGCCTGGGTTCTCTGTAGGTAGTCCTAAAGGACAAGTTGGTGAGAAAGGCTGGCCAGGATTGTCTGGCCGCAATGGGCTCAAAGGTGAACAGGGTGATACAGGAAGAACTGGATTCAACGGCGAGCAAGGAATGAAAGGGGAGAGAGGTGATAACGGAGATATTGGTTTCGATGGAATTCCGGGACCAATAGGCGCACCGGTAATTTATACTTCAATCACGTGCTCTTCTCCTTTTTTATACTATATTCAAGGAACAGTTTTCTTCCCTTTGAACTTATCTTAATATCGAACTGTTTGGTCTTACTTAGGGAGACAAAGGAGACCGGGGACGTAACTTGTTCGGCAATCGTGTCTGGCCCGGTATGCGAGGTGATGATGGAGAGCCAGGACTACCAGGTAATGAAATATGAGTCCAATTGATCGAAAATCTACTCGATTGTTAATCAAGCCTCAAAATGTCGTGTCTTAATTATTTTCTAAAACAGGTTTCCCCGGCAAAAATGGGGCCCCTGGCGAAGCTGGAGAATACGGACGACCAGGTCGTCGAGGGGATCAAGGGCACGAAGGTCTTCCTGGTCTCGGAGGACCTCGCGGTGCGGTCGGCCGGATTGGTTTAGATGGACTTCCTGGATTCGATGGTCCTCAGGGTAGACCTGGTACGTAAGAAAAAACTCAATTACGATTCGTTGACGAAAGGTTGAAATTTTCTACATGAATCCCTTTCAAATCATCAAGGGTTCCCGGGCCCGCCTGGTGACGACGCACCGCAGCCTCCTGGACCAAAGAGCCGAGGATTTTATTTCACCAGACATTCTCAGACCGAGTTTATTCCCGTATGTCCAGCAAACACTGTGAAATTATGGGACGGTTTCTCACTTCTCCACATAATGAGTAACGGAAATCCACACGGTCAAGATCTAGGTAATAAAAATAAAAAATAAGAAACTCGTCAATAATCGATGATCAATTTTCAGATTATTATTCGCTAGCAAATTAACGAATGATCATCTTTCAGGAGCCGCTGGAAGCTGTCTCAAGAAATTCTCAACACAGCCGTACCTATTCTGTAACTTGAACAACGTATGCGATTACGCCAATCGAAACGACTACAGTTACTGGCTAAGTACAACAGAGAACATGCCACTGATGATGACCCCGATACAGGCTCCTGATGTCGCGAGATATATATCAAGATGCACAGTCTGTGAAGCGCCAACTAAAATGATAGCAGTTCACAGTCAGTCGATGCAACCCCCGACTTGTCCTGGTGGATGGGACGAGCTATGGATCGGGTACAGTTTCCTGATGGTGAGTAAAATGCGGATATTGATCGTTTTCTCTAAGTTTGAACAAATGTTGATCAATTTTTTATTTATCAGCACACCGATGCCGGGGCAGCGGGCGGCGGACAATCGTTGATATCGCCTGGATCGTGTCTCGAAGAATTCAGAGCAAGACCATTTATAGAATGCCAGAGTTTGGGCAGATGTAACTACTATACAACAGCGTACTCTTACTGGTTGGCCACAATCGAGGAGAGATCAATGTTCAGGAAGCCGGTACCGGAGACCTTGAAAACTGATGTAACATCCCGTATAAGTAGATGCGCGGTGTGTTTACGCCGTCAAATCGTCGATAGAAGACCCAATCTTAGACCCGAGGGAGGAAACATCCCGCGAGAAAGATACCCTAATCCAACCCGCACATCTGAAATACCACGAGCACTAGTTGAAAATCCACGGTATCCGTACAGACCAGATTTATATGCAACGTCTTCGCCAAGACCGCTAGTCAGAGGACCATCAGGAAGCGTTAGACCAGGATATCGCAGACGTATACCTTACAATTTCCGAAGGAGACAACCGAATCGTCGTAGAGGTTCAAGGGCTAACGAGAATGTCAAGAACGGTCGGGGTAAATAGGAGCCACTGTCAAATAATGAAATCGAGATGAAAGTAAGAAGGAATAGAAGAAAATCTCTAACTAAAAAATAAATAAATAAATAAATAAATAAAAACCGCACGACGCAAAATTATTTGTGTAAATAAAGTATAAAATATAAAATATAACATTTTTGTCATTAAATTTAAGTTATATAAATTCAATAAAGATATATGAAGGTTGACTGTGTAGGTTGACCGTAAATAACGTTTTTTTTCCTTTTCTTTTTTTTTTCTCAACATTTACGATTACAATTTACATAAAATGAATATACTTACCTACGCCTGTGTTGTACTAGTAGCAATGAGACGATATTGTGCCATAAATGATATTGTTGATCAGATTATTATACCTGTAATAATAACGACTGCCAAATAGCTTGTTATAAAGTGCCTGCGAATTATTATATATCAATAACTAAATTAATATAAATAACGTTGTTATAATGTAACTTCAAAGATACAATAAAGATATTTTATATTATTAGCTCTATAATAGAATTTGTGGTTTCACATTATTATTATTATCATTATACTATACAGAGATATGTTATACCATAATATATGCATATACTACACAAGAAAATATTGATATTGTCGATTTTTTCTTCTTTATCTTTATATTTATTCTGTTCATTTACCCTCGTATAAAAATATATCCAATATTTATCTGTTATTCTTCTTCCCTTCCTTCTATTCTTCTATTGTGATTAAATTCTTTACTCTCGCTTACCACCTTCTATTTATTCTATTAATGAATTCTGGACATATTTAGTACCAGATTTTCAATCATTGACTCGTTGATACGTCATTTTCGGAGTAAATTTTTTGCGGGCAGATTGACTAACTTATTTTGTCGCAAACATAGGTGCGCCTTACGATATGTAATCTCCAGTTAGAGATCGCAGCAATGACACACGAGTTGCATACATTGAGCGATGCCGACGTTATCGGCACAGCACGTTATCGGCACACGACGTTACCGGCACGAAATAGTTCCACAACGCGACTACGAGATGGCGATACCATTTGTCACCCCGCTGCTACAACTTACCGACACGGAGCACTGACCTAGGGTAATAGCACCTGTCACGGGGTCAGTGACCTCAGTGGCCCTCGTGGCGTCAATGAGTACGGATGGGGCTGCGTCAACGAGACTCGATATAAATATTCCGAACGCGATAATATTATAACACTCATCCTTCTTTGTAAGATTGATTATATTAGGTAGGATCTTATCGTAATACGGACGCCGTTTTCGTTTAATTTATATTTGATATTCATTTTTGAGAATCAATTATAATTTACAAATTCTACATAACTTTGTTATTATCGTTAACGTTGTGAACAAATTGTAATTGTTTCCGAAAAATATCGCAGATAAATGTGTGCGCCTTATTATAGCGCTCTAAAGCTAGAAATCACATGAATGTTCGTGTTCGGATGCATGTCGACTCGCGGTATCAAAACTAAGTAACAAAAAATCTGACAATTGATATCTTTTTTTCGGAGTGATAATTCTGGCAGTTGACACATCCTTTCGGGGTGATTTTTCTGGCAGTTGGGACTTTTTCGGAGGCATATTTCTGGCAGTTGAGACTTTTTTCGAGGCTCATATGTCTGGCGGTTGACACCTCAAAATTAACTCCTAAAAATGAGGTGTCAACCGCCAGACATACGAGCCTCGAAAAAGTCTCAACTGCCAGAAAAAGGAGTGATATTTCTGGCAGTTGAGACTTTTTTCGAGGCTCATATGTCTGGCGGTTGATACCTCAAAATTAACTTCTAAAAATGAGGTGTCAACCGCCAGACATACGAGCCTCGAAAAAAGTCTCAACTGCCAGAAAAAGGAGTGATATTTCTGGCAGTTGAGACTTTTTCGAGGGTCATATGTCTGGCGATTGACACCTCAAACTTAACTCCTAAAAATAAGGTGTCAACTGCCAGACATATGACTCCGAAAAAGTCTCAACTGCCAGGAATATCGCCCCGAAAAAGTCTCGACTGCCAGATTTTTCGTTACTTAAATCTAGCGGGCGCCTTACGATATGTAATCTCCAGTTAGGGATTGCAGCAATGACACACGAGTTGCATACATTGAGCGATGCTGACGTTATCGGCACAGCACGTTATCGGCACAGCATGTTACCGGCACAGCACGTTACCGGCACAGTGCGTTACCGGCACAGCACGTTATCGGCACAAAATAGTTCGACAACGCGACCGCGAGATGGCGATACCATTTGTAACCCCGCTGCTACAACTTACCGACACAGAGCACTGACCGTGGGTAATAGCACCTGTCACGGGGTCAGCGACCTCAGTGGCCCTCGTGGCGTCAATGAGTACGGATGGGGCTGCGTTAACGAGACTCGATATAAATATTCCGAACGCGATAATATTATCAAACTCGTCC
Source organism: Tenthredo scrophulariae (assembly GCA_963978835.1). Taxonomy (NCBI): domain Eukaryota; kingdom Metazoa; phylum Arthropoda; class Insecta; order Hymenoptera; family Tenthredinidae; genus Tenthredo; species Tenthredo scrophulariae. Next base: position 28,478,285 of record OZ022230.1, on the reverse strand, counting down.
TTCTTTGTAAGATTGATTATATTAGGTAGGATCTCATTGTAATACGGACGCCGTTTTCTTTTCATTTATATTAGATATTAATTTTTGAGAATCAATTATAATTTACAAATTCTACATAACTTTGACGATGTATACGATTGTATCAATGCTGCAGCAATAAATTCTTAGATGTATGAATAATCGATTGCTTTGTTATTTTCCACTTTCCGTTCCCTGCAATTATTCATTTCAAATAAGAACAGCAGGGAATTTTTGATTTAATGCGTTTTCAGCTACTTGAAAATTAGCGAGCACCTCCTTGAGTCAGATGTTCTCCTGATACCAGGAGCAATTTTCGACAAAAAATTTTTCAAAGTATTAAAATAGCTAGGAGATATAAGCTCTATAGCGACGTGCATGAAGCAGCGTATGCCGGACAGATGATGCCTTATTTTCAGAGTAAATTTTCTGTCAGTTGAGACTTTTTTCCGGAGTCATATTTCTGGCAGTTGAGACTTTTTCGGGGCGATATTTCTGGCAGTTGAGACTTTTTTCGAGGCTCATATGTCTGGCGGTTGACACCTCAAAATTAACTCCTAAAAATGAGGTGTCAACCGCCAGACACACGAGCCTCGAAAAAAGTCTCAACTGCCAGAAAAAGGAGTGATATTTCTGGCAGTTGAGACTTTTTTCGAGGCTCATATGTCTGGCAGTTGACACCTCATTTTTAGGAGTTAATTTTGAGGTGTCAACTGCCGGACATAGAACCCTCGAGAAAAAGTCTCAACTGCCAGAAAAATCACTCCATTTTCTTAAAATGATAGTTAGGTATGCTATATAGCGACTGCATGAAGCAGCGACTGTATGAAGCAGCGTATGCATGCCGATGTCGATAGGCGACCAAAAATTTTAGAACACCTCCTTGGGTCAGATGTTCTCCTGATACCAGGAGCAATTTTTGACTTAAAATTACTCTAACTCTTAAAAATGCTAGTATAGATAAGCGATATAGCGACTGCATGAAGCAGCGTATGCATGCCAGTGTCGATAGGCGACCAAAAATTTTAGAACACCTCTTTGGGTCAGATGTTCTCCTGATACCAGGAGCAACTTTTGACCTAAAATTATTCTATGATAGTATAGATAAGCTATATAGCGACTGCATGAAGCAGCGACTGTATGAAGCAGCGTATGCATACCGATGTCAATAGGCGACCAAAAATTTTAGAACACCTCCTTGTTTCAGATGTTTTCCTGATACCAGGAGCAATTCTTGACTTAAAATTACTCTAACTCTTAAAAATGCTAGTATAGATAAGCGATATAGCGACTGCATGAAGCAGCGTATGCATGCCAGTGTCGATAGGCGACCAAAAATTTTAGAACACCTCCTTGGGTCAGATGTTCTCCTGATACCAGGAGCAATTTTTGACTTAAAATTACTCTAACTCTTGAAAATGCTAGTATAGATAAGCGATATAGCGACTGCATGAAGCAGCGTATGCATGCCAGTGTCGATAGGCGACCAAAAATTTTAGAACACCTCCTTGGGTCAGATGTTCTCCTGATACCAGGAGCAATTTTTGACTTAAAATTACTCCAACTCTTAAAAATGCTAGTATAGATAAGCGATATAGCGACTGCATGAAGCAGCGTATGCATGCCAGTGTCGATAGGCGACCAAAAATTTTAGAACACCTCTTTGGGTCAGATGTTCTCCTGATACCAGGAGCAACTTTTGACCTAAAATTATTCTATGATAGTATAGATAAGCTATATAGCGACTGCATGAAGCAGCGACTGTATGAAGCAGCGTATGCATACCGATGTCAATAGGCGACCAAAAATTTTAGAACACCTCCTTGTTTCAGATGTTTTCCTGATACCAGGAGCAATTCTTGACTTAAAATTACTCTAACTCTTAAAAATGCTAGTATAGATAAGCGATATAGCGACTGCATGAAGCAGCGTATGCATGCCAGTGTCGATAGGCGACCAAAAATTTTAGAACACCTCCTTGGGTCAGATGTTCTCCTGATACCAGGAGCAATTTTTGACTTAAAATTACTCTAACTCTTGAAAATGCTAGTATAGATAAGCGATATAGCGACTGCATGAAGCAGCGTATGCATGCCAGTGTCGATAGGCGACCAAAAATTTTAGAACACCTCCTTGGGTCAGATGTTCTCCTGATACCAGGAGCAATTTTTGACTTAAAATTACTCCAACTCTTAAAAATGCTAGTATAGATAAGCGATATAGCGACTGCATGAAGCAGCGTATGCATGCCAGTGTCGATAGGCGACCAAAAATTTTAGAACACCTCCTTGGGTCAGATGTTCTCCTGATACCAGGAGCAATTTTTGACTTAAAATTACTCTAACTCTTAAAAATGCTAGTATAGATAAGCGATATAGCGACTGCATGAAGCAGCGTATGCATGCCAGTGTCGATAGGCGACCAAAAATTTTAGAACACCTCTTTGGGTCAGATGTTCTCCTGATACCAGGAGCAACTTTTGACCTAAAATTATTCTATGATAGTATAGATAAGCTATATAGCGACTGCATGAAGCAGCGACTGTATGAAGCAGCGTATGCATACCGATGTCAATAGGCGACCAAAAATTTTAGAACACCTCCTTGTTTCAGATGTTTTCCTGATACCAGGAGCAATTCTTGACTTAAAATTACTCTAACTCTTAAAAATGCTAGTATAGATAAGCGATATAGCGACTGCATGAAGCAGCGTATGCATGCCAGTGTCGATAGGCGACCAAAAATTTTAGAACACCTCCTTGGGTCAGATGTTCTCCTGATACCAGGAGCAATTTTTGACTTAAAATTACTCTAACTCTTAAAAATGCTAGTATAGATAAGCGATATAGCGACTGCATGAAGCAGCGTATGCATGCCAGTGTCGATAGGCGACCAAAAATTTTAGAACACCTCCTTGGGTCAGATGTTCTCCTGATACCAGGAGCAATTTTTGACTTAAAATTACTCTAACTCTTAAAAATGCTAGTATAGATAAGCGATATAGCGACTGCATGAAGCAGCGTATGCATGCCAGTGTCGATAGGCGACCAAAAATTTTAGAACACCCCCTTGTTTCAGATGTTTTCCTGATACCAGGAGCAATTCTTGACTTAAAATTACTCTAACTCCTAAAAATAATAGTATAGATAAGCTGTAATGTATAGCGACTGCATGAAGCAGCGTATGCATGCCATTGTCGATAAGCGACTCTTTTCTTTTATAGTCTATATTAAAATAATTAATTTTCTTTTATAGTCGCTGCTTCATGCAATCGCTGCTTCATGCAGTCGCTATATAGCATACCTAACTATCATTTTAAGAAAAAGGAGTGATATTTCTGGCAGTTGAGACTTTTTTCGAGGCTCATATGTCTGGCGGTTGACACCTCAAAATTAACTCCTAAAAATGAGGTGTCAACCGCCAGACACACGAGCCTCGAAAAAAGTCTCAACTGCCAGAAAAAGGAGTGATATTTCTGGCAGTTGAGACTTTTTTCGAGGCTCATATGTCTGGCGGTTGACACCTCAAAATTAACTCCTAAAAATGAGGTGTCAACTGCCAGACATATGACCCTCGAAAAAGTCTCAACTGCCAGAAATATCGCCCCGAAAAAGTCTCAACTGCCAGAAATATGACTCCGGAAAAAAGTCTCGACTGACAGAAAATTTACTCTGAAAATAAGGCATCATCTGTCCGGCATACGCTGCTTCATGCACGTCGCTATAGAGCTTATATCTCCTAGCTATTTTAATACTTTGCAAAATTTTTTGTCGAAAATTGCTCCTGGTATCAGGAGAACATCTGACTCGAGGAGGTGCTCGCTAATTTTCAAGTAGCTGAAAACGCATTAAATCAAAAATTCCCTGCTGTTCTTATTTGAAATGAATAATTGCAGGGAACGGAAAGTGGAAAATAACAAAGCAATCGATTATTCATACATCTAAGAATTTATTACTGCAGCATTGATACAATCGTATACATCGTCAAAGTTATGTAGAATTTGTAAATTATAATTTATTCTCAAAAATGAATATCAAATATAAATAAATGAAAACGGCGGCCGTATTACAATAAGATCCTACCTAATATCATCAATTTTACAAAGAAGGACGAGTTTGATAATATTATCGCGTTCGGAACATTGATATCGAGTCTCGTTAACGCAGCCCCATCCGTACTCATTGACGCCACGAGGGCCACTGAGGTCGCTGACCCCGTGACAGGTGCTATTAACCCAGGTCAGTGCTCCGTGTCGATAAGTTGTACCAGCGGGGCGACAAATGGTATCGCCATCTCGCGGTCGCATTGTCGAACTGTTTTCTGCCGATAACGTCGGTATCGCTTGATGTGTGCAACCCGCATGGCCTTGTTGTGATTCCAAACTCGCAGTTGCATGTAATAAGGCGCCCATAATAAAATCGAGAATCGCCACCCTGGTATTTGAGGTCCCTACTATTATCGATCTGAGTTTACTCCACAAGTAAGCTCGCAGCTACCTAATACTGTAAATTCGAGTCGGTCTTGCAGATACCCTTTGACGTAAAGCCCACGCGTCTTTATATTATTCATCACCGCTGAATCATTACCGAAGAATCGCCGTCATTATTTTATGCGAGTTTGTAATAAAAAAGAAATTAAAAAATAAGAAAAATACTTAGCTACAAAGTAATCCATAAGAATGCTAATACTCATTGAAGATCTGTCTCCTCGTTGTTAGTTTAGTATACCTACTTACGCTACATTATATGATAAATATAGTAATTTGATGAAAACGTCACTAAGAAAATCATAGAACATTGCAAGAAGATAAATAGAAATAATAATCATCTTGAAAAAAATGATTTCCACAATTTTTCTTTTTGCGTTTTTTTTTTCAGAAAAAGAATATATCTCTTCACTATTTATTTTACGTACAACACAAGTGCGTAGAATATCGTACGTATATACGTAGTCGTATTGTATATAGGAAAAAATTATTAATAAATATACATAATGCATCCATATTATATTTATATTTATAAAATTATTCCTCGTTAGAAAGCACATATGATCGATCTACCTATGTGACATAACTCATTACATACACATATATATATAAATATATAGATATACACACATATAGGGGTACATATATATTTATAATATACATATATATAATTATATATATTTTTTATTTACTTTTATTTTTATTTTATTTTTATTTTTTATTTTTTATTTATATAACAACAGATGTCGTTGAGAAGTAATTTAGTGCACATCTGATATACCCGAATAGTGATCAATTACTGAGCTATGCAAAATAGAAGGTCAATTTTTCATTCTTTTTTTTTTTTTTTTTGCTTTTTTTCACAAATATATATGCGACATTCAATCTCGACTCAACGTCCCTTAGACTTTTACAATTAGAATAAAAGTAATTTTTCTATTATTTGTACCATTGGCAAATACAACTTCACCATATTTTCCATTCTTTTACTTATTCATTTTTACTTTTTTCTCAATATTTCGCGAGCACAGATTGTTTTCAAAAATAAGTCTGTCCACTCGAGAAATAGATTCTCCCAAATGAATTTTCGCATATAAAAAAAAAAAAAAAAAAACAATCCATAAAATTGTTGGAAGATTTTTTTGAAAATTACCTACAAGTAACGCGATAAAGTTCGTGGTATTAATTTGGACGAGGAAATACGAAAGAAAATATATATGGGTAGTTGTAATTTCCGGTAGTACAAATTATAAAACAAAAATCACCTCCAATCGAATTGTAGAACTATGAAGCATGTCCAATTGAGGTGGAATTCCCCATACTTATATATTTATATAAAGGTACCCTCACTATTGAATAGAAATATGTATATGCCAAATGTTCAATAATGTTAATAATAATAATAATAATAATAATAATAATAATAATGATAATAATAATAATAATAATAATAATAATAATAATGATAATAATAATAAAATAATAATAATATAGTAATCATAAGTCGTAACAATAATATTGGTAATGATAATAATAATAATAATATTAATTAATAATTAATAATAATAATAATTATAATAATGATAATAATAATAATAATAATAATAATCATATTAACAACAACAAGTATTCTTTGTTACATTTTGGTTGCAGATTCTTACAATCACAAATATATTATTTATAATACAATATATAATAATAGTCGAAAGTTATGTTTATTTTTAAATTAAGAGAAAACGTGATAGTGCTCTATTTTCTGTGTACAATTATTAAACCTATAAATAGTTCTATGTTCAACAGCCAGTGGTATATTAAAGTATACCTTTGAGGTACCTACGTAGTTTCTTTCAGTGATACCGAACACAATACAGAGTAATACGTGACACTTATTCATATCGGACAATCTGTTTATACACGTTTATAATTTTTTTTTTCTTTTTGTTTTTTTCAATGATTATACATCTTCAAGATTAAAAAATATTCAATGAAAATGGAAGAAGATAATAATACAAGTAAAAAGTAAAGAAATAAAGAAACATGGTTTATGAATAAACGCGTGCCTCTTATTCCCAAATCCCAATCCTAATCCCCAATACCAATAGCATCTCGTATTTTAGGTAGGTATGTGTAATTTCTTCTCTAATTTTTTTTTTTTTTTATCGATAAATTCGTTGGCTATGCAGTTTGTTTGTTTATTTGTTTATTTATTTATTTGTTTGTTTCTTTCTTTGTTTGTTTATTTATTTGTTTAATATGATTTCTTTGGTTGTGTCCCATGTTATTCTTTATAGTATTCAGCAAATACGTATCTGCATACTGCCGTGGTAGTATTGGTTTCTAATACAATAGTATCCATTACGTATAACGTTTTGTGTATGATGCACGGCGCGGGCCGGCGGCTCCTTCTTGTTTTTTTTTTCTTTTTTTTTTAATTTTTTTTTTTTTCGTTTTTCTTTTTTCTTTCAATATACATATCTTCAGATACATATCAAATATATATTATTATTTTCCGAAGTTGTGGCCCGCAGTCACTCGGATAATAGTTTCTGTAGAAGTGATGACTTTGGATCACCTCGTGCCGCTTCCTCCATAGTAGTCTGAAATCAGCCCAACTTAACTGTCTTTATGCATGACTAAGATATTAATCGTAAGCCTATGGTTTCATTATTATTAAAAATCATATCAGGCGAGCTCAGTTGCAGAGTGAAGAGTTTTTAATAATTTTTCTTTATCAAACAAAATCTATGTAGCAAAATGATGATAATGATGATAATAACAATAATAATGATAATAATATTAATCATTAATCAACTACAAACGATACTTCATAATATCGATATACAAATGATATGTAAGTACATATACATATATAATTTAGATACGGAATATAGGTATGTATGTATATTATATAATAAATGTTCTTGTGTTATATATGAAAAATTAAAAAGAAAGAAGCAAAAACCACTAACAATCGTGAAAACAAGCTCTAAAAGACACTTTAAAGTCATTTTTTATAGTTGTATTATTAGGCTACCAAAAGCATAACATCTTCTTCAGTTACCAAGCGTTACACGTTAACAGAGAAATCTATTAATGATCAATGTGTCAATTGGCGATAGAATTTTAATTAAGTAAGTTCGACTTGTGAGATGAAACCCTCTACTTAGTTAGTATTTCACTAGATATTCAACTTCAAACTATAACTGAGCTCTGTGGCAGAGACGTAAAATGTCTTCTGAGAGAATTATGTATATTCCAAAAGAAAGAAAAATTTAATTTTGGATAGATTTCAGACAGTATTTTATATTTTGAATGAAATTAATCAAGTGATATGGAATCGTAATGTATTAACAACACCTTAATAAAAATATTTTCATACTCAATGTCTGTCTGTATATTTATCGTTAAGCTATTTATTTTTTCTTTTTCATATTATGAACTCTGCTAATTTGCGGCCTTTGATTAGTAATATTATGTATAGTGAGTTGCATTGATTGTAAAAATAATTCTATCCATATTTATCAACGAATTTTGCGCACTTGTGCAAATTTTTCTACTTATAATAACGGAAATTTGAGCAATAAACTATTGCTGAGTTAAATTTCGTCCACATATTTGCTGGTAAATATGTTTGAGGCCGATATAGTAATTTTGATTTAAAATCTAAAAGCCCTAATGATGTTTTGGTGTTTTGATATTTGACAAACATTTGGGAAGGTACGAATCCAATCAAATGCTTCTCTTTCTCTCTCGCTACCTCTATCTCTTCAGCTAAGAAATAGAGCCACGGCATTTTATACTTGTCTAATATCTATAATAGTCTAATACCATATTTCAAATAACAATAATCTATTTGAATTACGCTCAATGCCTAAGCATACATTACTGGCAATTTCAAACGGGATTTCCTTCATGCTCTGATAAAAATATTTGAGAACAAAACTATATTATACTTAAGGGGTTTGTTATAATTGAATGAAATGTTCAATCTACTCTAAAGAAAAAAAAATTCAAGAAGCATTATGGTTTTAAATTTGAACAACTTTACGATTGCAGTAATTTTACTAAATTATAGCTAAAACCTTCTCGATACCATCACCCACTAGGCAAGGAAAAAATGGAGAGGAATAATTCATTCTCGTAAGATATTCCCAATGAGGAAAGTTTTTGATAAATTTGATAAAATCATGACGACAATTTTCTGAATAACGTATTTTAATTTTATATTTTGTATAGGCATACTAGATATCTCACGTTGTTAACACAACTCCCCATTTTGTTGCCTCGTAATGTTAATATACTATATATATAAAAAAATAATAATAATTCTCAAACAAGAATAGATACTGGAAATAAAGATGATAGAATTTCAAACGGCAGAAGACATTTAGTCGAAAAAGATCATAAAGAATATCATTAACAGTACGCTAATCATGATACATCAAGAAGAGTCAGCGTGACATGATGCTAAATTATCCTACGTGCTTTTTCATAACTATTTATGAGACGTGCAAGAAAACACACTTGCGCTCGCTAATCATTTATTGAATGAATTGTGAAAAAGATTCGCTAAATATGAGTGGAATTTTGTTAGAGCCAGAAATATAAGTGAAGAATACAAAGTCAGTCTTTATTATTATTAAGGACCATCCTGAGGGATTTTCTGATGCATAACTAACAACGTCTGTGTAACACAGAAGTAAAAATCGAAAAAGCAAAGCTCAAATCTCCCTGGTATTATCGACGATTTGATTTTTGGCAAAGAGTATTGTTAAGCGTATTCAATCGAACACAAAACCAAAATAAAATCATATAATTTTACTGCCGATACAAAGTTAGTGATGTATGTAGATATAGTATATGGAGTTCAGGTATACATATCAAGTATACCAATAAATATTATGTGTATATTCGTAGATATACTTTAGTATTTAGATCTGTTAACTAGAAGAAACAACGTCGCTACGACCTAAACTTTACGAGACTAGACTGAGTGTAAAAGGCATGAATGAAACTGGAAACGTTGTATTCCTTGATTTGAAATTGGTAACTGAAGTTTAACGAAAAACAGCTCTTTATACTCAGTATAGACTAATGAACATATCGTGCACAATAAGATCTGAAGCCAAGCGAAGAGGGAATACAAAGAGCATACAAAATCAAAATACGAAAAATAATTGTCGGAAGGGTCTTACCCTGGAGGAAGAGGGTGCACTTCCAGTACTCCCAATGGCCCAGCTTTTGGCGGGGCCATCGCTAACCACGGCCTCACCTAGTGGGGACATTGTAACACACGCGTTACCATAGTCTTTTAAACAAACGATGCCTATTGTGCGGATTGAAATACGTGGACATCGTCTGATTAGGCGTTTTTTTATTTAAATATACCGAAAAAGTTCATTCCAGCCAAAGATAGAAAACCGTTCAGTATTGTATTGTTTTTCTTTTTTCATTATACGCAGTTTAATTCCACGTCGAGTACAAGTCCTTATTAAAAATGTTACACAATTTCTTCTTTTTTTTTTCATATCGTTATTTAACTGATCACAATTAATAATTAAACGATGTCTCATTTCTATTTGATGGGTCGCAATAGTCTCCACTCGCGATAGGGCACAGAAAATAAAACTAATATCCTGAATAACAAAACCAACACCAAATTGTATGTATATATACACATATTATTCCTCCTTAAATTAATAACATAACGTAACGTAACGTAACGTAACGGTATGATAGAACAGTTATAATACGCAAGCAATGTCTGATAAGACAATTAAGGGTGAGTAGGAATTTTTTTTTGGCATCATTCGCGACGTAATTTTAATTAATGAAGAAAAACTATTGTCTTTTATGAACCCACTTTTCGTTTTCGTTTAAGAAAATTTCGAGCAGGCAGATTTAAAATCAACAATTAAACATACAATTACATAGGTTTCTTTTTTGTCTTTCCTTTCTAGATTATTATATCATTTATATTAACAGATATTAAGTCTAATTAAAGCTACACCTTATGCACGGTGACGTGACGTACTTCTCTTATTAAAAGATAACGTACCTGCGGAGGACATCTCATAAGTTAAACCAAGGGCGTCTAGTTCTTCCTGAGAAACTTGACCAGATAAATTGTTTTGGATGTTGTTAGGTATCCTCTGCTGTTGTTGTTGTTGTTGGGTTCTAGCACCGACAATAGCTCTCAACTCTTGTCGAACAAATTCTGAGGTCATGGTACCGCCGCTTCCCGCATTACCTGTGAAATTTAAGTGATAATAATGAATAACTATATATTTTTTCATAGTTTGAATATTTGAAATAAAAAATTAGCTAAAAAGCTTCAAGTTAAAAGATCTTTGGACATCGAAAGTAAATGATCAATTATTTAGAAGAAAATTAAACATCGCAGAAATATAATTCCGCAAGACATCAAACACCTGTTCAAATAAATATAACTTTTTATCAAAGAACAGTCGTAAAATAGTCAAATTCGGAAATAAAGCATAACTTGATAAAATATTTATTCTGATTTTACTTCCAAAGAATAAATAATGCAATGCATTTTCTATAATAAAGAAATGTTTCATTTCCTGTTGCTGCATCGCAGAGGTGCCCCCCTTAGGTCGAAAGACATAAAGATCCCTTATTAACATGTAAAGTGAATAAAGTTATTTATTATTAAACAAGAATCAGTGCCCAGGGTGTTATACATATACATACAGAGCGATTCTGTGGATAGTGGTCAGTCTAATGGCGGCACACTTATTTTCTTTCAACAGTGACAACGCCGTCGGACGACCACGGACAAGCAATCTACTGATATCTTATATGCCTATGACTGATATCTTCAGACGACGAGGCGGGAGCTGTCATGTCGTGGGTTATCATGAACTGTCATATTACAATATTGTGTAATTAAATTGTAATATCGTTCATAATACAACGGTACACGATACTTTCTCATAAACAAGTAGTGATGAATTGTTAAATGTCAATTTCTGTTTATTTCAAACATTGTTGTGTTCTAAATAATTGTCTTGGTGAAATTTATGCACCTGATATGCATACCTCTTATGCATACATGTCAGAATCGCTCTGTATATTCGTCCTGACGATTAACAAATAAACATATGAAACAAACATTGAACATGGAGGTGAATGGGATGAATGAGAAAGCTGTAAACATGTGATATAAAATTGTTTTTTTTTCTTTCTTTTTTCTTCTTTCTTTTTTCTTTCCTTCTACAAAAAAGACACAATCGTGTGCCACGGACATACGTGAGGGTGAAATATTTATTGTATAAACTCTCTTGTATAAACTCGCTTCTTCCCTTTCATTTTGACTATACGAAAAACAAAATCGATTCTCAAGTATGTCCGTGATTGATGAGAATCGCTGGTACATAGAAACATTGAAAAACATTTCTCAAACTGCTTTTACACAGTCTCTTAACCGAGTGTCGAGATACCATTTTACTAAGAATTAATGCATCCTAAACTGAGGTCAGCATCTGGAACTGAACTTTGCCGTATACCCAGTTTGAGAATTGTTTAATCACATGACAATTTATACACATTGAGAAATCGAATGAGCCCGACGTTATTTATGCAAGTATATGTAAAGGGAGAAGGTATGTGGTTATTTACACATGGTATTGGAAGATAATTATAGTTAAAATGTTAATAGAATATAAGTAGAAGAAAAAGAAAAAGTTTCAAGTGTGGAAATGGTAATGAAAAGAACTGTCGGTAAAAAATTCGGAATAAAAAGCTCCATGCTGCAACATTTATCAAAATTCCCTCAGATTGATTAATCAAGAGACTATTTCACGTATGAATAAGGTATGAAATGAAGTATGATCTGTCAAGATAAAGATCTGTAAAAAAAAAAAAAGAAAACTAAAAGGGGAAAGCAATTTTTTTTTTGTTGCTGTAAGCAATGATAGAAGCTGTTTTTCTTTTTTTTCCGTATAATGGGACGGCGATACAAGTGCAACAAAAAGGCATAAGACATAAAGCTGAGTTAAGCACGCGTGAATATTGGGATGGGATTGGATAATTTCTGAGGCAAGGTAGTATGGCGATGTAGTAATGGTCACATGACATAAAGGGTCACATGACTTACCACCCATTTGGTGACTGTTGGGATTGCTGGGAGGCAGAGGCCTGGTGTTCGACGTATCCCCAGGCCCTGACGAATAGAGTGAAACGGACGCTCGATCGTAACAGAATTGGTTGTTCTGTACGTCAGCGGAGTTGAGTGTGCTGTTTGAGTGATAAATCATAGAAGAGTGTTGTTGGTTCGATAGATGTTGGGTGTTGGTTACATTGTGTTGGTTGTGGGATGGCTGCGAAGGACAGCCTGAGTGAGGGTGGCTTGGCGATAGAAGAGGCTGCTCCTTATTCATTCCTCCGTAATGCCTTGGCGAACTCATCCCACCTGCAAAATCAACGAAATCTAGCTCCTTGCATTTTGGGATAAACTTAATTGATTAAATTTATGAATAACAGACAGACATCTACTACTCTTTACTATATGCAAAATTATATCATCAAGATCAACAGCTTTTCATTTTTCCAAGTAATTAGAATTCAGTTATTCGAGAAAATCAAAGAAAGGAAAAAAGAAGCAAAGACAGTAGAACCTGTGATATTTCTCTCAAAAAATTCTTGATACTGGTAAATATACCAGTCGCTAAGTCCAACACTGAATACTACAGGCTCTCCCATTCTAATAATGCTAATTATCTTGACACTCTTCATAAAAACCAAAAGCAAGATGACAATTTTTAACACGCAGTATAATTTTTGTCGTTTATAAAAGAGATGAAACATTTCAGGGTGTCGAGCTTAATTTTATTTTGTCTCTGCTCGAATGAGTAAAAAATAAAATAAAAAATAAAGAAAAATATAAAAACAGGCATTTCAATGAAGCTGCTTGAGACCCTGATAAGATTCATATCGCAAGCGATTCACGATTAAGAGCAGAGAAAAAGAGAGAGAGAGAGAGAGAGATATGTATTGTAAAAGACATCGATTAGGGATTAATTTTCAAAATACTTACCCAAAACTTTCTGAATATATGTATATATACATTTTTTTTTTCATTTTCGGTTTTATCACAAACAATATAAGTATGTTTATACGTTGACTAGTTATGTTATATTATGTGTTGTGCAACACATTATAAAATATAATTCCCTGCAGCATTCTCACGAAAATTAATATGATATGGGGTATCGCCTGAGAAAAGTCGAAGAAAAAAGGTAGTTTGATAAAATCATTCAAAATTGAAAAACAAAAAAAGAAAAACATTAACTACCACGGTTCAATTTTACATTAGATAGGGATAAATTCTCGCGCTTTTATCGCGTAAATTCGATCATTTACCGCGCACTCAAGGTCCAAAGTCAGGATAGCTTACCTGCCGGCGTCCCGATCTGATCAAAATATCACATTTTGATCAGTAATCAAAATACAGTGGCTACAAAGAAAACGATCTACTCTTACAGGACTGGGTATCTGATAATATAAGTAATTGTAAGTTTTTTTTTCTTCTGTAAAGAGAATGACATTTCTACTCGATCGATCCTGAATATATATAATAAAAATCGATGAATATGAGATTTATCTGACACAAAATGTGAATAATGGAATTCGTGTCCACTGATGATAAAGACATAAAGATTACCTGGCAACTGAGTAGTTGCTGAAGGTGTCGAGGTAGTTCTCTGCAGTCTGTATTGTCCCGAAGGATTAGCCGCTCCCGTATTAGTAACAGACGGAAATTGGCTTGCGGTAGGCGAAGCTGGTGGTGGTGGAAAAGTATCTGCAGGGAAAGGAGATTGTCGCGCCGAAGCAGGCGTTCCAGGTGACGGCATGGACCGTTGTTGCTGTTGCTGGAGAGGCGCAGACTGTTGTTGCTGCGGTCTAACAGTATTGACAAACATCCTTGGACCATTTCCATAAGTTCCCTATAGAAAGAAATTCTCACTTAGTTTTATACATTTCTATTTCTCCTTTTTCAAATAATAAAAAATTTCATGGATATGTCATTACCTGCGAAACACGAGGAGAAAGTGACTGTGGATGCGGAAATGACAGAATCCCAGCAGGCGAATGCGGGGAAAGTCTTGACGTTGCAGAGACTTGTTGACTGTTATTAAAGTTGCTGTTAACAACGGAGCTGGAAGAATTTGAAGGATATTGTTATACTTGCACAGACAAAAATATACCTTTGAAAATTTCGAAATTTCACGAAGCGGTATATAAATTGAAGAATTTCATCCCAAAATGAAAGGATTGTTGGAAATACTGGAACTGAAATGATTGGTAACAAGTCCTAACACATAATTCAATGGAACCAATCTCTCTTAACTCACTGTTGAGGTAACGTTGAAGGATGAGAGTACGAATGACCAAGACGATGCGAGGGAGGCAACTGGACGGATAATCCTCCGTATCCTGGGGATACTTGAGAGTCAGTGACGGTTGATCGCTGAAAAGCGGGAAGAACCTAGATTATTATAAATGAAATACGTACTCAAAGAAGATTAATGGAAAAACTTGTGTTCAAAATTGAAAGAGGATCTTAAACAACGAAAAAAATCTATCATCTACCTGCAACGAAACGTTAGGCGCCACTGTGTTGTTCATTAAACTATCAATGTTATGAATATCTGTTGATATTTGGTCGGTAGCCGTAGCATTTGACGGTATAAGGAGTTGTTGTTGTTGCTGTTGTTGCAGCAGTCTTTGCTTGAGCTGTTGTTGCTGGTGCTGTTGCTGCTGCTGTTGTTGAAGAAGCTTAGTTCTCTGCTGTTGATGCTGCAACTGTTGATGGGGAGTAAACTGCGTCGGCTGTCTTCCAGAGTTTTGCTGAAGAGTGAATCTCGCCCTTTGCTGATGCTGGTACATCGGAGGCTGCTGATAATTGTGGCCAGACGTTACAGGAGTATTACCCAACTGAAATTCGAATAATTACAAATGAATTAACTTAATTTCCATTTCAGAGACGAATATAAACTCAGAGCAATAGTCATAGGATTGAAAATGCTACAAATAGACTGTGAAGCTATAGATTCCGACTTACCGCGGTAGAATACGAAGGCGGAGTCCCAGGCATCGTAATAGTGGAAGAAGTGGGATTCACCGCAGTTTCACATTGCATCAATTGCTTCTGAATGGCGTTAATAGCAGCAATTTTTTCATTCTGAGCGTTATTTTGAGGTGCTTCGATGACGTCTAAAAGATTTATGATCGCTGTTGGATCTATCGAATAAATATTTAAAATTTTATCAAATATAAAGCTTACTGTACCGAACTGCGACAATTTCTTGCCTCCGAACATTCTATCTGTCGTTAAATTACCTGCGATTGTTTCGTCCGGCACTAAATCTACAAACTGCTCTAATATGTCTGAAAGCAGAGGATCGGACGACAGATTTTCCCAGTTATTTGGATCAATTTGTATACCAGGACGACGATATTCACCACCGCTTGTCACATAATCTTGAGGCAAAGGGCCCATCGGAGGTCTCTGAGACTATAGAAGAAAACCCGAGTAAATATCAAATGAATTAGGAGGCAAAAAGGGACGAAAATAGATACAGAAAAATTAGTGGAATAGATTTAATGCCAACCTGATTCAATAGATCATTGATGTATATATTAGTCTGTTGGCTGCGAGGTACTGGTCGAGGTTGATTATGGATCTGACTACGAGAAGATGTGGTGGTCGTTGTAGCAGAATTACTGACGACCGTCTGCACGCTCGACCAAGACTTTGTTTGTGCTGGATTAATGCGCGGTAATTTATCCTGAAAGGTGAAAAAGTGGGAAAATTGATACAGTGAATGAGATATCACAAGTTTCTTGATAATCAGCAAACGGAATCTGGATGATTGAATCTACCTGCGGAGTTGCCGTCAATATAGAGTCGGGTATAGGTGGTATAGTTGTGGGTTGGGATGGTTGCTTGGCTAGTAGAGATGCCAGCATTTTATTCTTCTCCCATAGCTTGCTGGGCGGTACAACTGATGATACATTACTGCCCGAAGATGAGACTTGGTGGGATCCATCCATGGTACGTTTGACAGACATATTTTCGTCCCCATCTTCGCCTGGTCTTTTCTGACCGACTTGCGACTGGCCTCCGTGGCCTCCGTGATCACCTGATTGCGACGGAGGTGGCGTCTGGGTTTTGAATCCGAGACTTTCCAATAGTGGATCATCTGTCCGACTCTAGAATGAAGTAAGCAAGAAATTTCATTGACTAATTAAATTCGAGAACGAGATAATAATTCTTCAAGAGAATAAAACAGATTTCCAATTTACCTGAGGATCTTGAATTTTTCTGTCTTCGTCCTGATCTTTTAGAAGCTGCTGTAAAAGTTCATTCCTCCTCTTTAAACCGGCTTTGGCTTCCAAGTCATCGTCGTCATTTTTGTCATTTAATAACTTTAAACGTGTATGAAAGTGAATAAAGTAGTGTCAATAAATAGTCAATAAATTTCATGAAACAACAATGAGTAAAGACATCTATTTAATGTGCATGAAGAAAGAATTTCTTTTTCTCTCACACCACTGACAAGTAAAAAGAAGAGTGCTAAAAATTTATACGTATTGGCAAATAGAAATGAACCAATAATCAAAATTCCTTCAAGTTACAAAAAAGTCTCGTTTAGATTATATGAATAATGTTGAAGAAAATTTACCTGCAAGAGCATATTATTTCCGCCTGAAGTCTTGGAATGATCATTGCTAGATTTAGCCATGGAGTTATTGGTGATTCTAACTTTGTCGTTATCATTATGATGAATATCGTCGTCATCAGCCTCCTTCAGCAGTCCTTTCAGTATCTTGTGTTTATTTTGGTTATCAGAAAGAGTGTTGGTATTGTCTTGATTTTCGTCAGTAGCATTGGCTCCCTTGGTCAAGAGGTTCCTGAGTCTACCAGACTCTGTCGAGACGGCACAGTTCTGTGTTTCTGGGGCTGGCGGGGCGGCGGCACTGCCAAGTTGATTAGACTTAATCTCTATAGAATTGTTGGCCGTAGTAGTCGGGCACCCTTTGCTCTCCTCTAATCTTTTGTTAGCCAAACCTCCGCCGCCTCCGTTTGTATTTGCCGAAGTAGCGGCAGGCATTTGCGTATCCTGAAGCGGACTGAACGGGAAGGAATTACTGAACGATCTGTTGGTGTGCACAGATGATGGGCTGTAGGGGCGCATCGGGCTGCAATGGGATCCAGCGGCAGTACCCGAAGTTACAGAGTAAGATCCTTGCGGGCTAGGAGATGCCGGCGCTGGTTGCGAGGAGGGCCTGGAATTAGTCCGCCCGCTTGCCCTCGAGTCAGGTCTGTCTCCCCAGCTGGTTCCTCCCTCGTAATCCCACGAACTGGAACTGGGGAATAGCTCAAATTCCAAGTCCATATTCGCCGAAAATTGGTTGAATGAATTACTCGTTGTAATTAGCGAAGTTAACGGGTTGCACGAATCGGTTGCACTACATAGATTCAAGTTTGACGAAGAGGAGGAGGAGGTCGGTGCACGCGCCAATGCCAGCCCCCGGCCAGTGGTGCCACAAGATTGACCGTTATGATGAGCCCCGGTCATCAACGGACCACCGACGTTATTGTTATTGTTACCATTATTATTATTACTATTATTCGTACAACGGTTACTAGAGTGTCCTGAGCACGTTTTGCTGTTGGAAAGCTGACCACCCTCGATAGGCGTTAACTCATTGTCCCTATCATGGACAAGAAAAATAGAAAAAATTTATTTAGTTTGAACTTTAACTCCTACGGGTACCTTCCCTCTTGATATCTAGGCTGTTTCGATAGCTGCAATATAATCTCCAATAAGATTCCCCTTTTTATTATCACGGTGTGTTCAGTCATCGGACAATTATTTTACAAGATAATATACGGCTTATCAATGAAAAAGTAAATACTTCGAAAAAAACTCCCAAGTTTCATTAGTTACTGGTTCTGGATTTTATACTTTCTACAAAGCAATGGAAGACCATCTTTATTTTAACCGAGTAAACTCAGTTCCTTGTTACCTAGGAATCATTTTTTCTTTCCTTTCTGTAATCGATCCTCCAGTTTAGACATGAGAATAAATTTTCCCTATCATATGCGCTAAATGTCTTAATAATCTAATGTCAATTCTACTGAAACCGTATGGACGAATAGCTAACGAGATTTTCAAGCAATTTCAAACTCTTTCTACTGAGCTTTAGTACTCTCGTTAGATAAAATCCTGAATTTGGATAACTCAGCTTGTGAAACAGTGTAGATTGCAAGAACGAGCTACCTGCAACAATCGTCCCGTATATTCTCTTTTTTAAGGTACTTTATTTATGTGTATGATGAAAAAATCAGAATGATTCGCAACACTTTTTGCAGAGTCGAAAATAACTAAATTCTACAAACTTTTGATTATATTTTATTCGTAACAATTGATCTCCCTGATCAATAGTCACGAAAGATATTATTTACACAGAACAAGAATCCTATGTTGTTTTTCTTCTTTTTTTTTTGTAATACCAAGTTAAAAGTAGAAATATTCACAGAACTCTAAAACAGATACTCGAATCTTCAAACTATGAATAGAAATTTGCAGAAATTTGAATGAAAATATAATTTTCTCAACTAGTAATTGAATAGGATAATTATTCTGCTAGTTGTTATGAGAAACAGAAAAAATAAATAAATAGTCTTTTGCAAATTTAGTGCATCGAAAATTGGGTATGGTAGAAATAAATTAGATACAGCAAAATGCCAGTGATGTGTGAAAAACTATTTCCAAGTTGTGAAAGGATAGTATTTCAAGAGTGGCCAGATCTCCAACACCGACAAAATGAGAATAGAAAAAGGGGCAAGAAAAACATACGAAAGAGAAAAAAAAAAAACAACGAAAAGCAAAAAAGAAACGATCCATCCCCCAAAGGCATGCGATAATTTGAACAAAATTTTAGATACTCTGACAACTTGATCCTCTCTAAACTCTAGTAACGTTTTTATTTTTGCAGTAAGCGGAGCACGAAATGAGGAGAAAAATGAACGCACATAGCATCGAAGAAATTGAATAAATAAAATCAGTAAAAACCTTGCTCAAATATTATGTTGTTAATAATTTAGATTTTCGAACCGAACTATTTGCTGTGTTAAAAAAAATATTAGGATTAGATGAATGATTAACTAAAAAAAAAGAAACTTAATAACAATGATTGGATGAAATGAAAGAAATTATATCCCTTCCTTCTTTTATACATAGTAATAAATTTCTTAGTACTAAGGAAAAGAAGAAAATAACAAATATCACGTTTACAAAATAGTTGAAATTAATATTGAAGAAGACTCACCCAATGATGGAGTGCGTTACCATAACGAAGTCAGCATTTTCTCCGTTCATCACATTAGCTTTGAATAGTTTTGACTTTGTTTGAACATTAAGGAACTTGTTGGCTTCGACACGCAGCCGATAAATGGTACTCGTATTATCTCGAGACTGAATTGTATCATCCAAATGAACAGTTAGCGTATTGAGATCGTGTGGATGGCACAAGTCTTGTATTTTAATTCCGATGAGGCTTTCCTGTAATAAGAAATGACAGCTTAACTTCAACGAATCTTTACTTGGTCATAATATAAACATATATAAAAAGGATTTTGCCAGCCACCTTGCTTATGTATTTCGCATAGTAAGGAGACAAGCCGCCTCCATCTACGGATACAATCCTGCCGGAAGTGTCCAGTTTAATAGTGAATTGTTTAATGGACGTTATAGGTTTTTCACTGTGCGGTATACGCCGTGCGACGCACATCATGCAGGGTCCTTCTGATGATTCTGAGGACACGTCACCGCTCTCTAAGCGATCGGTATTGTTTGGAAGAAGGGCTGAACAAATTTGCATAGTTTCGTACTTGGATACGCGTTGTTGCTTCTCTTCCATAGTCTCTTCCTTATCATCGGGAGGCTTAACAAGAAAGCGGCAATTAAATGTTCGATTTCTCGTCTGTGACTGAGGCTCGCTAGTCAACCCTGAGAAGAAGCAAACGATTTCCTTGATTAATAAAATAAATTGATGAAGAAAATTGTGATAATCTTAGGACCGTTGATTTAATTATACCTGTTGACATCGGGAGCAAACTTGGCATGAAAGTATTATGATCTCCGTGATGGATAATGTTGTATATATCTTTTCCAAACACATCGTCTTTAGTATAAGAAATATATTGGGATATATTATCCGTAACGTACTCAACTCTCCCTTCGGTATTTACGACGAATAAAAATCCATCTAACGCCTGCAGAAATATTATACACACAATAGAAAATGTGAAGGAATTTTGAGTTGTTGATTATTTTTCACTAAATTTCAGATTATTTTCTTGTAATAATCTGTCAATGAATATCAAAACTAATTACCTCAAGTAAAATGGGGCCAACTTGGTCGTTAGATAATATGTTAGGATTTGATGAGGAAACTTCCCCTTGTTGTACAGCATGACTATTAGAGCCTTCTTGTTGTCTTATGTGCCGAATCTGTAATGAAATGAAAACAACGAAGTTATATCAATGATATTATTCAAGGAATGAGTGATATATGAGTGTTTCTCCCCAAAAAAAAAATATTCAAAAAAAAATTAGAAATAGAATCCGTCTTTCGGTATTGGAGAGAGTGAGAATGATTCTCTCTGCAATACCGACACGTACGCGAAAAATGACGCTGCTCTCGACGTCCTTGCTATCATATTTTTCACCATCAATAGATCGCGCAGTATTCGCGATGATTTAAAGTATGGCCTCGAAAAGTCGGTGACTCCTTAACGGAGTCCGACAAAACGTTATGCGATGTAGCGGAGCAGCGGTCGCCGTGTTTTGTACGAGGCACGAACGATTTCGCGAAAATTCTATACCCACGGCGTTTGCGAGTTAAATTACTTTCGCCGATCTACCCTCGGGGGTATATTGCGTACATGTAAAACGAAGAACGACGCGGAAACATATTTAATTCTGTTTTTTTTTTTTTCCTTTTTTTCCCCTCTATTTCAATAGTTATTCTCTCCGTTTTGTCATGTGAAATATATCTGTTCTTATTTTTAATTTCACGTATAAAAATTCGCAATTTCACAGAGATATTGAAATGCAAATATCTCTCATTCCCTCGCTCTCCAATTCACAAAGTATATCATTTTCTATACGACTTCAGATCGTGATTGATTTACCATGCAGAGAAAAATATGTACAGAATACAAAGAGCCGATAAGCGAGGAGTGAAATTGCGTCTGAGTTCAAATCGATCGGAAGAAAGAATAATGTGAAAAAAGATAAGAGAAAAAATTAGTTACACACGCTTCAGTGAAATGAAGAGATGGGAATAAAAATTGATGCATATGTAACAAAAAGAAACATAAACAGCGAGCCATTCCCGCGACGGATAGATACCCTAAATCAATTCGAATACATAGTGCCATTTCTTTACCTGATTTACGGTTTTCTGGAGAATTTGACATTTATCAGTCTTGCCAGAGCTCATGTCCGTGGCGGAGATCAGCTCGGCAAGCTCGTCGATGTAGAGGTTCTCCTGGGTCCTGCGTCTCTTCTCATTAAGGCACTTGTTACTAAGAGAAGAAATGATCGAGGAGATAATTTATAATTTATGTAGTAAAAAAACGTTATTCGGGTGTGAAAATAATTACTAATTAAATAATTGAATCTATCGATATTAACGAACAACTTACATCTGAGACTGCGGCTTAGCATCTGATTTCTTTCTTTTCTTTGTGATGTTGCCAGTGACTGCACTCATTTTGACCCACAACGGGTCCTGTAATTCACACGGGCCAGGCCTGAGAAGAAGTAAAAAGGCAAAATTAAAAAACAAATTGGAAGAAAAATGATTTATCGAATGATTAGGAAGGGAGAATTATAAACGATAGCCGATGAATCTGTTTCAGATTAAATTGGTATCGGCACATATGTAAGTAAAAATGCGCAAATAGCAATTATGTGGAATTTACTGGACGATGAGTCTTCTCTACCGCACTTGATTCTTAGTTTTTAGTTGAGGAATAACAATTCGTCGTATCTATGCCGGGGAAGGAGTCGCGAGTTGGTTAATGACTAATGAGTTATGTATTTTAGCGGTGATATTAGTTTGAGAAGGACACGACGATTACTATCGTATAAGAATTAAGGTTGAGAAGACGATGATTCCATTGCGGCACGTGTACCTTTCAGAAATTGATCTTTTACCATATATCTCGAGGAGGGGTGAAAGAGTAAGAGAAGAATAAACGAGAATTAGCTTATAACTTTTTTCGCTCGTCTAATTTGCCTATCGATAATCGAGGAATGAGATTTCTCAAGATTTATTACATATAACAATGGGCGAACTTGTAGTGAATAGATTATCACATGGGTAGTGCATGCGATATACCTATAATTCGTAGTGAAATAACACAATCTGTTAGTTTGTTGGTTTCTTCGTATGTTTAATTCGTCGATGTTGTCGTCGCATGCGGGATCTCTGGGTTGTAATATAGGTCAGTGGGCCATGGCGATCGCATAACACGCGGACATGCGCGCTACACGGTGGCTCTGGCTCATCGTCCCACAACCAGATACTCTCTACGTATATGTAGAGGTGCACAGCAGAAGAAGCAGAAGCAGCAGCAGCAGCAGCAACAGCAGTAGCAATGCAACAGCAGCAGCTCACTGTTTATTTAACCCTTTCCTTTATTTCCCTATCTATCTTTCTCCCTTTCTGCCGCTAAATAATACGCTGCACAAACTAAATCGATTTAGCGTCGATAAATTTTCCGACAATTTCATCTCCTATTCAACCGTGAAGCATATTTCTTAAACACAATTTCATTTATACTTCTACGGACCGATTTCTACGGTTATTATATAAAAAAAAAACGAAATTAACAAAAATAAATGAATAAAAATAGCAAATAACAAAGAGATATTTATCTTAATATATTTTGTAAGTTTTATTTTATTTTCTCCGCTTCTTGCATTGACTCTATATAAATCGTTAATTATACCTACACGCACGCAAAGTAGATAGTTGGGCAGTGGGCCACGGCGCTTTATATGGATACCATTACCATACGATTATCATACGATTATGATGCATAGAAATTAAAAAATTAAAAAATAAGGAATAAGAAAACCGAAGATATACATATAAACTAGCTTAGGAATGACGACAGGCTGGCTTCCAAAAGTCCCAACGTTTGGACCGAGTTTGTCGCAGCTGAATCACCGAAAGATAACGGCGGTTTTTGCACACCCCAAGGTGCATGTATAGCTACTTTAAGCATGCCGGCAAGTAAGTAAGTAAGTAAGTGAGTTAGTGAGTAAGTAAGTAAGTAAGTAAGTAAGTAAGTAAGTAAGTAAGCAAGTACAGACTTTCCGTTTTCTTTCTGGCAACGTCACTGTTTTCGTTACTCAACAGCGCGTGGATATACATAGATGAGCAATCGACTACGCGACACATACACACGATTCGATATATGTATAATGTTCCATATATATATTATATACCCAAGTAAATATGTAATTTCACAGATTTCGACAGCATCCTGTGTGCTTTTTATCTTATGCTAACATATGTACGGTACTATTTGAAAAAGAAAAAAAATATATATATGAAAGGAAAAAAAAAAAAAAAAAACAGAACACGCGAAATCGACTGTTAATATACGATGAAAATTTCTTTCAAATTATAATAATGATATAATAAATTGAAAAAATAATATAATACACGGAAAAGGAAAAAAAAAAATGAAATAAAAAAAATTATAGAAAGATCTAGGTGATATCGCGCGGCGGTTATATAGTTGGAGTTTATATGGTAGCTGCGTATATATTATATCCTTTTATGAAAAGATGAGTAATTTTTATAGCTATAAATATAACGTAATACAAGTGCATATGTATACACGTGTATACAAGTATAATACATATACGGATTAGAAAAGGTATTTTTTTTTTTTTCTTTTCTCTCTCTCTCTCTCTCTCTCTCTTTCATTTTTATTCTCGTCGTTGTTCGATCTATGAAGGTGAACGCGAACTGAGTGAAAGTGGCCCCCGTGTGTTGTGGCAATGAACGTGACATGCTGACCAAATTCTTTAGAAAATTATTATTAGCCATAACTATATATATTTATTACGTACACTGAACAGTCCGGAACAAAAAAAAAGAAAAAAAAAGGAAAAAAAAAACTGGTCATTTTATTCGCAAATTTGTATCTAGTATTTAATACATTGATATGAGTTTGCGATTCGATCTCTGCGGTGATTATTATCAGTTTATCTCTGATATTATATCTGTTGAGCGAATCTTGAACACTTTTATAATACCTGCAGCACTTATAGGTTTATACCGTACATATATATATAGATATATAGATATAGCAGAAGTTTAGAGACATTTTAAAAGATAAACTGAGTATAATATATTGTATATTATATGTTACGATTAAATTGACTAAACTATATATATAATAAAGAATAATCTTATCGTTGTTACATTTTACGCCGCAATAAGAGAGCCAGAGATATGATGATATAATTAATTATGAACGGGTTGGGCAACAATTTGCTTTATTCATTTCGTGGGTTAATATATCTGTCTATTTAATTCCAATTTATACGTACGAATATTATAAATTTTATCGCCACTTTTGTATTCAGGGGAGGAATAAAAATTCTATGGATTATCGAAAATGTTGAATTTCGTTAGAGATCCCATCAGCATGATATATACCTGAAGTAGAAGGTGCAGGATATTAAATGGGATAAAATAAAATAGTTGAAGAAAAAAAAAAAAGAGAAAAAGAGAAAAAGAGAAAAAACGAAACGAAAACGGATACAATCATCGAGATATATGATGTAATTAACCAATTAAAATCTAGAAATAAATAATTATAATAATCGTCAGAATCGCGATACGCGAGTTTTAATTACACGGAAAAGAAGAATCGGAAAGAAGAGAAGAAAAAAAAAAAAACAAAAAGAGAGAAAAATGATAATAATTAATATCATTATTAAAACAGGTGAGACATGAATGACTATCATAAATCTTACATTAGCAGAAATACAGATTGGCATTGTAATAATAATTGGTTAGAACGCGCCGCTTGCATAGTAGAAAAATAAAATTAAAAAAATTAATTGTAAACTAGTGAGAGAATTTGAAAGAACGAGAAACGAATTAGAATCGTAGACACAGAAATGAATTAATAAATTAATAAATTAATGAATTGAGTAACTTTGATCAATCTGAAGTTTACCTGGTTGATCAATTTGTTCGTTTCAAGAGTAAGAAGAAGAAAAAAAATGAACATGAGAATTGAACAGAGGTATTCAAACGTACATTCATTTAGATACCCTGTATCATAGAGAAAAGTGGTATTTCACGTGTTGTTCTCTTACACAAATATAGCATGCATACGTATGTGATATCAAACGAATAAACGAGCGAGCAAACAAATCTACGATATAAGGATCACTACGAATTACGGTAAAAATTGAGGTAAATTTGATCTCGAGTATATATCTTAACTAATTCGCGATAAGAGTCGCAATAAAAATCAGTAAAATTACTGATAATTTTGAGGAAATATATTTGTGTGTATAGGATGTATAGTATAACGAGAATATAATGAAAGAAGGAAAGTAGTATCACGATTCTGTATTTTGTATATTTATCGTCGTTTCGGTACCCCGGGGTAATAAGATCGAGTACAGTCATCTTTCGGGTCGCGAAGAAAAAAAATGAAATTGATGAAATGCAAAAAGATGAATAAAAATACAAAAAATACAAAAAAATGCGCGTTACACGAATTTGAAAATAAGCGTAAACAAAATTCCGAAATTTCAACGATGTCGAGGTAGGTAGATACTTAGGTATGCTACAGTTGCCAACCATATGTCCGCGATTTACAACAATCATATGGCACAAAATCAAAAAGCTCGTATACCTATATACGAAGTTTTGAATTTGAAACTCTATTCCTAGAAAAATATCATCGAAAATCGGTATATAGGATAAAACTTATACGTCTTATGAGATGTTTGATAAAATAAATAAAACAGCTATAAAATTGAGGAGAAAATTGTGAGAAAAATGTTGAAAAAAAGAAAAACCAACAACAAAATAATGAGTTTCAACGTCGTTGTTAGGTGGTCGAATATCATCTGTTAATACAGAATTGTTATGAAACAAGGAAAAGCCGATATTTCCTTAGAACCTTAACGAAGAATGAGGCTGGCCGATAAATACAAGGTAAACCGGGGCGCGTCGTCATGACGACGGTTGGCGTCCCCGGCGTTACCACGCACGATGACGTAACGTATCTCCGTAACACACGTCACAAATGAAATGAAATGAAATGAAATGAAATGAAATGAAATGAAATGAAATGAAATGAAATGAAATGAAATGAAATGAAATGAAATAAGATGAAATGAAATAAAATGATGTTAAATTACGCGTCTTACCCCATGATACAGAGAGAAAGAAAATACAAAAAATTTCTGTACTTATAATATGAAAAGAAAAGTTGTACAAAATCGTAGGAATAATTAACCGGAAGAGAAGAAGGAGAAAAATGAAAAAAAAAAAAAAGAAGGAATTTCGATATCGCGAGAAAAATAATTGTCGTCATTTTAAGCGATAATAGTCTGTACACTGCACAAATTCGTCAGTGAGTGGTTATGCTGCTACTGCATCAGGCACGGGTAGCAGTGTAGCATCCAGCAGTAGGAGGCAAAACGGGGAAACATATTCATCATCGAGAATCTGCGGAGTGCTACGACCTCCGTGACTCGTTCAAGGTTTGACCTTGGTAATAATAAAATAAGTATTCATCGGTTAAATATCGGATATTTAACAAAACGATTGCTGCATCTGCGTCGTCATTCGTCACCTGGTATAGAGGTAGTTTTTTTCTCATCGCGATATATATATATATATATATATATATATATATATATATATATATATATTATAAGAAAGATAAGAACCCCGAAAATTGTAGCGGCATTGGTCGTGTTCATGGTAATGGTAATGGTAATGGTAGTGGTGTTCCCCGGTCCGCAAAATTCGCAACCGAGAATTACCAGCAGCCAACCAACCAACCTCCTAGTTTCGTCGTCCGCTGGGACTTCGTAATCACGTTATTGATATACACACCTACTGCGTCACACGCCCCCCCCTCTCTCTCTCTCTCTTACTCACTCGCTCTCTCTCCTTCTCCCTCTGTCTTTCCTTCACTATGTTTCGCAGTCTCAGTTTCTCTCTCCCTCTCTCGCTCTTGTTTTCGCGCCCGCGATAATATAAAGAAAGTGCAACGGACGCAAACGCCTTGAGTCAGCGCGCCTGCGTCCGCGTACACCATAGTCGGCCATTAACAAGGTGTATAGACGTCGTTACACCTATTATAATAATGAATAATTAGCGTATGTTACCAGGTGTTTGAAAATAATTCCCTTTTGCCTTAACAACTGTAATTAACAACCCTCCACCTCCCCACCCCGTGGGTGGTATACGTTTTACAGAACATTGTATAAGGATGTATAATAATTGATTAAAAAAAAGAAAAAAAAAAAAATTCTAATCTTCATTTTTTGGTTTCCCAAACTTTTTGCATTTTCTTGTTTTTTTTTTTTTTTTTTCTTCTTATTTTACCCAATTTTTCAAAAAATGAAATTTCTGTCTTAGATTTCAGGTGACTTGATGTATGTATACTTTACATATAGGTATGTAATACATTGATGATTTTAATGATCTTTGAATAGAAACTAAGATGATAATAATAATGATGTAAAATTTCAAAAACATAGTCGTAATAATAAATGGCAAATTTTTATTTTTGCGTAAACATATAAGTAAATGGAGTTGTTAATGTGATAACCTTAACCTTAACCTTAACCTTTTAACCCACGATAAAGTAAATTGAAGTTTGTTAAACAAGATTCGCTGCACGATTCATCTTCTTTAGAAAATAAAAAAAATAAAAAAAAAAAAACATTCATAAATAAAAATAAATAGTCAACTTATGAATGATCATGTAATTTATTTCACCGTTATTTCAAATGACGAATCAACAAATTAGGTGTAATGATTATCTAGACGGTGAATATACATTCTAGCATAGAAAAAAAAAGAAAAAGAAAAAGAAAAAGTCACGAACTCAACTCTTAGAGATTCAATCAACTCGCACTGCAGCATCCGTGCAGTGTGCAGTGTGCGTGTGTGTTGGAACCTCCTTCGTTAGTAGCATTAAAGACCTGATAAGAAAATCTGATTATGGGGTGGATTCAAAATTCACCATTATTCCTAGAGTAAATTATACCTGCATACAACGAATTATACGGGCAAGGAAACATATCGCGAAAAGTAATTATAAATTGTATGGAAATGAGAAATAAAGAAATAAATAAAGAAAGAAAGAAAGAAAAAGAACCGAATAAACGAGTATGTC
This sequence comes from Tenthredo scrophulariae, assembly GCA_963978835.1. Lineage (NCBI taxonomy): Eukaryota > Metazoa > Arthropoda > Insecta > Hymenoptera > Tenthredinidae > Tenthredo > Tenthredo scrophulariae. Next base: position 28,449,277 of record OZ022230.1, on the reverse strand, counting down.
AGTCTGTTTTTGGTTCTACACGTATTTTCGCGCGATTATCGGAGTAAATATGAATCGTCTAAAAAGAAGAGGAAAGAAAATATATTTGGAAAAAAAGGGGTTGAAAATGATAAATGATAACGCGATTTACTCACTGTATAATTTCATCGAGAAAACTCTTTCCCACACTGGAAATTATCCCGGGAATAATGACACCGTAACGATCATGCATAATCGAATAAACTGCAGCAGCCAACGGCACGACGATCTACGTATACTGCCTACTAGATACAACACTGCACAATCACTCCTCGAGCGAAACTGACATATTACTCAAATCTAATGACCGTGTATAGCGTAGTACGTACTTGACATATACCTATATGCGTGAATCGCGACCTCTATGAGTTTACCAGCTGATAACAAGATCCTAAGATTTGATTTCACGGTTATTATTTTATACACAGAGACGTATAGCGATATGATATAATGTTAATAAGTCGAACAGGTCTATGAGAAAAGGTAAAGCTTTATAATACTATTGGGTATAGATATAAAAAAAAAAAAAGAAACTGCAAAATAATTCATTATATATATATATATATGCAGCTGCAACTTTATCTTTCTATCGCGCGGCAGCGAATAAATTAGGTTTAAGAAATAAATCGCGAGCGGTATAGAATCGAGGGGTAGTACGCCCGCGGTATGTCGCGAATCGAGTAGCGTAGCCTTTGAAACTAGACTCTTGGTACTGCGGTTTTTGTGGTAACGCAAGTGACAGTAGTATATCACTCGGCTTAGATCACCGTCCTAAAATGGCGACGAGTCCCTGACGATCGGTAGAATCGTCAACACCTGACGTAGTGTGTTAGATTAAATATCTCGATATTATGCTCTCGGGGAGAGGAGGAGGTCGATTATAATACTTCTATATATCTATATAATATATTGAACACATACGTTCTCTCCATCTATACCTAAAAAATAAATTCTACCATGTATACGTATCGTCATCGTCATCATCTTTTTCTTTTTCTTTTTCTTTTTCTATCTCTTTTCCTCAATCTGCTTCGTCTATCATATGCATAGATGCTAGACGATATATTATTACGAATGATAACAGTAATCGATATTTTTAAATTGAATAAAATCGGAAATATAGGACGAGTAAAGAAACAAGAAAAAAAAAAAGGAAAAATGTATGTTAAATAAATAAAAAATGCTTTTTAATTCGCTTCTCTTTACTGGCTCGCAGCCATCTTGGATAAAATCAGCGAGGCGAAGAGCTGGAAGGTTACGTTAATTTCCGCCCGCTCCAAAGCTATAGTCTAGGTATCGCGTTATGTACACCCGGTGTCTAAAATAGAATTAATCTCGAAATATCTTTATATATAGTATGTATAGTATAATATAAGAGTGAGAAAAATTATTTCAATAATCCAGCATTCGATCTATTTATATATTATACGAAAGAAAGAAAAGGAAAAAAGATAAAAAACACACATCACACTTATTTGCATATCTAAAAGTTAATCTAAACTATTATTTTTTTTTTTTTTTTCTTTGTATAATACTTTTCATCTAAACTTTTATTCTATTTTAAAATATTATTTCGTTACGGTATGCAGGAGGACATTGCGAAAAACTAGTTCAAGGATAAGTTGATAAATAATTTAGCGGCAAGTTTTATATGAAAAAAAAAAAAAAAAAAAAGGATAGATATATATGTACGCAAATTTTCTCTCCGTTGACAAAGCACTAGATATATCACAGATGATGTATTGTTTAGCTAAATAATGAACAAATAATCATTATTCGCAGCATATTAATTTATCGACTGAACGTAAATTAGAAAGAAAAAAAATAAATAAATAAAAAATAAAAACAATTCATTTCTCAATCTATTGATTGGTTAATCTTGTAATTTATATTCTACTATATACCTATATATACGTTATTATACAACGTATATCGAAATAAATTCAAATATACCTATATATAGGTATATAATATTTGTTCAATATCTTACACAAGAGAATTTCTAAAATTTACTTTCTTCAAAATAATTATTCGTTGGAGCATGCGACGTTTTGAAATCTTTCTCCTCGTATCTTCTCTGTATCATGCAATGTAATTCCCCAAACCTACTACGTTCAGCTCCATAGCTGTTGAACAGATCAAAGCTAGGAAACTACATATTAGTATATCAAAAGAATCTTGTTCTATATGATAATGATTCAGCTCACAAATAAAATCCAAAATTAAAACAGAAAATCGTACCTTAATCATCTTCATTGAGAATAGAGAAAAAAAGAAAAATAAAAAAAATCTCGTTGCAACGAAAGGTGAATATAAAAATCCACCAAATGCTCCTAGACATTACTGTTACACCCTTCTATAAGTCGAACGTCAAAGTTTAAGTAAAACTACGCAATATGATCCGTACGTCAGCAGTAAGAGGGAAAGAGGGAAAGAGGGAAAGAGGGAAAGAGGGAAAGAGGAAAGGACGGACAAGCGGGCGGCGAACGGACGGACGGACATACAGACGGACCGACCTGACCTGCCCCAAAATCAAGTTGGTCTGCCCGCTCGCTTGCGTATATAAACTTGTGGATTGAGCGCGCCGGCTGGTACACGTAGTCGTCGTTTTCGTATATGTATAAGCGACTGAAGTTTAGACAAGATATAGTATACACGGGGGAACCCCTCCTACACTGACAATGAGTCTTCCAGAGGGCAGAAAGCTGACTACGAGAAATAGGGTTCCGATGAGGAGAACAAGGGTGTAGAGGAAAATAGAGATCTGTACCTACTCCGTTTACCAGTCGCATGTTTGTTCTCACCTCGATAGGCTTACTCATCTCGGACGTTATAAATGTTAACGAAAATCTATACTTAGTAATAGTTTTTTTTTTTTTTTTCCCTTATCTTGTGCAGGTAGCTTTTCGGATTTGACGCTGACTCTGGAGGAATAACGGAAAATTGATTTAAAAAAAAAAAAAAGAAAAAAGAAAAAAGAAAAAAAAAAAGGATATACTTTCATTGATTTGAAATATTATTCTAAAAATCTCGATGAAAAAGAAAAAGGAGAAAAAATGAAAAATACTGAAAACATATACGGATAAACCTGCGTCTAACTGTATCTAAGGTTCGTGATAGTTTCTGTGGCGGTGAACAAAGAAGAATATACCTATACCCGTGAACGATGCGTCTTTGGCTTGAGAAGAGAAGAGAAGAGAAGAGAAGAGAGAGGAGAGAAGAGGAAAAAGAAAAAAAAGAAGAGAAAGAAAGAGAGTGTAATTACTAATTTCCAAGAATATACATAAGCATATGCGGCTATACAGAAAGAAGATGTGTATTTTACACACGTACATGTTAACGAAATAAAGATCGTCGTCCTACGCGCATAAAAGACCTTGAATAATATACGGTGCATAAAAAAATAATTAATAAAAAAAAAGAAAAAAGAAAAAAAAAAAAGAAACCAGTAGGCATATAATATAGTTCTTCTATACGTAGGGTACAATGTAGGTATGTAATCGTCGAATAATAACACATTCAAGACTTTTCTCATTGTCAAAACAGATGTAGACGTGGTCGTCACGTCACGCACCTTCGAAGGTGTATTAAGAAATGCAGGTTGTTGAAACGTTGCAACAAACCTCGACGACACATAAGTACTACAATAAAGTAATAAATCGGTTCTTTTATGCTAAAAACCAACTCTCGCGTATATATGCGTGCGTGTGTGGGCGTGTGTGTGTGTGTGTGTGTGCAACAAGTATGAATACTATATAGAAAAAAAAATAAAAATAAAGAATAAAAAAAAAAAAAAAAACAAATACACAAGGATACTGCAGAGATAAAAGTATACCCCCTTTTATTGTGTTTTCACATGTCATATATGCATGTGCAATAAAATCTTTAATAAATATAGAATATAGATATCAGAATAGTTATTAATTTAAAGAAATTTTTTCAAGAGAAAAAAAAAAAAAAAAAATTAAAGAAGAAAAGAACGAATAAAATTTCGGCATGTGTTCACGATAATTAGGTAGTGTATATATACACGAAATAAGTCTTTAGTCGCGTGTAAAATAAAAGAAAAAAAAAAATAGCCCGTGTTATCAGAACGTGGAAGACCTAGTGCTGCGGCAGCTATTGCCCGATGCGTAATTCAGACTTGAGACTGGGGTAGAAATCGATATTAGGATAGAAAGTTGAATTTAGTGTGTATAACTATATCTATACATATACAGATATATAACATAAATATATATATATACATCACTAGTGTTGCGCCGCGTAGCAAGTAAGCAAGAGGGATTTTCCAGGGTGTAGAGGTAGGTATAGGTAGGTAGGTGGTTGCCATCGCGGGGGGATGTTTGAAGGGAAAGGCGGACAAAATATCGATCAGTCTACGAAGGGCAGAGGCGTCAGAGTATAAACAGGGGTCAAGGTCGCCAAACCCGCCACGCCTGCGTTCTGCATTAAACGGTGTCTTGGTTGCGTCGCCAATTCTTGATCTTGCATCACATCAGAATTTTCGTTCATCTCATTGTTTTTCGTTTTTTTTTTTTCAATTTATTTATTCGAATTAGAAAAAAAAAAATAGAAGCTCCTATTTGTCCTAAGTTCAAACATCAGTTCACTCCGCTCCTCATACTACGTATGCCTATACGAGACAATAGAATCGCATGCTATAGATTTTAAATTAGTGAAAATTATGAGTCTATAAAAAAACTGCTCAATTTGCGCACAATGAGTTTATTTTTATTAATCGAAAATCTATGCAGCGTTTAATAGCGCGTCGGGAAACACGGGGTCGTCGGTAGTCGTAGAGACGCATGCGTGGATTTATACTGACGCAAGTTTCGCGTCTGCTATGAGAGTGTGAGCGAGCGAGCGAGCGCAGACGAAAGTAAAAATACTAGACTAGACACGACTGACTGTCAGCTGTTCTCTGTTTACGAAAGAGATACGAATTCGATAGATAGTATAGCATACACCTACATACTATACATGTGAGATACCATGTGTAGAGAGTAACCATCGCAGACGATGCACAACTCGATAGAAGAAAGAAAAAATCATTTCCGAAACTATAAACATTTTAATGTATTAAAATGAATTATAATTTGTGTATATACATATGGTATATACATTCGCAGCAATAATAATTGTAATATGCATTTAAATTTCGACCATATATTTCGATCACCTTGATCGCTGTTGCAGCTGCAGCAAGCAAGGACCAAAAAAACAATTCGTGGTGTAGATATTCGACGCATTTCCGGTCAACCGCAAATTTCTTTCAACGTTTCCTGCTGCGCTATGCTGGATTGAGACCAACGTAGTTAAAAATACCGATAGATGTTATACGGATTTGGAGAAAGACGCACGCAAAAAAATTGTTAAACTTTTCGAAAAATCGGGTCCGATATCTAAATCACGTACGCGTAACAGGAAAACCTTAAATCCCTGAATTAACCATCCAGATAATTGCCTAGATATTATTTCGTCCTTGATTTAAAAAGTGAAAACGATAATAATTTTTCAATTATTTATATATATTTTGATATTGTCGGAAGAACGAAGGTCGGCTTATGATCAGCCATGACCTAAAAATTGAAAATTAAAAAGAAAGAAAGAAAAATAAGAAATAAAATAAACCTGCAGGAGGTACGCCTAATCGCTGCAGCTGTACCTAACTATCTCTACCTAATTAATGTGGAGAAAATTAATTACGAAAATGTACGATAAATCTATCGGCGAATGTTTGAACGAATGAGAAAATTATTATGTTATACGTATTTCTAAAGAAATGACAAATAAATAGGAATTAAAATTCAAGCGAAATTCGCTCTTATTTTTCTATATCTGAAGCGTGTATGCCTTCTCTATTATGTCTGCGCAACGAAGAAACTAACGTAAGTATGTAACCACGTCGAGGAGATGATGATATCTCGTAGTTATACGATAAAGTAGGGTCGTCGTGGCGGGGGATATTGCTGTATGTCGGTATGACGTCAAACGGTAGTGGCCTAATCAATAGCGAGTCTCCGGTGTATACGAATGCGAATGCAAAATCTGTTCTGATCGATAGTTTCAAACCACCGATGGTAGTGTGAGTAGAATATCTACCTGCCACCTACCTATCTGCCTACGCGTTAGTTACGAAGTAGTTATTAGATTGTTAGAATTACCGAAATAAAAGAAAATGATAGACCACTTGTACGAAGCATAAATAAAATATTGTCTAAAATTCTCGCAGCAGCAAGCAGCAGGCAGCGTGAGCAAGAGCAAGAGCAGTAGCAGTAGCAGTGCGACCTTCCAAACAAACTTTCTAAACAAAACTGCCTTCTCAACTCGTCTTTGATTGTGTCATTTTAATTTGAACGGCTTGTTAAACCTCGCATATGCACGACGACGACACAGATATCGAATAAATATCGTATTAGTAGTAGATATATGTATAGTATACACATGTTTATATAAAAGAACGGTATTTCGCGAAAAGAAAAGAAAACAAAAAAAAAAAAATTCATCATCCCACGACACGATTATTTCTGTATCTGAATTTAATTTCGATTTAATTTTTTTGACTTTTTTTTTTGTTGTTTTCACGTTAATATTGTGTCGTCATCGCTTATTGATACACGGCAAATGAATTCGTAGACTTTAATGAGGTTTCATGGCATTCCGCGTGTACGAAATATTGGATAAAAAATGAAATTTGAGAAAGGAAGAAAGAGGTGATTTTTATATGCCATTTAAGTTGCTGTTATTTTTATACGTATGTATGTAATAAACGTAACGTGTAATTCCGCTCCTTTCGCATCATTCAATTTCGAATCATTCACACCTACGCCCAAAATGATTTAAAAAAAAATATATATATATATATAATATACTTTCGAATCTCAATTAACGGATAAGCGGAAATAAAAAAGGTAAGTACAACCGAGTTCCTGCGCAAAGTTTCACGTATAGATGATATATGATACACATATTATACATGGATGAATTATGTGTAAATAATCTATGGCTAATCCCGCGTTTGATAATTTTCTTAATTCGTACAGATGCAGATTTTAACGGTTTGAACAACTCGGCTCGTAAACTTGTTCGAACAGAACGTAAACCTAATTTAAGAACAGTTGTCAAGGTTAAGGCATGCCCCGCTGCAAGAGTCACTGCCCCCCGCGGAAACTTTGGCCGCATCTCAATTCGCTGATTCTGTTACACCGCAACTGCAGCAGTAGTGTGAATTGCAGTGATATGTATACCTTAAACCGAACCTGCCGCTGTGTGCATACTGTACCAAAAGATTCGAAATGTAGCGAAACGAACTGTACATCAGAAAATGAAAATTGATAGACTAACTTTAAGAACGTTTGAAGAAAATAAATGAATGATACGTTGACCGTAAACTTGTTCCTTATATCCCATCGCATAATCGGCCGAAGCATAAATCGCGATTATAAATGAAAAGAAAAAGAAAAAGAAAAAGAAAAAAGTACGAACAAGTATGACGCGTATTAGCGTAGGTTGTGAACGAATAATATTTTTCTTAAATCACTCTGGTTGTTTATATACAAATAATAATTAGTTGCCTAAAGATAAGCGTCTGCAGTCATGGTTTTATGATATGAATGATAAGCTTCGTTGTGGTTGCTGGTGCACAAGCAACGACGACGACAGGGCGAAATATACGTGTCAAAATTCTACTTCGAGGTGATTTGAAATTTTAATAATGCAGAGTATCCGTACAATGAATACGATTGGAATAATTAACAATTAGACCGACGATGATCAGGTGTATTTAATACGTATAGGTAAAAACACAGAAAATATTATTCGTTAAAAGTTCGATACAGACTCGGAGAAGCAACAGAGCGCTGCTCGTCACATTTGATGAAATATTTGTTTTCGGTATAAGATATACTTTGTATAGGTGTTATTTTTTATTATCGTAAGAACTGTAGGCTGCAGCTGTTACAACTCTCGCCATCATTTTGTCCAGCAGTAAAAGCAACAACAGTGGTAGCAGAAAGTAGCTGTATATCTCAGAAACTTGTTATAAAGTAATTATTAATAACGGGGTCGTTTGTTATCGCCTTGCTCTTAATTTTTCTTTATTTCATTTACTTATTAATACGAATAAATTCATTCATTTCTTTTTTCGTCCTCCTCTCTTCCATCTCTGTCAAAGCTTTCCTTTTCCATTTACTCCTATATACAACACATAGTATATCTCTCTCCTCGATTTATTGTATACATGAAATTAAATGAATAAATGAATAAATAAACGAGAGAGAGAGAGAGAGGGGGGGGGAAAGAAACTCGTTATCATTTAAACAAAAATCCATTTTTAAAAACCGATATCGAAGATTATTTTCTCGCGTTCGACTCCCTTCATATCTCCCACTCTGATAGTTCGTCGTAAGTCAGCATCTGACCCTGGTAGAGGTAGGTGATACCGCTCTAGGCAGCAAGGAGTTTGCAATTAGTAAGAATGAGAGATTGAGAGATGAAGAGATAGGGATACCGAGGCGAGGGAACTAGCTAGCAAAAAGTATCGGTTGAATCGTGCGAGCTCTTGGCTACCGCGAGTCAGTCCGCTAGTTTTACTACAACTCAGAGACTAAAATTTATGACGTAATGGGTGAACGAGCGAGCGAGCGATGAACGATTTCTAAAATCTAAATGAAATCGACGCCTCTTAATTCACGTCACTTAGGGATGTGGGTACTAAACTTGATTTTTTTTTTCTTTTCCTTTTTGTTCCTAGTTCACGTATATTTTATACAAAAATGTGTGAAGTTACGTGCATTAAGAGTTTAATCATTTGCTATTGATTAAAAGAAAGAATAACAATGATAATGGTGCAGTGGAAAATAGCGTTTGAATAGGAACGTCGAGTTGTAAAGAGAGAGAGAGAGAGAGAGAGAGAGAGAGAGAGAGAGAGAGAGAGAGAGAGAGAGAGAGAGAGAGAGAGAGAGAGAGAGAGAGAGACGTGAATTAAGAGCTCGTTTTAGTCAGCTGTTAGTTAAATTCTATTTAAAGTATCAAGCCCCAAGAAGGCTCTCTCGCAGCAGCAGTATATCGAATCACATTTCTTTATACTATCTTTGTCGCCTTTGCCCGCGAGCGAAGTCCAGATCTAACAAAAGCGGAAACTAAAACTCGACACATACACTACGCCGCGACGTTCTACCTAGACAGTAGTATAGATAAATCACAATTTCGTAAAATATATCATTTCAAAATGGAATCTTATTTCATTTCATTTCATTTCGTTCATGTTGAACTCAGATTTATCTCCCGTCCCGTTTCAAGTGCGCCCTCAACATTGAGTAAACGACTACGTATAAGCTTATACTTATACTGCTACTGCTAGTGCTATTGCTGCAGTTACGCAACAATGAGATTATTACTCGCGAGTTGTGGTCCACTTTCTCCGCGTTAGCATTGAAACATATTACCTACATGTCACGCGGCCCGAACACTACCTACCTAGTTCGATCGAATCGCTCTGTTCGAACCATATTAGTAATAAGTATGAAACGTCGATTATTTTCAGGTAAAGAGTACAATACGTTGAATATGTACAAAGAGAAAAAGTCGGAATAAATGGAGACCGAAGTATAAGTATGTTTGGTTTTTTTCTTCTTTTTTATGCTTCACCTACGCTAAGCATACGACATCGACCCAGTTAACAAATAATCTCAATACGATTAGAAAATTGGCGATTCGCCAGGAATCGTTAATTGATGCAAATATAAACCTATAAAAATAAAAAATAAATATAGAAAAAACTTTTTTTTTTTTTTTTTTTTTTTAAATCAACATTTTCTCATTTTCAATCAAACGAAAATTTTCATTTGGACAGTAGAATAGACTTTTCCGGTATATATTCGAATGTTACATGCGACTTTTGTTCCGGTCTCAAATGTCCGCATCAAAAAAGAAACAAGAAAAGAAGAAGAAAAAAAAAAAAAAACTTATGATCTTCATATCGTCAAGAAGAATAAAAATTGTGATACAGTAGCAGCAATGGTATCTAATTTCAAGAACCGAAGAGAAATAATTCTATGTAATATCATTGCATATATGTTGTTTTGTTTTTCTTTTTACTTCGTATTCAAGAAATGTGAGATTTGGCAATATAGCTAAATAATTAGTGAAACTTGGCAGCGTCGAGACAACCGAAAGGCATGTCTTTCGTCAATTTGTTAATATCACCTTGGAACTGGGTGTCAGTCAAGTATTCTTAAAAATGATCAATATTTCTTTACTCGGTAGCCCCAGTTGATTAGCTATATCCCCCAGCAAAATAAAACATGTCCCCCCCCCCCCCAACAAGAAAAAAAAAACCACCAACCGCGATAAATTTCATAGAATCATGATTAAAAAATGAAAAATTCTAATCTAAATTCTGTTAAATAAAAAGGTCGTAGATTATTTTAAACTAATTAATTCTCGAAGGTTTTCGTTATTATTATGATGATTATTTGAGGCTCTAAAAACGATCGATTTACACCTGCCTACAACGATCAAGATGGATATATAATATAATCGCGAGTGGATAAGACTGGAGAGAATAATTATTATCATCGTATCGTATCGTATCGTATCGTATCGTATCGTATCGTATCGTGGGGCCACGTTGGCATAACTTGAGTTACAACTTATAACCATCTTATAACTAAACTAAAGCATGCAGTATGGTATGGTTACGGTATATTATTCAAGCAGTGTATTCAAAGATATCATTTAAAACCGATAAGAATACAGCTATAAGATAATATTAAACTTATTTTTCAGCTGCGGTATGGTAGTATTGTCGTTAGAAAATGATAAAAAAAAAAAAAAAAAATTAACAAAAAAGAATAAAACAAAAATAAAATAATATCCGAAAACCACATAGACAAATAGAAAATAAAAACGATATTATGCCGTGTAAAAATCACGAATGACATTTAATACAAACATTTGTATTCAGGATAATAGATAATAATGATAATAATAAGGTAATTCTCACCCTGCATTTTCAGCAGCAACAATTGACATGTGCCTCCTCTCATCGAGGTTAGGCGATAGATGATAAAGCGAAGAGAAATCCGTGATCACTGGTTGTGCTTAAACAAACTTGTATTTCTTCGAAGATTTATTTTATGGTTAACTAATTGTTATAGTTTTCACCGTCTTTTTTTCTTTCTCTCTTTTTCTTCCTGTTCTTTTATTGTTATTATTTATTACACGTACAGTATGAATATATATATATATATATATATATATATATATTATTATATAAAACGAAACACTATATAATATCACTAGTCAGCCTCTGCACAGACCATATAGTTAAACATGTTATAAATCCCGTTGTTTCACAGTTGTTATATTTTATCTTAAATTATTTTTCGTTTTTTGTTTCTCTTCTTAAACTTGTATTGTTTCAATTATTTGAACTGTGTTTAATTATTTACATAAAAATCCGCTTCACGAGAGAGAGAGAGAGGGAGGGAGAGAATATGATAGAATGTTATTATACACCCCACTCACTAAATTCATAGAATCCACGCACCACCCCACTGATGATAATAGCAATAAGAATAATTAAAAGAAACGAAATAACAATGAATATTATCTCATCATCGTCGTATTAGTTGTAGTTTTCGTCGTCATGAATCAAATGTTTTAAATACGTATAGTATAGGTATGCGCATGTGTATATATCATATGTATACCTATGTATGTATAGATACATACATATAATACGGTGTGGAGGTCAGAGAAAACACGTCACATCCGACCTAGATTTAATATTCGCGTCGTTGACGACCCAAATCTGAATACAGAAAATTCAATATAATTTAATACATCGTTGCTAACGATGAAAAATTATCGTATTTCGTATGTCGCACATATATAGATATATATATATATATATATATATATATATATATATAATAATATGTATATGTAGTATAATACGATCGAGAATCGTAGACAAGAGGCTAGAGCGAGACGAATGAATAAATAAATGAATAGAGAAGAAGAGAAAAAGTTCAGGGCCTTGAATTGAGAAAATGGAAATAAAAATTCAAAAACAAAGAATCACGAACTGAACCGAACTGAACTGAACTAAACTCAAGTAGACGACGACCAATAGCCCGGAACTAAAGACGAAGGGGTTTGGAGAATGACGATTCAAAGAATCGCTTAAAAATACGAAGAGATGCTAACACCGATGATATATATTCTGTAAAATGTGAAGCGACATGGAGAAAGAAAGAAAAAAGAAAAAAAAAAGATATAGGAAAAGATTTGGTAACCCTAACCTCAAAAAGCACGAATCACTCCACACCACTCCACTCCACTCACTCACTCTTTGAGCTCTTTGGTAAGAATGGAGATCGTTGGGAATGGGAGAACGAAGCGCGCGAGAGAAAGAAAGAGAGAGGGATGGAAGGGCAGAAAATTATCACCGAAAATTATTTACCAAACTTCAGGAATCTATAACCACTAGATTTATTACCTGGCACTAAGATTCGAAGTATTTGATAGTCAGTTATAGGTATTTTTAACGATCGTTTCTAGGTATAGGTATAAAGAAGCTTCTCTTTTCTATTTTTCTTTTCGTTTTATCACCATCAAGTCGCATATTGACACGAGAAGAATAACTACTACTACTATTGCTACTATATTATACTTCGCGACACTGACGTTGATTCACAGTTAGAAAACGTCTAGAGAATTAGAATCGGTAGATATTCACAGATAATGAATAACAGAACAGTGATACGATGTGCACTACTTAATAACAATTAAGCAGATTTTCTTTTGTTCGTAACGTATCGTTCGATATTACACGAGGATCTTGGTTTTTTCCATTTTTATTTTATAGATAAGTTATAATTATTTCAGAACATTGGCAACTATACACCGCGTTGTTGAATAACACCAAATTTCTTTCGCGGTTTCGACTTAATTAAGATTCGCGACATTATAGCTATGTAGATAGTTTAGCTAGTTATTAGATTACGAGAATACGTATGTATGTTGTACAAGTTTTGATTACAAGGTTGGTTCGCTTGTGAGGCTAGGCTAGGCTGGTTTGTTGATCGCGCGAACGAACCAAAGTGGTAATTATGAGAATGTATCGACGACGTGTACATACATGGACGTCTGCACGTGCGATGTATTCTGTAAGATCGTCGAGTAACTGGTTTCAATTATTTTCAGACTAGATATCTCGTCCCTCCGCGAGTCGCGAGTATAAACACAGAGTTTTCTAAACTAGAAAATTTTTCGTCTATAAAGAACCGAGAGAATAAACGCAGTAGAAAGAAGACACGACGCGAAGAACCACGAACTAACAACTTTCGCGATAGACCAGCAGCCACGTTGTAAAAATTATGCCTTTTCTTTTTCTTGCCTCACCACCGCCGATCGAAGGGGAAAAGAATAGAAAAAAAACCTATGTATTTCGCCGACGTAATATTGGCCGAAAATAAATAAAAAATATCTACAGGAGTTCGTAATCGAAACTGATCACAAACCATACCGTCTCACTGTTTTTTACTGCTTGCAACTTCACTTTACTCTTGCAACTATGAGACGATGGCTCTACTAGTCGAGTTGTTTTGTTTTCTTTCTCTCTTTTATTCTCTACATTCTCACGATCTTGATATGGAATAGTAAGAAAAAATTGGATATTACCGGCTACTCCTACCCCGCACAAAATACAGAGAATTAATGTTTCGCGTATATTGTTAAATGTTACCAAGGAGCGATAACTACCGAAGTCCACGGATGCAATAATAAACGTAGATAGGCGCGCGCGCCCGCGCTCTCAGTTCGTGCCGTCGTCTATCTATAATACGTGTGCGTGTCGACGTTGATTAGGTATAACCTGACGTCACTACGGGGGTTACATTGCTTCGCGATTGTCACCACGGACCCGTGGGGCCACGGGCATCTCTAGCGAGTAGCGACGCCGAGATGGAGTCGCGGTGGGTTGATAAACAAGGTGAAAATACACGGTGTAACACACAAAACACGATATTCATTATGTTACCTTTTAATTTTTACATTATAATAAAACGCGTATTCACTATCTGGCGTGTAGGAGTTCGGAGCAACACGGCACGACACACACTATACACTAATGCATAAACGACAGAGTTTCCTTCCAAGGGATTGTTTACGTCGCGTTGATAAATAGCGGTTCAGTATTTGATTGGCGAACACGATTAACGCTCTTAGATTTCATGGTAACTAAACTCGACTCAACTCGGATGTACACAAAGTCAAAACAATCAGTTTAAAATACGAGCGGTATACAAAACCGGGCACACCAGTAGTCGATACGCAAACCCACTTGGGTTTACGTTAAACAACTGACTCAACGCAATGAACTGCAAGCACACCAGAACAGCGGTTTAATCCGCTAGACGGCAGCACCTTTATCTTACGTGGGGCTCCGGCGGCCGCGGTTTTCGCGACACGCCGAACACCCAACTCTACTAACCAACGATCGTAAAATCCTACGATTCAATATCAAGACCAAGTGCACGCGGAGACGGGCAGCAGCCAGCACCAGCAGCAATGAGTGGGCAATCACTCGTCCCGCAGAAAACTAGACTAACCGACCTACATGCTTTCGTCCTATTTATTTCCTCGTATCTATCTCTCGGCTGTTTCATTCCGCTATTGCGCTTCTTTTTCCCTTTCTATCTTCCTATTCTAATTTTTATCATATAATTTAGAAAGATTCGAAAAGACAATAGAGCTACGATTACGGAGTCATTGAATACAGCAAAGCGATGAAATAACATCAATATGTTTGTTCCGTTTCGAACTAATCGTAAGAGTGAGAAGGTTGATTCGAGATTCTGATTAGAATTGTCTCTGTTTCAGAATGATAGTCGTAGAGAAAATGAAAAGAAAAAAAAAAAAAAACCACAACTGGCTCTTGTCGAAAGATATTATTTTTCAATCATGTTGATTGTATTTCATATTATTTTCACAATAGATTATACATATTATTCTCGGTTAGAATTATATGCCGCTCTATCGAACCTACATATCTATAACCTATACGATGACGCGCGAAAGATTTTTAATAAATGATTTAAATTCACCTGACTTTTTCCTTTATAGTTTATACAATACGGAAGACTGTGTTACCTTACCTCCCCGCTCCCCCTTTTCCCCACCTCTCTCTTCTACAAGTTAATAAATATAACTGTGAATTTCGCGCGCGGACGACAAAGAGCGGCGCTAAACGGACCTGCATGCTATAAGCTATAAGGCGAACTTTTACTTACGGGTTGTAGCAATTTCAGCTGTAACAGTATGAAGTCTAGAGGAAAGGAGAGTCTAGACGAACATTATTTTCTCAGACTCGATTATGAAGCTCAGATTATATTATTAATTGGAGGGGCATTTTCAATTAGTTATTTAATGTTTTTTGTATTTTTTTTTCTTTTCTTTTTTCTAACTTCAAATACGACAGAAAATTGAAGGAAAATCGAAATATAAATTATCAAAGATTAGATACCAGCTACAACGATTTTAATTACTGATTAATAATTGATCAACGTAACTTATCAGATCCTATCGATTGACGTCAAAGAAAGAAACATATTTTTGAAGACGTTAATTAGATTTAAAAAAACAAGACTCCCGAGTTTAAAAGCGGAAAAACAAAATTTTCGTGATATATTGTTCGGTAACAATGGTTGTTCGAAAACAGACGAACATAAAAGTAGAGAAGATCGTAATCTTTTCGAAAATCTAGGAAACATTCTACTATGTATAGAAATTGCTTTTATGGAATTTCCTCGTTCATATGCCACCAAGTCCATGGCTCGATTTTCTTTTTTCAGTACTATTGAATATTCGGCCACAAGAAATGACCACTCTCTTATACTGTTATTAATAAATTTCATTCTATCTACGTCTATGAATTATTAATTGCGACAAAATCGTTAATATTATTACAGTCGTTATCACTACGGTATACCGCTACTACATCGTAATATAAATTAATCTTTTATTGTCAAAACACAAGTTGACTTGACAAGTTCGTAAAAAGAAAAATGATCCTTCCTTTTTTTATTTCTGTGCTTATCTCTCTTCTTATAAAACAAAATTATCATAACACACCGAATTACCACCCAATACGAATCTCTACCCATCCTATTAATTTCCTTCAATTAAATCAACTATCTCCTTGTTTCCCTTCTCAACAGCTAATTGCAAACAACTCCTGCCTTGATTATCACCAATTAAAAGATCAGTCCTGGGAATTAATATCTGACAAACTCCAACAGCTTCAGCTTTGATCGCTCTATGGAGAGCCGTGAATCCATCGGCATCTTTGATATTAGCATCTGCTTTAGCCCTCAAAAGTAATTCAATAATTCTGATATGACCTTGAGTAGCTGCTCTGTGAAGAGCTGTAGCCTGTCCTGATCGAGTTTGAGCATTAACATTGGCTCCATTTTCCAACAGTATTTCACAGCACAAAATATGACCGTTTCTAGAAGCGTAATGTAAGGCTGTATATCCCGCCATGTCTTCTCTATTAACAGGGGTTCCTTTTCTCAGAAGATTTTCCACTCGATAGGAATCGTTCTGTTGAGCTGTAAATCATTCATTATAATTTAGTTTCATGCCTTTGATAAATGAAAACTCAGCTTTTTCCTGAATGAAAGTATTGAATTATTCACCTGCGTACCAAATCCCTCTTTCAAAATCCATTTCGTCTAAAGTTTGCCTAACCGATGAGGAGCTCTCGGTCGAGCAAGCATGTCCTTCGCAATTATTGTGCGACATGTTGTTTCACCTGGAAATCAATGTGAAAACTAAAATGAAGTATGCGATAATGATTATTTAGAATTTAAGGAATTTAGAGAAAGAATATGGAGTGCATTGAGCGATGAAACATTGAATATATTATATATTATTATATTCAACGATTTTTATATAGGGATAATACAATTGTTATTATTTTGGAATGAGGAGTTTGGAAAATAGT
This sequence comes from Tenthredo scrophulariae, assembly GCA_963978835.1. Taxonomy (NCBI): domain Eukaryota; kingdom Metazoa; phylum Arthropoda; class Insecta; order Hymenoptera; family Tenthredinidae; genus Tenthredo; species Tenthredo scrophulariae. Next base: position 28,432,242 of record OZ022230.1, on the reverse strand, counting down.
AGATGATAGTTCGTTTGAGGACTTGTTTAGAAGAAAAACTATCGTATTTGTACCTGAGCTAATATAAGTTTTGTTTTTCTTTTTTCTGAACGAAAAAAATTCCATAATCCCAAGTAATAGATTTGAAAAATTATTTCCTCCACCTTACGAAACTAAAATGTGTATGTTTAACATTACAGAAGTGGAATAATACCGCGTTTGTAGCAAGATCAGTTAAGACTTTGCCAGTCAAATTTAATAAGTAAAAAGTATATGATACTAGGGTGTCTGTAAAAAAAATCGCAATATTTGCACATCTGCTCACTAAACGCATTCCAAACTCCGTAATTTAATTACAAAAGTATTTCAACGTAGGTGTTTCGGATTTATATAAACTCGAAGGATAGATGTGAAAGCGATAATATATAATATAATCGAATCAAAAGAAACTAACTATTAGACTTGATATGAATGAAGAATCAGAGCTAAGACAGCCTATAAAACAATTTGAAGATCAGTAATTCACTGTTACAGCATGATAAATTAAAGATATTTATACATATATCATATAATATATATCATATAATATATATCAATCACACAAGACGTCCAAACATCGAATACAGGGTTTGAGTAGCAGGTACACTACCAATGAGTGACAATACCTAATCATAAGGATTCGCAGGTAGACATTGTGACGTAACGATACCTGAGTATCATACAATATTGAGTTTACGGTAAGAATTATATAGGTAACTGGTTATTTTTCAGTATTTGGTAATCGAGGATGAAGTTATTATTTATGTATAATAGTAATTGTTATAAATTTTCAATTCAAAGTTAGTTTAATGTAGTTTTCATAGTCTACTGCTTGCGTCATTAAAACGTACTTCAAGTAACATTATTTAAGCTTAATTTAAAACGTTGATCATTGTGCCCATGTCAAGTTTCTATGAATAGTTTTTTCTTTTTTTCTCTTGATAAATGTTAAATTAACTATAACAGGTAAATATACAGTTAAACTTCCGTTATAAACTTGGAAACATAATGTAACAACAAATTGTTGAATTTACTACTATTTCAGGTCGTTGAATTATCCGGGGAATCAATTTTCTAGTAATATAATATTAATATAACGACCCAGGCTAGGATATACCAGCTTTACACTATGGTATGTATCAATATCAATGTATTTCTTACATATATTTAATGGTAACTACCTAAGTTTTGCCTCTTTGATTATAATTTCAAGTATTTTTCGGAGTAAGCTCACTCCCAAGAGTTACTTGGACTAGGCCCGCTGCAACATTATGCGTGTCTTTCAAAAAATACAATTTTTCATTGAGTAATCTGCTATAACTATGGGAGAATAATTTCAAAGACTATCTATAAAACGTTAGATAGATCTGGTAAAGAGTACGTTGCAATTGATGCGAAATAAAGAAGAGATAAAACAGTACCTGGTATTTCTCAACCATTAAAAACATCAAATTCTACATAAGTTACTTTTTGGTCCAAGCCGAACGTATGCAAAGTTGATTTTCCATCAACATATTTTAGACTTTCAGCTTTCTGGTATATTCTCACGTAGACATTCATTGGAATAAGAAGGCTTGTGGTGTGGTTTTACATCCATTGTGCAATCAGTGCTTAATCATATAGGTGAGTGGCTAATACAAGTGCTTAAATCGCGTTCAAATCTCCCTTTGCATAGTCCAAAGTATTTCCGCTTCACCGGTACTAGAAACGACCTTGTAACCGAGCTGCGCCAAAACGTTTATAACAGGAAGTGGTGGTCCTTAAGAGAAAAAGCAAAATGAATCAATTTAGTCTGTGGTTTTTCAAATTCTCAATTATCTATCAAGCTATGTTTTTAATTTGAAAAACATTTGACTTCGAACATTTATTTAAAAATGAACATGAAGAAGAGAAGATTATTCCTTGAAAACTTGAAATATTTCAACATAAACCGCCGGATGATTTAATAAGACATTATATAGTCACCTCTGACTGTTACGCCGTTGATCACATTTTGGCCAGAGTTCGGAAAGCGTGTAGTGAGTGCGAGAGCCTCCTCCCGTGACAGACCAAAAACAGCGCAGTCGTCAGCGAAAGGTGAAGCTTTCACAGCAATGTAAGAATAGTTTTCTGTGTTGATCATACTAGCCAATTTCTCGGACATGGCTTCAGTCATTGATATCTCTTTGAGTAGACAGACTCTAAACGACGTTATCTTTCAGCTCTAGAATGTGAGAAGAAAAAAACAGACACCGTTAAAATCCCACCTCTATAATCTTTGCATTTATATGACAAATATCCAATTGCCAAAATTTAATACAGGATTTAGAATAAAAATGACAAGAATTATAAGAATGAGAACTTTATTATTTTACATCTTTAAATTACAGTAGAGTTCTTTTCATAAATACTAACAAAACTTTAGAGGATAATATCAGCGCGAGTGAAGTAAAAGCTCTTTACTAATGAAACGAAATAAAATGAAATGGAATCAAATGAAAAATTAGATTGGCTGGTTGACAAAATTCTCCATACAAGTATTACAGAGTATCTTCTTTGACTTGACTGACGACAGAACTACGTCAGATAACATGAGGCAACCTGGATCTACTCTGATCGATAATTTGTCGTTCCCTTTCCTCCTTGAGTTGCATCATTCTAGTTTCATGGGCCCACCGTAGTTCACTGTGAGCTTTATCTCTTTCATATTCCCACTGGAATCTTTCAAGCTCCAAAGTCTTTCTTCTGAGTTCAAGTTCGGCGATACGTCTAGCAGCTCTCCTCTCCAGAAGTTGTTCCTGATATATTTTACTCTGTAATGGAGAATGTGTGGCTGCCGAACGCATAGCCAGTAAAGAACAAGGTGAAATTCTCCTAGTGGCAAATCCCCTTCTCTCATGATTAGCTCCTCTGTCTTGTGATCCAGCTAAAAACCAAACTTGAGTGAAATTCGATTGAAAAACGATCAAAATTCCGTCCATCTTATTATTATCTTCGATTTTCATTAGAGAAGAATAGAATTTACCAGCCGCAGCAGCCTCCGTCGCACCTCTATTCCCTTCCCAGTCTCTGTTCCCAGCATTACTACCAGATTCATTATTCTGAATTTCAGTATCCCGGTTAGCCCATTGCGCATTTTCGCTATGCATAACGAGTTCAACGTTAGGTTGAATATTGCTGCCAACTGTGTCTGTGTATATTTGATTCCTGTATCCCCATTCGTCCAAATCTTCTAGCTCTGTGTCAGTGATATTGCTCTGTTCTATCGAAGGCTCTTGATTAGGCCAGGAGTCATTTTTCTTTATATTAGTAACGTTTCCTTTATTTTTCTTGCTGTGAGCGGCTTGTATGAACTGTTGCCTGACGTCTTCAGGGCATTTCTGACAACGCTCCATGTGCCGTTCCATACGTGTAGCATTTTGAATGTAAGATTGTTCGCAAAATTTGCAAAATGCAACAACTTGAGATCCGTCGACCTTTTTGTTGAAATAATTCCACACGATTCCTCGTTTTTTCACCATTTTTCAACCGTGTTGACGATTACTCTTCCTTCTTTTAAATTATCGGAATTAAATATTCGATAATTTCTTCTTTTTTTTTTTCACGAACTTATATAAAGCGTTTTTAATTCTTCGTTCTAATCAATCATTTCAATAAATGATAATCAATATTTATACGTATAGGAGAATAAAAACGACTTCAACTGACGTGATAAGTAACAACGAATACATAACCTAAAATAGATTGCAGGAAACGTCAGATACGTAAAATAACACCGAAAGCACGATTTTTTTCACGATGAAGAAATGATTCGCCGTTTCATTAGTCAGATAGATTCTATTTCCTCGAACGCGATAAATAACTCTTTATATACTATAAAATTATTATAGTATGTATTTCATTGATCTACAAGACCGGACACGCAGCATATATGACGCACGTATACGTATAGGTATCGCAGGTATGTACGTATGTATACGTAATATGTATTGTGTAAATACGCAACGATTACGATACGGATAATGGGGGGGGGGGGGGGGGGGGGGGGCGGGGGGGGAAGAAAGCCGAAAATCGAGGGCTGAGTATTCGATAAACGTGATTCATAAACGAGAAATCGCTAATCGCGAATCCAATATTTGAAGGAATGACTAAAGATATAATGAATTTTTCATTGTTTCATTATCGTAGAAATGATTCGCATGACTTTTGAATTTTATTTCAATTTTAAATAATCCTTAATAAATTCCTAATCAATAATATTTCCAATATTGATGGTAACAATTTAGTACCATCAAATTTGGAAATGCTAAACGAAATGAATTTAATACTAAAAATCGGGAGCCACTTTAAAGATTGAAATTAAAATTTAAAGAATAATGAATAACATCGATAATAACGAAAGAATATTCGTTTTATTGTAGTTCAAACCCTATGTACTAGCTAGTCTATTGAATAATAAAACCTTATCTATATTTTTTTTCAGCTTAAAATATTAATTTCCTTAAATTATGTACAAGAATTTTGTCTATAATATTTATAATTGAATGTTTGAAATGTCTGAACTCCAAACAGAATCATATCTCATTTCCTTGTGGTTCAAAAATGAAGAAAACCCCATCCTTATTTTAAATAACGAAATAAAATGATATGAAAAATATAACATCAACTCACCAGGTTTGATTGGTGGTTCTGGTTCAGGTTCAGCAAAATCCTTTCTCATAGTCCACATGTATTCATTGTAGTCCTGTTTTACGCTGGTACTTGACGAAGCGACAACTTTATATCCAAGTACTTCAAGAGCAGTCAAAATAACGCAGGGATGTTGAAGATAAACAATAGTAGAATCGTCGCAGTATCCTCCAGAAGCAAATCTAGTCAACTGTTCAATGTCAGCAGCTGAAATCAAGTCAATTCTTACAAATGAGCATATACTTAGCCATTCATTTCTAAGAATCGATAAGTCAAGACAAACATTTGTCACGATATCCACTGATAACTTATCTCTCCTCTACTTATCCAACAATAATGATAATAATTATAGCAACTATACAGAGATTAGAAAGAATCTTCCAGGTGATTTATTATCAGATTATTTAATGTCGGTGAATTTAAAGGAACAGCATATCTTAATCATCTGTAATAATATCCAGGAGTGTGAGTAGTTCAGTAAATTTAATCAAAAAATCCTAGAAAATTGAAAACTAGCCCGTAGTATAATGGTATACCTATCTAATATAAAATGAGTAGCGAGGTAAATATTGCTATTTATGAATGAATTTCTACAAGCTGTACGATGAGAATGCATAATATGTTGAATGTTTCAGCATTTTGAGTTGGAAATTAATCAAGGGGGTGGAGAGAGCTTGGATTATTATTTAATCAAAAATAATTACGTAGCTAGATTTCAATTGTTTGAAACCAATATGATCAATTTTCTCTCTCTCTCTCTCTCTCTACCCGCGATTAAGAAGAGAACATATTTTTAGTACCTTTGAGGCCTGAGACAAGGACTCTCCAGGGATATCTGTGACTATATGAAGCAAGGTTACCCCTGACCAGAATGTATGGCATCTGTGATAGCAACGTAATACGAGCTGCAACATACACAGATTTCTTTTTAAATGATTAAAAATTGAGACCGGCTCCAAAATGAAAGTTTAAGAATTTATCTTTGAATTGTAATTTAGTCAATGATGGAATGAATAATATTTGGAATAGGAAATTAAAAGCAGATAAAAGCTGTGACATAATAAATGTTTCCCAGTTTGTGGAAGAAAAAAGACAAACAAAAACCTGCAGTGAATAGAAAAATACAAGCAAGGGAAATGACGGTAAAGTAAATGAATAGAAATAAGTTACACGTAAATAATTGAAACTATTAGTAATAGTGAGCGAATAAAGTTGAAAGCAATAGATGAAATTTGTCCATATGATTAGTTTAGTGAATTGATGATACGAAGCAAACTTTGGTATCAATTTAGTTGCAAGTTTGGTAACTATACAATGTAAATTGTAATGATTATTATAGCGATAAGAATGAGTTGACAAATTGACAGATACAGAATAGCGAAAAACTCTGGAAAACTTCATTTTTAATAAAATTAGGTTGGGAAACGAAAAAAAATTGATAAAAGTCAGTAAAGATGTGATAATAATTTTTGTAGAGATAAGTAGCTTGGAATTCTTGAATAAATACGTAGCTGAGTAGAGATAAAGAAAGAAAAAAGAAACGCCCCACAGTGTAAATGAATAATAATGTGAAATGAGTCTTTAAATGTAAAGATCTAAATGATAATAATTTTTAAATAATATTATTACCACTCAAAAGCTTTCAGTCTCATGTATACAAAGACTTCAATGTAGATTGTTTGTCATATTTCGATATCCAGTCTGGTAATATAGTTTTCAATTTGCTGTTGACTCCGAAATAATAATAGTAAATGACTTTAATTAGAAAAAAATTTCACAACAGTCTATACCTATGTATTATCTACTCTCCACACGTCACGGCCGCCATATATCAACGGTATAGAAGCCGAGAATGATGAGATGAGATTTTTTGTTTTCAACAAGGCAAAGGCAACTGACTAACTATATAGATAGTCAGACAAAGTGCCGGGAATTATTCGAAATGAATATACAAATGAACAGAGGCTGTGAGAGCAACGCTTGGCTTGCCCATTTTCGATAAGAAATGGATTATAAAATAGCGATATTTCTTCACCTAGAAAAATGAAGATAAATATCTTTGATTTTTACTTACATTCAATCGAATTTTCAATATTTTCCACCACTACCCACCGGTCGAGACATGCAAACTTACGGCAATAAAAATTAACCTGTCAACAGCCATCAGTTATTGTTCCCTTGGATAATGTCACAAGACCACAATCTCTTATCTTAACAAAGACCCGTACATCAAATTATAACACCATGCCTAAACTATGAGGCGTCGAGACGTCGACCGGCGCCACCCTGATTGCATATAAATTGAGACTGAAATAGATACTGAAAATTCAAGCGGCTGCAAGTCGGCGCGCTGCCCGGCGTAGCGTAGGATCTGAATGCGCGCGCAGTTTTCTGCGCATACGCCGGTAATTGTACTACATCGGGCGGGAATTTCAATTTCGAAAAAGTAAATAAATTCGGAAATTCTCTCTTCGAAGAAGCCAACACTTGAGTAATGAATTATAAGGGAAACGATACTCGAAAATCTTATTATTTCACCCAGAAATAATCAATTTTAAATCGAATATGATTATTGTAGAATACAAATGAACGGCGACAAGTATTTTTGAAACATGGTTTATTGTTTACAACTACGTCACTCAGAAATCGGTTAATTTTCTTTAAAGAAAAAATAAAAATTATACGCAATTATAGGTTTAATACTCACTGGTCGAGACAGTCGGAGGAAAAGTTCCAAGTAGCATATAGCTTCATAATAATTCGAAACAATTTCGATGCAATTATAACTGGACAAGCTTCTGCAGCTGACGACTAAACTTGCTAGACATCGGACTAAGGAAAACTAAACTATCAACGATTATAGGTTGCACTGTAGTTATCTAGTGGTTCTCTATGTCAATCGTTGACATTCCACATACGGTTCAAAAATCTTACTTAAAAACAAACAAAAACCGCGATGATTGAATTATAATACGGAGATTAAACAAGGCGACGAGCCATCGACCGGCACCACTGAGATCGGTCTCTCGACTATGGCCAAAGTTCCAAGTCGGTGAGAACTCGGCACGTCGCGTCGAACGACGTCGGGTTACCGAACGTGCACGAGCCTAGGTTCGGTACGCAAAAAAATGATGTATGTTTGGTTGCTACCGCGTTAGGCGTAGATTTGAATTTACAACCAACCATTTACGACAACAATTTCTAATAATTTCAATAAACTAACCTGCGTACGCTGCGTTATAGACCTTACAGATTCACAAGTTTCGAAAATTCTTTCGACATAATCCTTACAAATGATAACAAACAGGTACACGAAAATATATCTACGGATTCGTGCGATTTTATTTTGCAACGATCCCGGGACGCTGACAATAACATTGGAGACTCGTATTATGGAATGAGACAAATGATGCCCGGCTAACTCGCTGTTCTAATGTAAATTCAGTTTCAAAAATCTTCAATTGCACCGTGGATTGCACTTTGTAACGACTTTGTAGTTTTGTACGACACAACGTAGTACGTGAAAGAAAATTTCAAATATGACTGCTGCACCTCCGTATAAGCGAGGGGCCTTCTCTAAGGGCAAATCCAACGGACCGGAGACCTCTAACAGCAGCACCCCAAAGTCGTAGCCAGTGTGGAATAAAAAACGTTATTACTTGTCCAATCACAACCTCAAATCCCGGTCCCCTATTTTCACGGAGTTCTCAGCGCTCAATCGAACCGCAGAGCTCCAAAGTTGATATTTGTGACAAAACGAATGCCGAGTCGTCTGTCCCCTTAGATAAATCCTTCTTTGATAATTAATCGAGTGGGTCGATGTGAAAAACGGTGTGATATTAAAATAAAGAGTAATATAAATCCTCAACGAGTATAATATAATCTATAAAACTAAAATACCGTTTCGCATAAGCACTACAATATCATATTCTCAAACACATGTTATAAAATAAATCACTTGTCATTAACTGAATAATCTTCTACCCCCTATATAAAAAACGATAAATTTTTAATCTTTATGATATTTAAATAAGAAACATTCAACCCTATAATAATATTAAAACTAACCGCGGTGTCGATCAACACCAATGTTCCTATTTTATATCGACGCTGCCTACAAAAGCGCACATGAATGTCCTCAAGAGTGCCACAGCCATGGATGTTGACTGTCCCATAGTCACCTTAAAACGATCCAGCAGTGCTCCGATGATTAACGAGATCAGCGCCACTATGTCTGTTACATCAACGTCAACATCTGCTCCGAGGTAGGCGATAAAAAACCAATAAAATCAACAACAATCGCCTTATTTTTAATCCATAAATATTTCAGAGACGCTGTATCGCCTTTTAGTGTCTATTCAAACTCTCCCAGAACAAGGCGCTTCAGTACCAGCGTAAGTTGTCTGCAATTAAACTCCATGGAAGATCCAAAAGTAATTATTTTTTATACCGAGGCGATAAATATCTACAAAGATCCAAGCGAAACGCTGAACTCTAGTCCTTGGATCATTTGAAAAAGTACCTCGCCCTTCTTCCTAATCTTAAATCATGATTTCATCTATTTTTGAATTAATCACAGAGTCCTGGAGGCGGAGGTGTACTTCGTTTAACTCCAAGAGTTAGTCAACTGAGGCAGGAAGAGTGCATTGATGTAGCTGGACGAGAGGCTGCACATGAGAAAGAAATCCACAGTGCAATGCAGATATCTCAGTCCTACGAGGACCTGAGGCTAGATGCGGAAGGGCTTACCGTTACAGATGGCGAATCTTCTAATCAGGGAAACAAAAATGAAAAACAGAACAACAAACGACCTTTCGATCAACTCAGTTTGAATTTATCTACTACTGGGCCTCCGCTTTGCTCTTCTCCTTCACCTACTAGGTCTGGAATTGGACAAAGGCAGTGCTACTCACCTGGGATTCAATTTAACTGGAAAAATAGCCTATCGCCTAGTCCTACTAGGAAAGCTTTTGCCACGAGGTAAAGTCCTTTTGCTGCCCGTGGAATCAAAGACTTTGATATTTCTTAGAGTAAGATTTTTTTGGGGGAAAAGTTTGCAAAAAATTGGCTCTCTGTCTTTGAGACTTATCTTTCTGTTTCGAAATTTTTCATCTAGATTCAATTAGCTTCCCTACATTGTGAGTTATTCAATTTATCTCAATTCCTAATTTTCAAGAAATTGAAAGCTTATTATCTTTTTCACAGGCGCAGTCTCAGCCCGATAGCAATCCGCGCAAGCTGTTTAGGACCAGTTAAAAGAAAGTTTGAATTAGACGACAATAACGGAGATCAACACTTGCAGCCCCCAGCTAAACGCACTTCTAGTTTAGTTATTTCACACTCGAATAGGTAAGGAGAATCATAGTATTTTTTGAAGGTAAAAGAGGATGAGGAGCTCTCAGTTATGTATGTTTCTTTTTAACAGAATCGAAGGAATATCCAGTCCCCTACCGGGATCAATTAGCTCAGTAGGAACGCCTGAATCCTTGTCCAGTGCCGACTCGCCGAGTTTTTCTTTTCGACCTGTGGACAGTCCCTCGCCAGGAAGAATCTTGTCTAGCGGCGATGAGCCGATGTCTGATTCGTCTGGTGATCAGACCAAGGGTTCGGATGATATGAGATCAAATGATAATACCGGTCAGCATAATCAGAGGTGAATGAAAATCAGTGTCTTACCAACGATATGAAGACGTCGATTTTTTTATAGGATTGATGTTCTGAATCATAGTACGATCTATAGGTGTGTGTAGATCGTTAAAAGAAATGTCGTCGTGTAATCTTATAGAATCGATAAAACTAAAACACTATGCTGATTGCTACTTGCCCAAAGGTGCCACAGCTGAACGCAGATTAATTAATTCAGTAATATTAATCGATGCAATATAAGAAAGCGAGTTTTCTTAGACTCTTGTAGTTAATTTTAGGTAGATAATGTTTTGTTTTTTTTCGTTCGTTTTATTACTAATACCACGATGTCCAAGGATTTTTATAATGAAATTGTGACAATGGGTTGAGTTTCTTGAAACTTTTATACTCCTTTATCGATCTGTAATTAATAATTATTTGTATATTATTATGTATTATATATATACACAGAATATGTTTTGAGTCTGAGAAAACTCGTTCTCTCTGAGCATCGACTCAACGTTCAACTACTATACAGTTTAAAATAGGTATATGTATGAAACTAGTCCGGATAAATCTAGTGAATTAGTAGCTATTCGTGGAGAGATATTCAAATTGTATTTAAAATTGAATGGAGATTCAATTTTAACTGCAATAATTGTGTGACCAACTTTTGTCGTCTATAATAGAGAAACTCAACTGAGGGAATATGAATATGTGAGTCGTGTCCTATTTCAAAGACTGAAGTAAAAGGTGTTCAGCAGGAGAATATTCTATAAATAATTTGATACTTCGATGATTGCATCTTCCGATTATAATAACAGTATAAAAAGAAATAAAAATAAAATTGTGAGAGTAAATTCGTGGCAAAATAGATCGTTACTTTTTATTTTCTCTTTATTATTTACCTGTTTAGAAAAAAAAAAATATATACAGTCTCAAGTCTGTGTTCTTCTGTGGAAGGTATCGCTATCTATCAAATATTATTATTTCCCCATACACATACAGTAGGCTAAGTACAAAGATTCTTTTTCTCCTTTCAACGGTGTATTGAAAAAATTGATAATAGTAATTGCGTTCAGATGAATTTCGATATCTAATAAATAATGTGTAAATTAGAAATTCATGATGGCTCTAGATTTAATTTAAATTACACTTAGTTATATAGTTAAGTAGATCGTAGATAATATGTATACCAGATTGTAAAATAGCAACCGTTAAGTATGTAAATTATTTTCTCTCCTTAGTATAACAAAAAATAAGTACCTATTATTGTGTAACAAAATACTATACTGGTTATGTAACAAATCTTTATCTTTTTAAATATAGCCAACTCTACCTAGTACCAATACGTCTTCTACGTTCAATTCCATCAATTATTCATGTTCATTTTCTTCTAACTCTATGAATTTTTTTGGTAATCAAACGAGATAGATTTATCTTGAAAGATTTTATATCAAACTTTAACTTCTCTATATAATTACAGTTTAAGTTTTTTTGGATTTGTACAATCATCACTGTTTTCGTTTTCCTCTGTTTGCACAACCACCTCTTTCTCTTTCGTAACAGTAGACTGGATTTGAAAGACTGCTTTCCCGTACCGTCTTCCTTCTAAATTATTGGCGAAAACAAATTTCAGAGATTTAGTCATTTTTCTAATGCTTATAACTATTCTCAGCATTAACAAGAGCCAAACGAACCTGCTTTCAATATTAAATACCGACTCTGTGAGAGAATCGATGCTTTAGCTTTAGTCTCGTTTAATCCCAAGATAGAAGCTCTAGATTCGAAACTTATTAAGGAATAAAATATTCATAAAATGTAGAATCATGCCTAATTTCTAACAAGTTTACAAATTCATGATAAATTCTATCAAAGGATACAGATTCACTATATCATAAGGACTTCTAATTTGGCTTGGCGTCGAAGCTCCACTAGTTATGATAATGTTCTGAAAATATAGGAGTTCAAAAAAACGTTTAAACTTATGCTGGTCGAAAACCCTACGAGATATTATATAGAAATTATGGAATACGAACTAAAAACTATTTCTATTCCACTTTATCATGGATTTAGTTCTCATTTTGTAAAATTCTAGAATATCTAATTGATTCCTTGGCCTTAAAATGAAATAAAATAATGACCTTGCTCTTCCCAAACATATGAAACAAATGTGAATAATGTATAGAAAATTTCCTGCTAGCAGTATCGATGACGTTGGAGTATTGAATTTCAAAATGAATTCCCCTCTCTGCAGCCTGCAGGTATAATTTTCTGCTTAGTTTTATCCCCGTGCAGCTTTTGTTCAACGATATGATGTCCGTGCTTAATTGGGAGCAGGCATACTGAAAAACATCAAAGAAATTCATCGAGTGTATCGAGAAATTTTCATAAAATATTCCTGAAAAATGAACACCGAACCTGGAAGGCGGCCTGGGTCTTTGGCACAACTGCATACAAGTCATATTTCTTTAAATTCAACGATTGATTCTGCGAATAGTGAAAATTGTTAGAGAAAAGAATTGATAAGAATCACAGTTTTTACTGCCTTTTCATTTTCTTTTTACCAAAGTATGCGTCTTTGTGGGGTCAGCGTAAACAAACGAGAGTCGACTCAAGATACGAAGTTTTCCTGCAAATTCTGAAAGAAATTCTTGGACATCTACTGGATTTGGGACAGTAAAGCCTGGGACATCATTTTCGACAGATTTTTTCTTGTTTTTTTTTTCACTTTCAAAAATATTTTCTTCTACAGTCTGGTTGATAGCTACAGTTGAATAACCCACTGGAAGGAGAAAGAAATAAGAGTTGATCAATAGGAGAAATAAGTTCTTACAGAATTTCTTTTTCTTTCTATGATAAGCAACGTAACTTCATTTCACATACTTTCGAACAATTTATTAAGCAGTTCACGGAGTGTTTTTTTATCTGCGATTTCTGAATTGATGCACAAATCACAGAATCCAAAAGCTCGACTCATTTTCTTTTAAATTTTTATTAATCTGTCCTAACAACGTGTAAAAGTAGGTGAATAACAGATAAATAAATACAGCATTCCAAAGGCTGCATAACCTCAAATTAACTCAAATTAACAAACACTGACGCGTTTGAGATACGTTAGAAACTTATTTTGCCAAATCTTCACACCCAATTCGCCCCTTTGTATTGCTTCCGAGTTTCCTAATCTATCAGTCGTTAAGTTTTCCAAAAATTGAAGAAGAAAAAACTATATTATTTTAGGTTATATCGGAATCATAATTCGTGGGAATAAATTAAAAAATCAAAATAACGCTGCGCATCCAGTGCGCCCTTTGAAGTGGGGGCTGAAGTAGTTCGTCAATCCAATCGTGAGATGGCGATACCATTGAGTTTTCTAACTTTACTAATTACATGTTTGACCTGATGAATAAAGTCTGAAACTATTTTCTATTTTTTTACTGTCGATGAGAAAAATAAATATAAAGATAAAAACGTTCGCAGAGTAAAAGCGCAATCATTCATTTTAATAATGATGAATTAAAGAGGATAAAATGAGGATTCCAAAACACAGATATTAAATGTTAAGTCGTTATAATTTCAATAGTGTACGCCTGTATATACATACAATAATAATGATAAGATAAATAGGTAGATACATGGAACTATTACAATAAATTCTGCTGAACTTTAGTAACACTATGAGCTTCCAAAGAGTATTGACTAGTGATGGTCATCTTGTTTGTAGAATCTCAGTCCACAGTATCCGCAAGAATGGTTCCCAGGTTTATCCTGTAAGATGAAAAGGAGAGTTAATGCATCGGAATTATTCCTAGATATACGTATTCTGCAAACTCATTGTTTATGATCATTCATTCCATCAAATCTTTGATTGTTTATGCGTTGAAGTCAGATTTAACTTCTAAAATCAGTCTCACCACATTAATGTAGACTTTAGGATGACCAGTGGGTCCGCCACCGCCGTCGCAAGCCACGATTCTCTTGGTTGTCGGAGTAGGAGGAACTTCAGCTATCAAATCAACTGCCCAGTTAGGATTTACGTGTTTTGGCTTGTCCACGAATCGGACAAGTCTGTAATCATCCTTGTCCCATTTCTAGAATTATGAAAAGTAAAATTCACGACGTTATTTGAGGTTAGGACTTCGAATCAGAGTTGAATAACATATTATTCAAGTTTTATTCGGGATGCATCGAACGTGAATTGTTAAGTTAATTTTCGTGAAAATTCGACTACACGGGGTGAAAGCATAATAAAATAAAATTGTGTGGTTATTCGTTCTAGTCTTGGAACCAACATAACCTCATTAATTTACGTAACATAATCATAAGGCTAAGGAATAATTGAATTTTATGATGACCTGGCCAGTGTGAGTTTCTTTTTCAACGGGTTCCCAAGAAGCTTTGTTACGTATTGATGTTGTTAAAACGGGAACGTTAATCTTGCAAATTTTAGTCTGATTTCCAAACAGGCAGACAATTTTCTTACTCGCCATGTTTACGTCTGGTGATTATTATTATTTGAGTCCCCAATCTTTGACGGATCAACTCAGCGCCCGAGATGAGTCCGAAAATTTGAATTGAGTTTACATTCACACACGTCGTTCGTCTCCGGCCGAGGTCATCTCGAGCAGGTTTTGGACCGCAGTAATGGGCGGCAGAAAGATATTTGAAAAGTGTCAAAAACATAAGGTATATAAATAAATAATAGGTTTTATACTTTTAAATTCGTAGACGGATAAAATATGTTGACCGATTCAGTATATTTATATTCAATATACATGGCTGTTCTACAAGACCGCAAGATAAGTCAATACTCATAAAAAGAAAGGTTAAAGCCTAAAATCATATTACTACTACAGCTGCAAACCCAGGAATTGTATTATTAATCGCAAACGTAAATGAAACCGAAGTTATTATATTACACGTATTGTGGAAATATATCTGCTTCGTAAATAACAAAAATAAATGTTGTTCACCTTTCTTCTTATTTTTTTTTTTTTTGTAACTCTTGCTTAGCTTCCATTAATTTGAAATACTAATAACATTTATACATATATCCGTTATACCTACTGATTAAAAAGCAAAACTCGAAAAGCTATATACCGGCTATATATCGGGAGAATTTTATTTACATGACTTACTTTCATAATAATAATAATAATAATAATAATAATAATAATAATGATAATAATAATAATAATAATATTAATAATGATCAATTATGCTGATACTTAATGCATAAACATTGTTATAATAAATAGAATCAATATTGTATTTTTTTATTTAAGATGCGCGAGAACTGTGGGCTCTCTGTATTAATATCAAATCTCTATATAGATTATATATATAATCGTACATATAATATATATTTATAATTGTATACTAATGATAAGGAGTGGAACGTTACAAAGTAATAAATTTTAACAGTAGGTCAAGGCTTTAACTAGAATTTTTTGAAAATGAAACTCAAAATTTGAAACCATCCATTATTATATATCTTCTTCGGTGAAAAACTTAAAATTAAAAAAAAATCCCAATCAGTTTATCAATTTATTATTTTACCAACTCGCAAAGCGTTGATCTTCAGTTATATCGGAAATTATTTTCATCTTGGAAACAATTAGCAGAAGATTTTAATCAAATTTTTTTAAATGAAATGTATAAAAAAAATCCTGCAGTTTTAATTTATACAAAAAAATATTATGTACTTAACTATATTATACTGTAAGATATGAACGGAAACGTAACTATAGATCGTTGGGTGCGAGACGAGCGTTTACTAATGTAGCTTGAATATGATTATTGATTTTTTTCTTCTTCTTTGTCTACATTGGCTAAGCATAACTTGCCGAAATTTTAGCTGTTTTGCAAAGTACTTTGTCGTGTTATTATCAATTTTTTAATCCTTCCAATGACGCGAGACAAATAAGTTTCATTCTATTATTAATTTTGTCGTTAAAATCTTGAGACTAAGTTCTTCGATTTTATTATCAGAGAGATTATCCAACAATTATTATCATATTACTGAAGTCAAAACATATCGTGCATCTCGTATTTAGGCCCGAATTTCTTCTCAGAGTCTTTTGTACAACGAATGAACGGAGTTCTTTTTTTCTTTTTTTTCTTTTTTTATTTCATTTCAAACAAATGTCGGAAAAAATATTCAGAAAAAAGTCGAATCTCATACGTACATGTATCATTCTAATTTTTGATAACATAATCAAAATCACCTCTCAGTCACCACGTGCGTTTTCTGTGCTACTCAAAGTTTTGTTGAAAAGAGAGAAAAAAAAAGATAAGATCCAGCAGGACGACGAGTTACTATAATTAATGTAAATAATATACGCATCATTAATATTAATGAATTAGTGGACTTATATACAGAAATCTATGGTCTAGCAGGGGCAAGTATCTTTTCCTCCTTGTTGTTCGCTAGATACTCCTTGCAAATTGGTGCGACCAGGTTGGCTCGGATTATGCTGTACCCCAGACTCTGCTGCGTTGAGATCCAATCTGGAAAATGAAGAAGAATAATGCATTGTTAAACACAAATGTGTAAAAATATCACATTTACATGCAAACACAATAACTTTACATAATCATAATTATTCCAGATTCAAAAATTCATCATTTACCTGCCATCCTGTATACTTTGGAATATTTTCTTTGCAGTCTCCAGGAATGCCTCCTCTACATTATGACCACTGTTAAAAATTGACAAACAAATGGTTTGTTAGTCTCAAGTTTTCATTTCATAATAAAAGTTTCATTAAACTGTTAACTAACGTTTTAGCGCTGGCTTCGACAAACATGAGGCCATTTTCGTCAGCAAATTGTTTAGCCTCTTCATAGGTTACGTCGCGCTGTGCCTCAAGATCACATTTATTTCCAATCAAAAATATCACCTATAACAGAGAATTGATAAGATTTTCAAATTGGGGAATTAAGTGTCTTCAGTAATTAGTTTTGAAAGATAGTTTCATAGGTTTATCCAGTTTTATCCACCTTGAAAACAAAAATCTAGTTAATCCATGAATGATCACTCACAGTGCTTGGATTTGTGAGATTCCTGGTGTCCGTTAGCCAGCTGCTCAAATGATTGTAAGTTGAACGGCGCGTGATGTCGTAGACCATCAAGGCACCAGCTGCTCCACGATAATATGACCTGAGTGAATGAAGAATATTATTTCAAACATATGAAAATACTGAATAACAGTGGAAATTTCCTTAAAAAAATAAATCTGATATTAATGATGCATGCATTTTATAGATAAGAGTTGATCTTTAGAAGAAAAATTAATAGAAATTTCGTGAAAAATTAATTCCTAATAACTTAAACAAGGACAACAGGTGTTTACGTATCTAGTTCTAGCGTGATATTGATCAACTAATATACCTAGTTACTGCTCTGAACCGTTCTTGCCCAGCGGTATCCCATATTTGTAGTTTTATTTTCTGCCCGGCAACCTCAATAATTCTTGTACCAAATTCAACGCCGATTGTGTGCGGACAATCCGCCATAACTGTAAATTGATAAGTAAATAAGATGTGTTAGAATAGATTGATGGATATAAGAGGATTGCAAACATTATTCCTCTGGGTTCTCGTTGCCGTTTATACCTATACTCACATTTTTTTTCAGTAAACTGATGAAGTAGGCAGGATTTTCCTACTCCCATATCACCTATTATGATGTACTTAAATATATAAGAATAATTATACGGTCCTGCCGACATCTTGGTACCTGTAGATTAAAGCTGATATTAACGTAACGCTATTGCGAATAATTCTTAGAAAATAGGAAAGCAATAGAGTTCGATACTAGGATCAAAGGAAGCGAGCATTGACGTTATGATCAAACTATATGCGACGGTAATAATTAATGGTGAAAATAGAATAGAATGTGTTTATTTGAAAAATGGAAAAGCGGTGTCCATTGAGTCTACCATTTTTTTATCAATCGTATAGAAATAATTCAGTTTGCTAAACCAGTTCAATAATTGATGATGAAATGTGTGGAAAAAAAAAAGAATAATAATAACGAAATATGAAGCTTTATGACAAAGAGATTTGGTTGAAAAAAATTACGGTAGAAATATAATAATGGTTTATAATCACAGGTGCGATTAAACGTTGATTTTATTTCCTTTGTTATTTTTGATCCGTAAATGTTTGGAGTAATAAAGGCGAAATGTCCGAAGTATATTTGGCGACAGAAATGTCAACGTCGCATCTTGAATTGTGCAGTAATTTTAATTAATAATTGTACCGCTATGTACGTGCGAACGCCCCTGACATTGCAGGATGAGTAGCGAAGATAGTTAAAAATGATATGTCAAAAACGTAAACGTAGGTTCTTACCTTTGTGTTTTTATTTTTCTATTACACTTATCACAAACTATTTGACGATTGACTAATAAGCAAGAGATTCTACTGCTTTAATATTCACTTTTTGATATTTCAACTTTCCATATGATACAGAGAATGATTATTGTTTGTAATGAGGTAAATTATTTAACAATCTTGTATACCACAGACAATATGGCAGACTATACGATACTGGCCAACGACGACTGGCGCACAACAAACGTCAAGTTATCTCCAATATCTTATTTTTTAGCCTTTATTTATCAATGTCACAGAATTTATAAGACTACAAAAGATTTTTTGCGTCGGAAAAGAGCCTGGTTTAACCTCTAAATCCGTAAACCATTCTGCTATTGATCAAATCATAAAAAATTGCGGGAAATTTGACAGCCGTGAACCCAGTGTTCGATTTTTACGACGATATTTAATCACGCGATTGTATTGTTTTTTGTGAAATAGAAAATTGTTATTTTTCAAAGCAATTGTGTAATTATCGCGAAATAGTTGGCAGCGGTAATATACAAATATACATATTCTACATATGGGAAGTTAATAGATCGTAGTACGACTCCATATTGGACGGTGAGTCTAATACGTCACTTCCTTCGCATCTTTATAGACGAACGAATAAATATAGATAAATAAAATGAAATAAAATCTAATAAAATAGAATAAAATGGAATAATAATGTATAAAATATATCGTTGCAAGCGATTCCTGTATGATGTATGACGATGAACTATATTCTGAAATTTATGTCAGGTTATTTAGAAAGTGTTGTAGAATTCAATCGGCAGAAGAGAGACAGACAGACAGATA
The DNA here is from genome assembly GCA_963978835.1 of Tenthredo scrophulariae. Classification (NCBI taxonomy): domain Eukaryota; kingdom Metazoa; phylum Arthropoda; class Insecta; order Hymenoptera; family Tenthredinidae; genus Tenthredo; species Tenthredo scrophulariae. The sequence continues at coordinate 28,412,748 of OZ022230.1, read as the reverse complement.
GATAGATAGACAGATAGAGAAAGAGAGAGAGATAGAGAGAGAGAGAAAGAGTGAACGAAATAAAGAATGCTACGTACATCATGTATACATGTACATAATACATGGCGTACTAAATACAGAGTGTGGAAGATAGGAATGTAGAAATGTTCTGAAAAAAGATAAGAAATAAAGATAAATAAAAGGAGACGGTACGTTTATTTTCATTTGATAATGAAAGTTGTTTATTTATTCTCTAAACGCTGATACACGATGAGTAAATAAATAATAAATCTAAAATTTCCACGCGGTTCAAGAAGATCGAGTGCACGTCATAGATAGGTATTATGTCAGGTCGGAGAGCTGGGATAACCTGCGGCAGCACTGCCGCCAGCCTGTGCCGCCGTCTTGTTAGTAATTAACCAAACAAAATGGACACTGAGATAACGATTAACCGAATACTGGTGCAATTGTTTTAATTGTAATATGTGGAAAAAAATGGGACCGGATTGTATTATTGTAAGTGTATGTATACGTTTATAAATTTTATTACTACAAGGTAATGTGATATGTTGTTTCGCGAGCGGACTATTTGCTGAAAAAAAAAAATTATTCACAACCTTTTTACGATTGAAAAAGAGAGAGAAAGAGAGAGAGAAAAAAAAAACAACGGCTGTACATCATCGTGCAATGCCACATTTTACCAATAAATTTCTTCGAACGAGGTCAGTCAGTGAGATTAAATTATTTATTTTCTTATTACAGTTATTATTATTATTATTATTATAATTAACGGTAACACGAGGCAACGTTTATTTTCACAACATTCAACTTACAATTATTACATATTCATATATACATAACTATTTTAATCAGAATTTATTACAAGTAAATAACGAAAGGAAAAGAAAAAGTGAAGAAAGTATTTTCTGTCAAAACTTACAGCATATACTTACAGATTACGCAACAGACAGTTGTTATAGATATTATTCTATTCAATATTAAACAATCGTGGTATCAATGCATTGTGGAATTTTCTGGAAATATCATTCGACAATTGATAGAACTTTGTAGATCGTGATAGTTGACAATTGTGCATGATAATCTCTATATGCGGTTGAATGAAATGCTGCGTTTGCAAATTGCGACCTGTAATCAATTCGCTTCGTGTGTTTATTTTATTTGACCACTATATGAGTCTAACAAGTCTGTAAAGAGTTTGCGTACATCGATTGATCGTGAGACAAGTAATGAATAATAAATAATTATATAGTGAAGAATTTTCGCCGAATATAAATATAGCTATACAATATATAAAAAATAATCATACGGGGTAGATCGATATACATATATCGCATTTCCTTACAATCGTACATGTTGTATAGGTATATACGTAGTAAACGGTAAATGATATTCAAAGTATGTGGGGCTTTAAAAATCCCGAGTGTTCCGGGAAAATCGATTCTAGAAATTCGATGTAAACCCGACCGATGTATAACAGAGATTCTTCTTCATCCCGGGTTTTGCAAAAGCCGGCGTTATAACTACTTTGCGTGTAAATGAACTCGCGATTTATATGTATACATAGCCATATATCATACAGCTTCAAAATGTGTCTATACGTATATGCTTATACGTATAATGCGCCACACACAACACATACACCGTGCCTGCATACGACGACAATTATACGAAGGTATACACTCTGTCGAGAATCACAGGACGCGATTGGTTAATCAAGTATCCTGCAGTGCAATGTCGCTTTATAAGGTAAAATCTGATTGGTTCTCTTTCTCGTATAATTCGGGCCCCGCCTTGCGATCGCCAATTGCTTCGTCCGTCTTTACCACGATACGAAATACCTTATATACGGTATTATTTTCTATGTACGTGATCCTTCTAGAGTTCTACAGTCTTATAGCTCCCCCCTTGAACTACAGTACCGTAACAATCAAACTTTCGCGGAGGTACCGAGAAATCATTAAACGATTTATTAACAAACTAAATTCTTTTTAAAGAAAGTTGAGAATCTTTCTTTCCCGTCGATCGATCAAGTAGATAAATTATTCTGGAAGTAATACTATCGAGCAAATATGTATTCGTTCTCGTCGTTTCTCTCGACGGGCGGTTTTAACCTCGCGTTAAAATTCGAAGACTAAAATTTTCAAGATACGGTACTGGTTTGTAAGTAAAGTATAGGGGTTTGGGGAGGGGGAAAAGAGAGCTATAGACCGAGAGAGAGAAAGAGAGAGAGAGAGCGATGTATGTATGTAGAATGATTCGGGCCTATGGACACGCTCGCACCTCGATGGTCCGTGCTACCGCCGCTAGGAAAAAGTAGTCGAGTATAATAAGAGGAGGATAGGAAGCAGGACGGGTTGTGTCTTGGGGGACGCTTTTTTTGGTAAACTCTTATATGAGTAAGTGACCGGTTAGTATGTTTTCGATGCAACGAACGATATGTGAATAGTTATAATAAAGTGATGCCGCGTTGGGATATCGAGCGTTCGTGCGGTCGCCACTACTCGAGACTTTCAGATGCCCAAGCGGAAATCTCGCGATAATGGCGTACGTTCCGACGACGTTCTGTTGTTTTTTTTACAAAGTGGCTTTGGTGAGCTCGTACAGTTACCCCGTCGTACATCAATCGCGTGTCTACCTCGACTGTAAGATTTAATAAATACTTGCCATACTAAGCCGATGGCTCGAATTAAGTAGTATAGGTAATAAACGCAGCTTGCGACATACCGAAATAATATACGTATAAATATAGAGAATAATAATAATAATGATAATAATAATAGTAATAATAAAAGAAAGAAAAACGAATTCTAGTATTTAATAATAAAAGACCGAAAATGAATGCTTGAAATGCGCGAAGATAGTAAACGAATTTAATTAAAAGTGTATACCCGTGAAAACTTGCCGCTCACATCGCCCCGTCTACTAGACCTATATTAACAATATTACTACGATCGCTAGTATTTTATAATACCAGAATCTGTATCCGTACCTACAGATTCTCAATTTTTACATCAGGTTCGTACCGTAATATTAATTATCTACCATATAATGTAAACGCTACCCTATCGACGCCCAATTCTTTCCAATTTCTACCTACATTCTATGTGCCGACTCTCCGCGCACGGCTCTGTGCGTGCGTGTGTGCGTGTGTGTGTGCTCGTGCACCTCTGTAGCCTTTGTCTTCATGTATGTGCATAGTTTATGCTGTTAGGTATTTCTCATTTATTTTCCTTTCTTTTTTTACCAATTATTTATTTTTTCTTATTTTTATACATATTTTCATTTCATGAAATTTTCACTGCGCCCGCGTGTGTGCAAATTCGGTCCCAGGTATTACTTACGGGAATACGCGACAACGCGATATATGTATGGATTAATTTAAGTAGAAAATATGTATAAATGAATAAATTATATATTCATCTACGTACGTAGTACGTGCGTTTCTTTTCGGAGGTATAGATATATATATGTACCAATATATGTACGTCCGTATGTCCGTAAATGTAGAATTGGTTTTTTCCCCCATTTCTATCACTTTCAGAGGCAGAAGATTTCCACTTTAATTATGAACGTATCATGAGAGATATTCAATTCCAAAATACGCCTTGATCCGACTTTAACGTTGAATTCTTTTGTTTCGTATAACAAATGTTTTCTGTTCTAATTACAGACTTATCGTTTGAATATTATTCAATTTTGTTTCAATTATTCATTTATTTTGGACAAGGTGAGTTTTGATTTCATACTACATTGGCCAAGACAAGTTTTGGAATTGTGATCTGTTGAACAATGTCCATAATTTATCCCTGTCAAATCAAATCCAGGTTTAAACTAATCTCATATCTACGATCTATATTATTCGCAAAAATCTATAGCTAACTAAAATTCAAGACCGTGCAGAAGACTTTGGGAACATCAAACTACATCGGTGCTCTCTGACGGGGAAAGGTTATAGCGATTATGAAAATAAAGAACATAAGCGTATAGCTTTTCCCCATTAGCGTGTATCCTCGACCACCCAAAGTACGGTAATAGAGTTCCAAAAGTTAGATAGTGAATTTCATTTTCGAGAGAAATATTAGTATATAATATCGTATATTTGTCGATAACTTTAATATAGTGACGAATGATAAGTGAAAAATGTATAATTTATGAGTAAATGTGAATATGTTGTTTCAGAAGGCATAGAGAAGCGATATTAACGATGGGCACACTACTGGCCATAGTAAACATAGTACAATTCCCTCTTGATCGTTTGACGGAGGCGAATAGTAGTGCAGCGTAAAGACATGGACTCGTACGATCTATTTGGCGAAGATGTCAGTGGTTCAATGCTCGACGCTCTTCCTGACCTTGGGGGGACTGACCACTTTGACCCATCAGTTGCACCAAACGCGTCGGTAGTATCGAGAGATGGTCAAAACCCAGGTCCAAATGGAGGCGGGAATTACATCAACCAACCGTACAGCATATCTCAAGAATCTCCTCTTCAAAAATTGACGTCGTTCGGTGGATCTGAATTCGGAAACTCTAATCAACTACAAAATACAACACAGCGTAATATGTTCAATCAAAACCTAGCCGGCTTTGACGCCGGCGCTCCTCAGCGAGCCATGGTACCAGGGGCCTTTCAGAATCAAGCTAGAAGCATGGCTCCGCAGCACAGAGGTCCTCATCCAGGAGCTGGAACTCAATATCCAAGTTATTCCGACAACATGTATTCTATGGAACAGCAGCACCCTATGGCACGAGCTAATTTGTCGATGGATCCAGGAATGCAGGGCTGGCCAGGCGGAGGAGCTTATCCTCAGCTTCAGAGACATTATAATCAGATGGCTCCTCAACCTACCACATACAGGCAGCACATGCCTCAATATCCTCACCAGCAGGATCAAGCTGCTCTGAATCAAAAGATGCAGCAACAGCAGCAACAACAACAACAACAACAGCAACAACAGCAGCAGCAACAACAGCAACATTTCAACGCGCAGCAAGGCATGATGGGAAGTATGGGAGTCCCTCATCAAGGTATGCAAGGGACAGGAGCCGCTGGAGTTTATCAACACATGGTCGGGCAGCAGCAGCATTATCAGCAAGCTAATCCTGCCGCTATATATCAGAGTTCTGCCGGCTACACAGGATTCTCTAGTGCTATGCATGCCCAACAGCAACAACAACCTCCACAACAACCGCAGAGAATGCCGCACCATATTCCTTCACATCAAACTCATCCTACTCATCAGTATCCTCAACATCCACAGCATTCAGGTCCGCAGCAAGCTATGGATCCGCAATATCCTCACCATTCGGCACCCATGTTTAATCAGCCTCAACATCCTGGACCTGCGCCACAGTTTGGGACTGCCAAACACGCTACTAGCCCTCAGTATAGAGCTACTTTTCCTCAATTGTCACCTCAGATGTCTCCTAGACCTCAGATGTCGCCTCGGCCACCTGCGGTTTGTGATATTATATTTTTTACAATTTTATTTCATCCGTGAAGCTTCTTTGCGTAAAAAGTTAACTATAATTGTGAGATTAAATGTAAACACAGGCAAAGTTTGCTTCTTTATCTTCCAATGTTTAAAACTACCTTTATTCTATTTGCTTTTGAATTGGTATTCTTATAATCAATAGGAAAAGAAATTCTTGTGGATTTGAAAAGCTACAAAACTCTGATAGCTTTATTAATCAAAACTAAACCAAGTTATAGAATTATTGACTCGCATATTCTATACATTATATCATACTAGTTATTGAATAATTTGAACCAAATAAAAGCTTTTTTAATCTCCATTCGATTTCAAAGCTTGGAGTGCAGAGAATCACAAAATCATGATTTAAGTCGAAAGAATCGTACTTTGGTTTCTTTTAATTTTCACTCAGGAATTGATTTCTGAATCTCTGTTAATTGGCACGATAAATTCTATTGTTAATTACAGGTTCAACAACAAATGTCACCGAGGCCTATAATGTCTCCTGCAAAGCCCAGCACGCTCTCTCCGCATCCTCATTCTCAGTTGCCACATCAGGCTCCGAACCAGCCAAACGCGATGTCGGTATCTCCTTGTCCACCAGCTTCTATGAATATGAATACATCGGCTGCTTCGCAGCAGAGCACTCTCCAGGCGCTAGAACAGATGGTTATACCAGGGGTTGCCGTGCCTAATCCAAATGTTACGAGTCAGGATTATACCCAGTTTCAACCTCGTCCTTTAATGCCTCATGCAGCAAATATTATATCCCCCCAACAGCCGCTGCAAAATTCAACGTCCCCTGTTATGGGGCCTAGAATGCCTCTGCCCAATCAGTGGCCACATCCACCACAGCCTCAGGCGCAGCAACAGCAACAGCAACAGCAGCAGCAGCAGCAACAGCAACAACAACAACAACAGCAACACCAGCAGCAGCAACAACAACAACAACAACAACAACAACAACAGCAGCAGCAGCAGCAGCAGCAACAGCAACAGCAAATTAGACCGAACTTGAATATTAATGACGGTAGAAGCGTTTTGGAAGTTCAACCACCTCCTAGTTCGGAAGCAAATTCTTCTTTGTTTCCTGTCAATGGATCGGACAGTAATAACGTTGTTGAAACAACTACAAGGGATTCAACGGATAGCGCACAAAGTATAAATAACCCTCCTAAACAAGATGCAGAAAGTAGTCCCGACCAAACATCCACTACGCAGAAATCTGAGATGCTCAATCAAGCGGGGGAAACTCCTCTGCAAAATAATACATCTGCGAGTTCAGTCAGCGAACAAGTACCTTCTATTAAACCTGCGCCTATAGAAGCTGTACAAAGTCTACCGGCTTCAAGCACTAGCGGTAATGTTATGGACACTGGAGTTATGTCTCCTGTTGTACAGCAATCTACAATACCGCAAAGACCTAGTTCTTATCCTAACATAGAGAGCAACGTATCAGACAGCAAAATTACAGAACAATCTGCTGAAGTTAGTACCGTTTCTTGTCATCAGTCGATCGGAGCTACTCCTCCGCTCATGAATCAACCTCCACAACAACAACAACAACAACAACAACAGCAGCAGCAGCAACAGGGACAACAAGCCCTAATTTGTCAACAAGTACCGAGCCAAACTATGCCTCAGCAACAGCCCCAACTTATTCCAAACTCCCAACAACCACAGGTTCAACCTATAATGGGTCAGCAGCCTCAGGGACAACCGCCAGCTCTGATGGGTCAACAAACTCAACAAAATCTCATGGGACAGCCCCCTCAAATTCAAGCACAGCCTCAGCATCAAGTAAATATGATGCCGTCGAATAACCCCTTGATTCCTTTGCCAATACAGCATCAGGCTCAAATGCAGGCGCAGATTCAGACTCCACAAATGCAAACTCAGCCTAACCAAGTGCCACCTACTCTTATGGGTGTTCAGCAAATGCCAACTGTTGGACAGACCGGGAATGTCGTTATGCCTCCACACCAGACTAACGTACCTTTGAATAACCCGCAGCCAACACATCCTCCGCATCCTGTTCCCCCGGGGGCTTTCGGGGAATATACAAACGTTCAGAAAACAAATAATATTTATCCTAACGAAATGATCGTCGGATCTGGGCAGCAGTATCACGCCAGCGGTGATATTATCGGACCTAATACTATTCCTGCTATGTACGGGATGCAGCAAACTGCACCACCGCCTACTGTAGCTCCTACTACATTCACTAATCCTTGCGCTCCCGTTACTCATCACCAGGAGAGAGCCGCCTTGCAGCAACAATTGCAAGAACTTTATTGCATGCCTCCAGCTTCTGAGAATCAGGAGAAAATTGTCAGTCTTCAAGAAAGGCTGCAGGCTTTACAGCAACACGAAAGTACAGATCAGTGCAACGGAGGACCCCAGTGTATTCTACAAACTCCAATGTTTACCGCAGCTGTTGTAGACAGTCCCCAGGTAATTATTTACGAGTTTGGCGAGGGAAATTTTAATAAGAGTCTTGTGAGTGTAGATTTAATGGTTTTGTGCTTTTCTGCTTAGGTTTCAAGCACCACTGGAAGAGGCAGGAGTAAAGGTGCCCCAAGAGCCAAGAAAAGTAGAAAAAAAGCTGACAAAGAAGCTGCGGCGCCGATCACAGCGCAGCCAACAAGCCAGCCTGAGCTACCTTTGTCAGAGAATCTCGTCACGCCGGTAGACAGCAGTAATGTTATCGATAGTATAGCCGATTCCGAGGATCTTAAACCAACTTCTGGTGACATGGAAGAAGAGTGGAATAAAAATAGGAAGGCTCGATCGCCGAGAAAACCACGGAAACCTAAGGAACCTAAAGAACCGAAAGAGCCAAAGACAAAAAAGGAACCTAAGCCGCCAAAAGAAGCTAAATCTCCAAAAGGAAGGAAGAAGAAAGAGGCTAAGGAACCGGGATCAAAGCGAGGCAGAAAGTAAGACAGCATATTTTACTTTAACTGAGTGCAGATTATATATTCCCCTATTTCTATACTTCAGAAAAGTTGCTCAATCAGAATCAGCCGACGAAGAGCCTGCGCCTGAAGCCGAGGAAGCTGTTGTATCTGATTCAGGGGTCGTACAAGATGCTGAAGTCAAGCCAAGCGAACCTGCGGTTAACGACGAACAGGAACAAGTCGATTCTTCTACTACAGAGCCCATTGTCACAGAGTCTAAAGAGGATACTGAGGAAAAAGTTGAGCCCGAAGAAGCTCCCGAAGAAGATAAGAAGCCCGAAGTTCCTGAGGAAACTCCTGAAGTGAGCACACCGGTAAAGAAGAAATCAGGCAGTCGGAAGAAGTCCGTCGCTAAAGTCAGCGTTGGTAGAACACCGAGGAGTTCGAAGTGAGTTTCTGGCCTTTTCAGTGGTAAAGCTTGACCGAAATATAGATTCTGTATGATATTCTTATCTCCCGTTAATACTTTTGCAGTATTTGTAGAGTTTTTTTTTTTTGATATCTGTTCTAGGAAACGTAAAAGTCGGATCGCGCCTGATTCTGATGGAGAAGAACTCGCCACTACTCCTCCGCCTTCCCCGGAAGCTGATGATGTTAATAAAAGGAGATCTGCGAGAAATACACACAGAAAAAAATATGTCGACGATGTGATGCTCAGATTTTCTGATGACGAAGTTCCTGTGCAGGAAAGTCAAGCTAAGAAGGCTGATGGAAGCAGTGTTTCTAAGCCAGCAGCTATTAAGAAAGAGACTGAAGGTGGAGAAGTTGGTCCTAATAAACCGAATTTTGTATATATTGTAAGTATGAGAATAATATTGTTTGGAAATCCAAGTAATTACTATTGCACGAAGATTTTAATCCCTGGAATTTATTCTTCAGAATACTATGGACGAAGACTCTATGGTTGTGCAACATATTTTGGTTATGAGAATGGGAAAGCGGGAAGTAAAGCCTGAGGTTAAGGTGGAAGTACCGGTGGAAGTACCTGCCGAGGAAGCGGCGGCAACCGAGAAGAGTGAAACTGCTCCCGAAACTGTAGTGCAACCTGGCGAGGAATCTAAAGAAAAAGTTGAAGAGGGTAAAGAAGAATTAGAGAAGGAAGCAGAGGCAGTGGCAAAGGTCGAGGCAGAAGCAGACATAGAGACAGAGACCGAGATAGAGATGGAGGTTGAAAAAGTGAAGGAAAAAGAAGAGGAAAATGAAAATGAAACGGAAACGCAAAATGAAAAGGAAACTGAGAAGGAGACTGAGAAAGAGACAGTGAAAGAAAAAGAGAAAGAAGAGACAGAAGCAAAAAAGGATAAAGAAGATGAAGATGATGAAGAAAATGAAGTGAAGGAAGAGGACGAAGTCGAGGAACCCGAATTAAAAAAAGAAGAAGAAACAGAAGAGGAAACAGACAAAAATAAAGACTTGGTCAAAGAGACTGAAGAAAAACCTGTAGAAGATGAAAAGAAAGAAGGCGATGAAAAGCCTGCGGTAAAGGAAGAAGAAACTGTGACTATGAACGAAGGCGAGAAGAAAGAAACTAAAGATGAAGCAGCAACTTCTGATCCTGAGGCAGTTGAAGTTAAGCCCCAGATCATTGAGGTCGAAGAATATCTAGTAAAGTACAGAAATTTCTCTTACTTACATTGCGAGTGGCGAACGGAAGAAGAACTTTACAAAGGGGACAAAAGGATTCAAGCAAAGTTGAAGAGATTCAAACAGAAGATGCAACAGAATACAAATATATTCGAAAACGTATGTATAAATGAACATTCCTATAGTATGCGATGTACGGCTTTTCGGCAAGGTTCTTATATTCTGCGCTATTTTTTTTTTTCTAGCCTGAAGAGGATCCCTTCAATCCAGATTTTGTCGAGGTTGACAGAGTACTCGACGAAGCAACTCACACAGATCCAACAACGGGAGAAACCGTGAGACACTTCCTTGTCAAATGGCGTTCTCTACAGTACGAAGATTCTACTTGGGAATTAGAAGAAGATGTTGATCCTGAAAAAATTGCTCAATTTCACAGATTTAACAAGGTCCCACCTAAGGATCAATGGAAGGTATGAAAACCTCTGAGAATGTTGGAAAGAAGATTATTGTATATTTTTCAGATTTCAATATTCTTCGATTTTTCTTTTTTCTTATTTTTTTAAAGCCGAAGAAAAAGCCTCCTGCAACTGGTTGGGTCAAGTTAGACGAGTCTCCTATATACAAAAGTAACAACAGCCTCCGACCTTATCAACTCGAAGGTCTAAATTGGCTGCTTTTCTCTTGGTATAACGGTCACAACTGTATTCTTGCCGACGAAATGGGTTTAGGAAAAACCATCCAATCTCTCACCTTCGTTGACGCTGTCTACAAGTACGGAATACGTGGGCCTTTCCTTATCATAGCACCTTTATCAACCATACCCAATTGGCAACGAGAATTTGAGGGCTGGACGGACATGAATGTCGTCGTTTACCACGGCTCGTGAGTTTCGCTCATTCTTTTTTTGTCAGAGGGAATAAAAATGGAACTTTTCTTGTAAAAATTTGCTAAAATTTCGTCTTCACTTATTTATTCGTTGTTCTTACAGAGCGGCGAGTCGTAACATGCTCCAAGAGTACGAGGTTTATTATAAAAACGACAAAAGGCAGCCCATAAAAGATCTAATAAAATTTAACGTCCTTATAACAACGTTTGAGATAATTATAACCGACTTCAACGAACTACGAGGGTACAATTGGCGGCTCTGTGTCATAGACGAAGCCCACAGGCTCAAGAATAGGAATTGTAAGCTACTAGAGGGACTAAGGCAGCTGAATTTAGAGCATAGAGTACTTCTGTCTGGTACTCCGTTGCAAAACAACGTCAACGAACTATTTTCGCTTCTCAATTTCTTAGAACCAATCCAATTCGCGAGTAGCGAGCAATTTTTAAAAGAATTTGGCAACTTGAGCAGCGACACAGAAGTTCACAAGCTTCAACTTCTCCTTAAGCCAATGATGCTCAGACGTTTGAAAGAGGATGTAGAAAAATCTTTAGCTCCAAAAGAAGAAACCGTCGTTGAGGTACTAGGGGTTCGAATTTATTATGTATTCAAAAATTTTCAAAACTTTTATCTAATTGATCCGAAATTTACAGGTCGAGTTGACTAATATACAGAAAAAATACTACCGCGGTATACTGGAGCGAAATTTCTCTTTCCTATCAAAGGGAACAACGTCAGCAAACATTCCTAATCTAATGAACACTATGATGGAACTAAGAAAGTGTTGCATACATCCGTTTTTGCTGAACGGTGCAGAGGATCAAATTCAGTTAGATTATAAGCAAGGAAATGACAAGGAGGATTCAGAGGGATATTTTCACGCTTTAGTTAATAGCTCTGGAAAGATGGTACTGATCGACAAACTATTACCCAAATTGAAGGCCAGCGGACATAGAGTTCTTGTTTTTAGTCAGATGGTCAAATGCTTGGATCTCTTAGAGGATTATCTCGTCTACAAAAAGTGAGATGTTAATCTATCACCACTCTAGAAATCAAAAACTCTTGCTCCAACTCATCTAAAACACAATATCGATTATTCTGTTACAGATATCCATACGAAAGAATCGACGGACGCATTCGTGGCAACCTTCGACAAGCTGCTATCGATAGATATAGCAAGCCTGATTCGGACAGATTCGTTTTCTTACTTTGCACCAAGGCTGGTGGACTTGGAATTAATTTAACAGCAGCTGACACAGTAATTATATACGATAGCGACTGGAATCCACAGAATGATTTGCAGGTAGGAACCTTTGTCTAAACTATTTCTGTTATTTTGTAAATGTGAATAAGGTGATGAAACTGATATTCTGATCACATCTAACAGGCCCAAGCTCGATGCCACAGAATTGGTCAACAAAAAATGGTTAAAGTATATCGTTTGCTTTGCCGTAATACATACGAGAGGGAAATGTTTGACAAAGCGTCTTTAAAGCTCGGTTTAGACAAAGCTATTTTACAATCAATGAACACTAGTCAAGGAGGAAAAGATCCTGGCAACAAACAATTGACGAAAAAGGAGATCGAAGATCTACTTAAAAAAGGAGCTTACGGAGCTATAATGGACGATGACAATGCCGGAGATAAATTCTGTGAAGAAGATATCGACATTATTCTTGAGAGGAGAACACAGGTGCATATAAATTCCCTGGGAAAGTTATTCAGCGAAAAAGACAAGACTTATTTTTATTAAATATAATCACGAATTTCTTTCTCTCAGGTCATTACAATTGAGGCCGAAAAGGGCTCGACCTTCTCCAAAGCTAGCTTTGCCTGTTCTTCCAACAGAACAGACATAAACATTGACGATCCAGATTTCTGGAAGAAATGGGCTAAGAAAGCAGAAATTGATACCACAGAAAAGAAGGAAGAAGATGAACTCGTCATATCTGAGCCCAGACGGAGAACTCAGATCAAAAGATACGGACACGACGAATCCGTCGTTGATATGTCCGAACTTGATAGTTCAGATGATAACAGTGACGACGAAATGGGAGGAGGGCTGACTGGCAGAGGTAAGCTAGTCTAATTCTCTTCTATTCTGAGAAGAATTCTTGAAAGAAGAAAGGAAGGGGATATTGATGTTGAGCTTCTTTTTATTCTTCAGGTAAAAAACGAAAAGACAAATTCGGCAAAAGGTCTCGTAAATTCTTTGACGAGTATGTTCCAAGGGAGGGTGAAGTAGTATATGGAAATTGGGCGCGAAGTGAATGTTTCAAAGTGGAAAGAGGGCTTTTAACATTTGGCTGGGGACGTTGGGAAGAGATTTTACAGCACAGCCAGTTCAGAAGAGGCTGGAGAGAGATAGACGTCGAAGATTGTGCCAGAGTTATCTTGCTCTATTGTCTAAGATTCTATCGGGGAGATGAGAAGATACGTAACTTTGTTTGGGACCTTATAACACCGTTGGAAAATGGGGAGAAAATAAAAACCATAACTATGCATAACACCGGGAGAAATAGCAGACAAAAACAAAAAAAAGGACGCACGAGGGAGCTGAGAGAAACTCGCGGATCGGCCGCTAACAACGGACCGAGTGATCCCAATCATTGGAGTAACGCGGAAAAGTATGACGGCGATATTTTCCTTGAAAATAACTACAAGAAACACCTCAGTCGGCATGCTAATAAGTAAGTATTTCAGCGGAGGAGGGGATAATTTAGAATCTTCTCAATGGTTTATGGTGCAAACACTTGAACAACTGGCTACCGATCGTTGAAAGTCTAATTGCGAGATGATTATTCTATTTCAGAGTACTTTTGCGCGTCAGAATGCTGTACTACATTAAACACGAGATAATAGGTGATCTCGTACAACATATATCGGACGGTGTTCACGTTAGGTCAGTGAAATATATATTAAACGCTTAATGCCATCACATTTATTTGATTTTTTAATAATTTCTAAAATCTTTATTCTAACTTCTTTTCTTGAGAAAGCGAATCAATGGAAGAAAAAAATGAAATAAAAACGTCATGCACTTACATACACAAGCTTCCACAGTGCTTATAGTTGCATGTGCCATGTATTTGTTTTACTATGGGTCCTAATTGTGCAAGGAATGCTCATAGAGCTAAACCTAAACCTACCTGTTACCTTTGTAGCTATGTTAATGACAGTAGGTCGTCGGATCTATACTAATAAAATTCCTATCTCCTTACTCTACGCTACTGACCATTGTAAGCCTGTGCATCAGATACTCTCGGAAACACATCGATCTGGTAAGACGTAGAGTCCAATGCAGTGCACTGTGTCGAGAGGGCAAATTTACAAAAATAAAAAAAGAATTTAATACACGGAAGTCAAATTTTAGAGATTTGTTGATATCAGTTCTCAACTTGGTTTTTTTTTCTTTTCTTTTTCTCTTACCAATTATGATAAAAAGGGAAAGTAAGATAAATTGTTAGAAGGTATAAGTTGAACTGGTATCGTCAGATCAATATCAAAATTTAAAAGAGGTTATAAGGAAGTAATTTCTGAATTGAATTGGCATAATTGAATTGGCAAAAAATCAAAATGGAACCGCCCTACAGTGCGTTGCGGATAAATCCTCCGCAACTGGCGGAGCCTCCAGTGAAATGGTGGGACCCGATGGCAGACAAGTCTTTATTAGTGGGATGCTTCAAGCACGGATACGAGAATTACGATCTGATGAGAGCCGATCCCGCGCTTTCTTTCATTACCAGCTGTCCTCTCCCTCCCCAGACTCAGACCGTTCAATCAAAGTGAGTATCCGTTGGTTATACTTTTTTTTATTTTTTTTAATCAAACTATCCTGACATGCTGTTGCTAATTTATTTTAACACCACCCGCACGCTTATTATGTCTGCTACATATTTATGTTTGCAAAATGGCAAAACTTTAACTGCAACTTAGAGAGAAATAAAAAAGTGCGAATTGGTAACTAAGCCGTAGACAAATACAAAAACTGAGAAATTCAACAATTCAGCTCTCATCCTGAACTCAAAAGTCGTACTTTTCTCTTTCTCTGCCAGCTTAATCATTGAAGATGGAAAAGTGACGCTGCTCGTGTATTTGCCATTTCTTCTTCCTGTTACATATCGGGACATTTAATTTAACAACAGTTTGATTCCTCAATTTGATATTAATATTATCTGTCCGGAAAATTGACCTGAAATTTCAATTTCAAATTGTTATTCAAAAAGACTATATCAATTCCTGGCAATGTGAATCAATCGGTTATATTAATCAACATGAATTTTCCACAAAAAGATGAAACTGTCGTTAGAATTTGATGGATACAACTTCGACAAGAAATTACCCGATGGATCATAACATATAATGTATATAACTGTATTCAAATTTCGTGATTATAGGCAAGGAACATGTGGGAATAAGTCTTTGGTACTTGCTCATTATTCCTAAGGATCTACGATATTTACGAGAATGTATCACCGGTCTTAAAGGTCTTATGTAATTTGAACAAAAACAATATTTTTCAGTAACAGAGATGACAAGAGTTTGGAGAATGAAATCGAAGACGGTGAGTCGTCAGGTATTGCAAGAGACTGCAAAGACTTGGACAAATTTGGAAGAGAAACTCCGACCGATTCCCCAGCTATATCCAGTAAGGCTGATACTCCAATACCAGAGGCCAGCGGAAGCCACGATGGCAACGAGGGAATGACAGAGGATGACAAAGCCTGGCCTTCTGTTGTCGATCTGAATACACGACTTCGTCGTGTTATATCTTCTTATCAACGCAGCGTGAAAAAGGACGATACTAAAATCATTCAGAAACCTAAGCCTGGAAACGAAGGAGAAACCAGCAATCATAATACGACGGGAAATACCGAACCTCCCTTGAATATGCAGGGATGGGATCTGCAGCAGCTTGCTATGTACCTTCTGGTGAGTAAAAAGAATCTTTTATTTGAACTCAATTCACGTTTTCTTCATCCCTGCTCATTTATTACGCTAGAAAATGGAACGGCGAGAGAAAATGGAGGCAATGGTGAAAGAGAGAGAAAGAAACCGCTTGGAAGAACAGAGAACCAAGTGGTCCAGGCGAGAGGAAAGCGAATTCCTACGCGTTATATCAACCTATGGTGTCAATTACGATAGAAAAAAGGCGCAGTATGACTGGACCAAGTTTAAAAGTATAGCTAGATTTGATAAAAAAACAGACAACGATCTTACAGATTATTACATGTCGTTTAGAGCTATGTGCAAGAAAGCATGCCACATGAAACTCAACGATGACGAAGGTGAAAGCTTTTAACAATCTTGCAATCTGTTCTCCTAGCTTTGATTATAGATCGTATAAATCTTCAATATATTATTTATTTTTCAGACATTTCTTTGGATCATCTCAGCGCAAGCAAAGCTCGACAAATATTGGACAGGGTTGATTTGCTGAGCAAAATTCGTGAGGAAATTTTGTCTCATCCTCATCTTGAAGAGAGGTTGTCACTCTGTCAGCCATCAGCTGATACTCCGGACTGGTGGCAGCCCGGTAAACATGACAAGGAACTGCTGCTTGGAGCAGCTAAACACGGACTGGGTAGAACTGATATTACGATACTAAACGACCCAGACTTTTCGTTTCATAAAATTTTGAACAAGAGCATATTCAGTGGGGTGCAAGCCACGAGACTGGAGAAGCTAGAGAAGGCAATTAAGATAGAAAGCCGTGAGGATATCCTCAAGTTTGATAAAGATGAGATTTTAGTAAAGCTCGAAAAAGGCGAGGGAACTTTGAAGATTGAAAAAGTTGGCTTGAAGAAGGACAAGGATCTAAACTCTGAGAAAAAATCTGAACCAGTTAACTTAGAGAAGAGTCAAGTGGAGTTGACTATAGTTAAGGCAGAGATAAAGCCCGAGGAAAAGAGCAACAGTGGCGCGCTTACTATTACCACGATTTCCAAGCCGAAATCTCCAGAGCCGGAAAAACCTCCTGTGGTTAATGCGGAGATTGAAGAAAAGGAGAAAATTGAAGATATCAAGGAAGAAGCTGACCCCGAGGAGGCCAAGGAAAAAACAGAGCCCACAGAAATCAAAGAGAACGGTCCAACAGAGAAGGAAGAACCCGTTGTAGAGGAAGAACCTGTGGTTGAGGAAAAACCAGAGGAAATTGAGGCGAAAAAAGAACCTGAGGAAGAGCCTGAAACAGAAAAGATGGAAGAAGAAGCTGAGACACAACCTCCGGCCGAAAAAGAGCCCGAAAAGACGGAAGTCCTTGAGGACAAGGAGACGATGGAAGTCGACGAGAAGACTGAAGAGGCTGAGAAGATGGAAAAGCCTGAAAAAATTGAAGAAGTAGAGGAAACCGAGAAGCCCAAGGATGTTGAACCGGTTGAGGAAATTTCTGTTGAAAAAACTGAACAAGAAACACCAACAATCACCGTGGAAGATGAGACCGAAGTAGCAATCGTAAAGAAGGAAGAGGTAGAATCTCAAGAGGAGAAAATAGCTGTTGGCGAAAAAGACAGCAGCAAATCTACAAACATGGAAGATAAATGTAGCGTCCAAGCGGCAGAACTTAAGGCAATGTTTCCGGACTTGGAAGTTATTCAGCCACTTTCGCGACTCACACAGATAGACACTTTCGTTCTACGCGACAAGACGATAGATTACACAGAGCCAACTGTGGCCCAATTGTTGGCGCACAGTTATCAAATATCCATAAAATGGCCAAAGGTAAGGAAGACTTTGAACGCCTTATTTTCTCCGAATCTCAGCTTTACAATTATAAAACAATATTTATATCAACAGGAACACGCTATCGAAGCTCGTCTTATGCACATTGTTCATGCAATTGAACACAAGGAGTGGCCAGTCGCAATTACCTTCAGCGCTGGTGACGAGCCGGAAATTATTCCCAATGAGAAAGAAAGCTCTGAAGTAATTACCATAACTACAGATCATGGGATGACGCGGTCTATCGGAACCGGGAACACTGTGGCTCCCTCGAAAAAACGAAAAAGGCATATTGCCATTGATGTAGAAACCGAACGAGGTAAGCAACTATGATTTTCTCGATTCTGATGAGTTTTCAGTTATAAATTCAACAACGCTTATATTTTTACTGGTAATTTATCTCTCATTCCAGCCAAGCTCCATGCCCTGTTGAACAGCAGTCATATGGCTGTTCAGCCTCCCACGGGTTTGAGTAAACCCACAGTTTTATCAAACTCAAATTGGGATGTCAACGAAGAATCACAGTCCGAAGAATCTCTACGATCTACCCCGGTGCAGCCACCTCCAGCTCACCAACAAGCTAGGACACCTGCGGTTCCATTTGAATTCAAGTACACTGTTCCAGGAAAGACTACAATCATTCCAGGAACTTCTAGCACGTTGACACCAATCGACTTGTCCGCTGGGTAATCATGCTGTTTATCAAGCTTTTATTCAAAGGATATATTGTAATATTATGGGCCAGTTTTAGAACCTGAAGAAAACTGGGAACTATACCTTGAACTAACGTAGATAAAGCAGTATTGAAATTTTGATTAATTCTTTTTCAGATATCCTAAAGCTAATTCAGAGACTAACAAAGACATGATGAATGAGGTACAGGATTTCTCTATGCCGAACAAAACCAAGCAAGTAAGCAGTAACAAGGGGAAACTGGATAGCATGCTGGATAAACTAATGAAGAGGAAAAATTGCGTAAGTATACATATAATGATTTTTAGGAAGAGTAGCTTCAGTTTCACTTACATAGTTGGTAACTTGGTGATAAAATCTTTTTTCTACTTTTCTTCTAGCCTACTGACGAGCCGATAATAGGCAAAGAAAAGAAGCGTAAGAAACTGGATGAAATAGTATTAGGTTTGAGTGCCGCCAAAGAACAGCAGAGTACTCACTACCCTGAACATGGTAAAAAGAGTACAATAACGCCAAACGTTACTGTAACTCCTACGTCTGCGCCTAGTGGTCTCTCAAACCAGCCGTCAAGCTCTCAAAAGCCATTTTCCATCACTGTTACTTCAATTCCATCATCTCGAGCCTCTGGATCATCGGCTACCCTACCACCTCCGAGTTTACATTCGCACAAAGACAGTTTTTCCGCGTTGTTAGCTCAGGCCGAACAACAAAATCGTGAGCTTAAGAAACAGCAGCAACAACAACAACAACAA
The DNA here is from genome assembly GCA_963978835.1 of Tenthredo scrophulariae. Taxonomy (NCBI): domain Eukaryota; kingdom Metazoa; phylum Arthropoda; class Insecta; order Hymenoptera; family Tenthredinidae; genus Tenthredo; species Tenthredo scrophulariae. The sequence goes on along the minus strand of OZ022230.1, from coordinate 28,393,682 downwards.
CAGCAGCAGCAGCAGCAACAACAGCACCAGCACCAGCAATCTTTAGCGTCAGCTCACTCGTCTAATAGTCGTAAAAGTTACGAAGCTATGATTGCAAACATGAACAAAGTTGCTGATTACTCTGCTAATATTGGATCTTATTCTCATGAGGCCAAAGTCAACAAATGGCTTGCTGAGCAGACTGCTATGACGGAGCAATTGGGCGCAGAATATTTAAGCGCACCAAGGAGGAGAAGGCCGAGAGTTGATCCTTCTCTATTAGACTGGAAAAAACTAACTGGAGAAGAAAATGTCGCTGTGATTAACAGGCTGACAGGGAAAAAGGTACAAAGTGATTCCGATTCCAATAAAAAATATTGGTTTTGTTATTTTCATGGAAAGTTTGCTTTTAATTCGGATGAAAAACTAATTCCTCTCATGTTTTACAGGTCACTGGGACTAAAGCTCCTCAGCTGAAAAGACTAGGTCAATGGCTAATAGAAAATCCGATGTTTGACGTCGACCCAAAATGGGCAGAACTTGTCAAAGAGCGTGGAAACCTTCCCCACGATCTACAGAAGCGGCTACCTGGAACAGACCGAGGCAGTAATAAAGGAAAGAGCCCAGGAAGACCTCCGATGATGCCGAGTCCAACCGGACAAGTTTCAGTCAGTCAGGCTAATTTAGCTGCTACTTCGATGGCGTCTAGCCTGAGTTTCCCGTCATTAGGCAACCTCAACAATTCTCTTCTCTCCGGTTTGTCCCTCGGAAATTTCGACCCCAAGAACAACCCGCTGCTAATGCCCTTCGGAGGGCTACCGAACCTTGGTAGTCTAGGAGGACTTGGGAACCTCGGAAGCCTGGGAAACATGAGTCTGACGAATTCTCTCTTCGCGAATCTCGCAGGTCTTGGATTACCCTCACTGGCCGGGATGGAGGCAGCTCTGGGTGCCACAGCAACTAGCTCAGCCGACACAAACGCTGGGACGTCGACTAGCGGTGGTAAAAATTCAAATTCAAACAGTGTAGGTGGATCTGGGAAGTCCAGAAGCAAGATGGAAGTACCGACGAGCAAGTCTTCGGCACCTTCGACTTCCACCTCATCTTCTTTACCCACCACCACACCGTTTCCATTCTTCTTTCCAAATCCTAGTCTCTTGTACACTCCACTTGGTCTCGGAGGACTTAATCCTTTCTCCATGCAGCCCGGGGGAGTTTCATCCGCGTACGAAAGTCTAGCCCAATGCGGACTGCTCACTCCACCAACGTCTACCGCTTCCTCGCGCAAAACTACGTCCACGTCTAATAGCTCAAGGCAAAGAGACACCATAGCCGATACCATGAAGCGAAAAGAGAATGAAAAGAAGTCCAGATATTCTGCCGACGTTGGTTTAAGCCTTCAGCAGTATGCCGACATGGCTTTACACAGTGACGACAGAAAGCGGGCTGAAGCAGACAAAAGAGAGATCATAGAACTCAGCCAAATTGCAGACTTGTCCGCTAGGCTGGAACGGAAGTCTAAGGAACAGGAAATGAAGGAGGCCTTGGAACAGCTCAGCAGAACTAGCGCCGAACTGTTGACTAGGAATTTGGAGGATCCTCAACGACCACCGAAGCGAGGCAGGAGTGCGGATCAAAGTTTTGATCAACCTCCTTCGTTAGAAGTAACTCTAGAACCAGTTATGAAAAAGGTGCGAGTCCCGGAACCTGAAACCCCGAAAGCAGCTGCTATTAGCGAGCCTCTTGACGTTGAGACGATTTTACGGCCAACTACAGTCTCCAGGCAATCAGCTGAAGAAGAACCTCCGTCTTTGGTTCCTGCTGCGAACGTAAGTAGCGCAAATGAGCCCGAAGATCCTCCTCAGGTTGAGGCAATTCCCGCGTCTTCTTCAAAGACGGAAAATAAGCCGAATTCGCCCGATGGAGACGACGATGTTAAGGGAAAGGGAAAGAAGTCTAGAAGTGGTAAAAGATTGAGCAACGACCCGCCGCCAGAACGTAAAAATTTAAGATCCAGTGCCGGTCGTCAGGCCAGAGCTGCCGCTGAGAGACAAGCGAGAATGGAGGGAGAGCAGCAGTTAGCTGATCAACGAGAGAGTCACGGAGATTGAACGAACGATTATTGGCAACGATTTAGGAAAGAAGAAGGATAATAATAATATTGATATTGATATTAATATTAATATTGTTAGACATAGAAGTTTGGATGGAATTAAAACATAGTACGACGACTGATCTTTAAATAGCGGTGATCATTAATAGTTGTATTCGGAATAAAAAAAAAGGGGGGCGAGTAAGTAAAAAATAAAATAAACAAACAAATAAATAAATAAAACAATGGACTACAGTACGAAATGTAGCAAATTTGAAAATATATTAATAATAATAATATTAATAAGTAAAAAATAAAAAAAATTAATGGTAATACCGATAGTAATTTATCGTGAGAAGCCCCGAGGGGAGGACAGGAGAAAACTGTTCGATTGATCGATTGATCGATTGAATATTTGAAATACAAAGTAACTATATAACGCTGACAATTTTTAATTATTATAATAATAATTATGACAAAAGTGAACGTGTGATAAGCCATGCCACACACACATATTATGCGAAAAACGAGGAAGAGAAAAAATAGTATAAACAAACAAAGCGGAATGGAAAAATGAGAGGAGGAAAAGAAAAAAAATTTTAAAAGTTAAAAATTAAAAAAACATAAAAAATAAACAAGTGTGACAGTATTTTGCGAGGTAATAAGGTATCTACCTAATTTGTGTGGTAATTAAAATTTAATTACAAAATAACGTTGTAGTACGGAGTATAAGTTTTTCGTTAAATTTATTATTATCTATGTATCATTATTTTTTTTTTTTTTATTGTTTTTCGTTTTTTTTTTTTTTTTGATCTTATTGGTTTTGACCAGGGACTGTTTTATATACATAAATAATTATTACTATCACTGATATATATATATATATAGTATATATATACATATATTATACGCATAATAATGTAATCATTGAACGTAGGAAAAAAAAAATAAACTAGTTAATAATTTAATGAAAAAATCATGTAAATAATATGGAAATCCGATTAGAATCTTAAGCAACACACGTGTACTTGGAAAAGTGTATATAATGCAGTGTACTTTTAATTATATTAGGTGAAATAATAATAATAAACGGCTTCTTTCGTTGTTTGCAATTTATTTGGATTTTACAAATAATTCTTATTATTAATATTCCATCATACGGTTTTTAGGAATTTATTCATCTACTTATTTATTTATTTATTTATTTTACATTATGTATTTCCGAAATATACAAAATAACCATTTTTATAGAAACTATAATTTCAAATCAACATTTTTAACAAAAATATATGCAATCATTGTATCATATTTTCTTCAATGTTTAGAAAACATTTTAGGTATCCACGGGCTGCACGATACTTCTAACATAGAGTTTACCAGAAGGCAAACTGGTCATTTTTATATTCTGGCCAAACAGGGTTCTGGCTTCTTCGTCGCTTACGCTCGGCTGAATCATAACGTCTTGACCATTCTGAAAAATAGGATTCATCATTTAAAACAACCATTTTTTGTCAGAAGAAACACAACCAACATTTTTATTCATATTATCAATGTTACCTTCCAATTGACCGGAGTTGCGACCTTATGCTTGTCCGTCAACTGAAGTGAATCTATGACTCTTATGATCTCACTGAAAACATGTAAATAAATAATTTATTCAAATATTAACTTTAATTAGTTAAAAGTCGAGAATTAACTATCAAAGATAGAAAAACTCATACTCAAAATTTCTTCCAGTTGTAGCAGGATACAGAATGGAAAGTCTCATCTTCTTTTTAGGATCGATAATGAAGACTGATCGAGCAGACAAAGGTATTCCCTTGCTGTCTACTTCGTCTGGATCTAGCATCCCTAGTGAAGTTGAAATTTCACGGCTCTCATCCTCGATTATCGGGTACGGAAATTTATCTTCGGATATTCCACCGTAGGCTTTTATATCCTGTAATCAATCATACAGAGACTAGTCATTTATTTAGAAAATGTCTAGTCAACGAAATACTCCTATTACCTTGATCCAATCAATGTGCGAGCTAACAGAGTTACAGGAAAGCGCGATAACCTTTACCCCACGCCTCTTAAATTCTGGCATCAATTTTGCCACTTGGGCCAATTCCGTCGTACAAACTGGCGTGAAGTCGTTAGGGTGGGAAAATAAAATCGCCCATCTGGAAAAAGAGATGACAATTATTTCGCGGATCTTTAATTTATTTCAACTTATTTTATTCCGGGATAAGAATGGAGAATATTTATGAAATATTGACGATAGACGCCGGTTTGAGGTTATGTAAAAACAATTATGTTTGTTTATCTTACGAGTCTGCTATCCATTCGTGAAATTCAATCCGACCGATATCAGAGTCTGCTGTAAAGTTTGGAAATATTTTGCCGAGTAAAACCATTTTTAATATATTACTCTGAAATTCTGTATATTTCACCGATTTCTGAAATTCTTTATATTTTACGAATTACGCCTGACGACGAGTTTTTTTTTTTTTAGGCTAAATAATAACAAAGCGTTCGTAAACTGATGCGCATTTGACTAGTCGAATGCTAGTCGAAAGTCGAATCTCGTCGAACCCACCGCTATCATAACCTCAATCGATTGCGTTTAGGAACGCTGGCTGTTGTCAACTGCTTGTTGAAATTCAAACTTCTATCCAGAGTCGTGAAAGTTAAAACCGTTGAAACGTCGGTCAGTTAATACGTCAAGTTTTCCTTAACAAAGTTCAGTTAAGTTTAGTTGAGTGATAACCACGATTGAAAAAAGATCTATCCCTTTTTCTCATGAACCGATATCTGAAGAAATTTCAGTGCTACGCTCGGCACGATACGAACAACAATGTTTTTTGAGGTATGGAATACATATTCGAACCGTAAAAGTCTCGGCAATACAATTCCACCAGCGTTTTTCTCCAGCTCTAAACTTAGGTCAACGCTATCTATTCTAATGTCCAGCTATTAACCTGCAAAACTGTTTTTAACAGTTTATTAATCCCTCCGATCATTTTATTTCCCATAGGTGAATATTACGCCTAAAGAAAAGGCGGCCCCTGTTCACGAAGATATTGAAGTTAGATTCGACCTATCACTAGCTCCGTTTCAACCTCAGACTCGTATCCGGATTGAAACAGCGTTGAATACGACAGCGTGTTGTTATCTGAATTTAAGGAACCCTAGCAATCGTCCTCTGAATGTAAATATTGACAAGCCTTGAGAATTTATGTTCCAAAAATGAGTCTCCAAACTCAATTTGAGATTATTTCAGGTCCAAGTAACGAAAAAACCACCCGCAGAGAGATGCATCGTCTTAAGTTTGTCAAAAATGAAAATTGACCCAGGACAAGATGAGGAATTGGTCATCAGCTGGACGGCTAAAGAGCCGGGAACATTCAGAGACATAATTCAACTAACGGATAGTCGCCGAATAAAATATGACATTGCTTTAACGACTTCTACTACAAGCTCGAAAAGAAATATTGGTGGCAGTAAATTGAGAGAGAATAAACAGCAGCCAGTAGAACCAGCGAAAAAAGTTCTTGCGCAGAATATAAGTCCGAAAAAGAAGTCGGAGCCCATAAGAGTCCTTAATTTAGCTGAAAATGTTAATTCTGCTCACAAGAGATACAAGCCTTCGCTATCTTCCAGGTGCGAAGGCAAAGAGAATATCTCTACAGATCCAGCGATAGAGTGGCAAACTCCTAAGAAAAGTTCTTCCAGTATTCTGGGTCATAGGCAGGAAAAATCGTGCGATGTTTCGGCTGGGAAACTCAGGGATTTTTCTATGCTTATAGAGTCGAATACATTTGTTTTAACTCCGCCTGCTTGGTTCAGAAATGACGATCAATCAAAACCGGAGAATAGCAGCTCAGAAAACTCGCAATTTACGACTCAAAGTTATACAGCTTTGCTCTCGCCGAGCAGCTCCGAAACTCAAGATCTAAGACGCGTGACTTACACAACTGGCCCTGTTTCTAAAAACATTACTTTTACCAATGAAGACGTCAGAGAATGCTTTGAAGACTCTCTCTCTCCTCAAGACACGAAATATGATAAAAATTCGGACTTTTCAATGCTGATTAATGACCTCAATTTTACCACAAACACACCGGCTCTGAGAGCTGGTAACAGAGCTGAAACGGCTTGTCAAAATAGGGAATTGCCTACATCGTTTGTCACGCCGATTTCTACCAGAAATGATACTTTCGAAGTTATCAAAAGCTCGGAGATTGTAGAGTCGGAAAATTTAACTGCTACAACTGAAATTCATCGCTTGGTTCCTACTAGGCTTTCTAGGAATTTTGCAAGGCTGTCTCCTGTTATGCCTATCGTCGAGCTAAACGTTACGAAATACGCGACGTCTTCTTCTCCAATTTGTGAAAATGCTATGGAAGAATTAAGTCCGACTGATTCTAGATCCAGATTCCAAGGTTTCAATTTGCCCCCTAGGCGATTCGACATGAGTAGCGTTCAGGAAGTTTTGGAAGCTGATCTATGGGCTAAACCTATGAACCAGTACTCTTTTACAGTACTTAAAAATGGTCCATCTAGTCTAGAATCGATTAGGGAAGAAAATTCGTTGTTGGCTCCAGCCACAAATAAAACATACATCAAGTGCTTGAACAAGACACAGACTTCAAATATTTTTTCAACCCCGGCTAGTCACAGATCAGAATTTTCACCGCCTAAAAATAATCCAGCTAAGAAAACTTCACCTATAAGAAAAATATCTCCAAGGAAATTTTCTAAAGTCAGTAAAGATAAGAGCGGACAGGAGATACATGGCCTGAAAAGAAAAGCTTTGAATACCTCTTTGAAAAGTAAGACTAATGAGTTGAATGGAATTTGAAGGTCGTTTTATTCATCAACTAATCAATTTGGAATCATCTTTTCCTCAGGCGGGGGTAAAGTCTCCATTCCTGGAGTAAGGATCACAAAATTATCACTTCCTGGCGGGAGTAGACCAAAGAAAAACAACGCTGGGTCAACTAGAGGCTTCGAACACGAAGTTAGCATGAAACTACACGATCCAGATGACTTTTTCATGAGACTGTGCAACCCGGATCCATTTGCTGCAACAACAACTGAAGATCCGTTTCTAGCTAGGTAATTTCTTCGAATAATTATAGCTGAGAATCATTTCCACTTTAAGTCGCAACACCTTTTTTTTATCACCTGCTTTACTTCGCAGCACTTTATACTATGACGATCAGTGGGTAGAAAACCAGGAAGTAGAATTTAAAAAGTGGCTGAATGCTCTGCTGACTCCTCCGGAACATCTAACTTCTGATGTGGACACTCCATTGGTAGATGTTGCAAAAGTCTGGCAGTCTTGTCGATTAAAGGAAGACGTTTCGCTAGCAGAAACAAAAGAAGCTGTGTCTGCTAGGTATATAAAAATTTTCACAACACTCTTTCTAATCCTTTCATATTCAGCTGCTGGCTTTTATCCCTCAAAATTCTTAACACATTATTTTACCCACTTGTGAAAATTCATGTATGTTTTACAGATATCACACAAATCAAAGATTGAATACGTTGCGTAGAGCTGCTTGTACGATGCTACGCAGTAATGAAGTCGTTTCCGTACTATCGAAGGTCACCGTATGCGTTGAGAAAGGAAATCTGGTTATCAGACAGGATCGCGATCTTCATAGAGACATTGGTACAGTTTGAGCAGCGTTATTACAGTAATTGACGGTGGCTTTTTGAATCCACTATCCTTGAGGTGTTCATTCGATATCTGTTCTCTTTTTCTAGGGTTACAGAAATTAGTTTTGGAGCTACTTTTGTGCTACAACCCGTTGTGGCTACGGATTGGCTTGGAAGCAATTTACGGTGAAACTATCCCTCTGAGTTCAAACAATGATATAATACGTTTAAGCAAGTTTCTTCTGACAAGATTTTTCTCTGATCCATACATCGTAAAGACTCACTCTCATCAGGCCGTGCTTAATCTCCGTCTCTCAACATTTCTCCCTGTAATGAACAAATTCATGCTCAAGAAGTTTCTATTCATTGTGTACTTCCTTGACTACGCTAAAATGCATAAATTGATTGGTCATGATCCATGTCTTTTCCACAAGCAAGCTACGCACAAAGAAAGCAAGAGAATCCTGCTGAAATTCTCTCAAGAGTTATTAAGCGGTGTGGGAGACATCACTAGAGTTTTAAAACCCTATGGTTATATTTTAAGCCACAAACAAACTGAGCTAGATGAATACAGCTATGCCGTAGACAATCTCTCCCATGATTTACGCGATGGCGTAAGACTATGCAGAGTTATGGAGTTAATAACTGGGAAAAGAAATTTGACTTCTATTTGTCGGGTTCCTGCTATCTCTCGCTTACAGAAAGTCTACAACGTTGATGTTGCCTTGAAAGCGCTCGCCAGTTCCGACTATGTTATTTGCGGTAATATTACTGCCAAGTGTATCGCTGATGGTCATAGAGAAAAAACCCTCTCCCTACTTTGGCAGCTTATATACAAGTTCCAAGCCCCACAATTCAATAAAGCTGCGATGTCGATCCAGAAATGGTGGAAATCGAAGCTGTGGTGGATAAGAGTGAAGAATTTCTTACTCAAGAGAAAGTATAACGCTGCTTACGTGATTCAGAGAGCATGGAGATCGTATCTTGCTAGGAAAGAGCTGAAGATTTTGAAGGAAAAACAGGCCCGGGTTTTAGCAGTCAAGAATCAAGCTGCTAGAGTAATACAACTGAGATGGATAGCCACGGCAAATATGCTTAGAAAAAGGAAAAAGTTTCAGCAGCAGAAATCATCCGCTATAATTATTCAAAGGTCTTGGAGAAACTACCGAGCCAGTAGACCCTACGTAAATACATTCAAACGCAAACAAGCCGCTTCTCGTGTTATTCAACAGCGCTGGCGAGCTATGAAGGCAATGCAGGTTCAAATTTCGGCATATTTGATAACGCGGGCTGCGATTATTAAAATTCAGATGTGGTGGAAGCTCATAATAGTGCAGAGAGCTGCTCGCAATCGTTATCTGGCAATAGGAAGGGCTACTAGACTTGTACAGAGCAAATGGCGAGCTAATTGTCTCATGAAAATTGAGCGAAATGAATATTTAAAGAAAGTAAATGCAGTCAGAGTCATTCAAGAATGGTGGAGACGTGAATTAAAATGTAGAAAAGACCGTAATAACTTTTTAATCATCAAAGACGCAATACGATTGATCGAGAACTGGTGGATTCGCCATTCAGTTCAGCGGAAATTGTTGAATAAGAAAATAAACACTGCTATCCTGCTACAGAGAAGATGGAGAGCAATTCAAGCTGGAAAGAAGCAAAGGGAGTCTTTTATCAAACTGAAGATATCCGCAGTAACTATCCAAAAGAAATGGCGGGCAAATAAGCTGGCTAGACCTGTACGAGAGTCTTACGTCGTGAAGCGCAAAGCTGCAATCGTTTTACAGCAAAGATTTAGAGCTATTCAGGCCAAGCAACTGCAAAAGCGTACTTTCGAGACTCTGAAAAAATCTGTAGTCACTGTTCAGAGGAAATGGCGAGCAAATAAGTTGGCTAGATCTGCACGAGAGTCTTATGTCTTGAAGCGCAAAGCTGCAATAGTAATTCAATCTTATTGGAGAAACTGGAGAGTGGGATTCGAGCAACGCTGTTCTTTCTGTTCTTTGAAAGCAGCCACTAAGTGTATGCAAGATCGTTTCAGAGCAAATAAAGTTGCACGGAAAGGGAGAGCAGATTTTATCAAATTAAAACAGAGTGTTATTGTTTTACAAAACAGATGGAGAGCCATTAGAATCGCGAGACAGACTAGGCAGGAATTCCTTGACGGAAGGAGAGCAGCAATCGTTATTCAGAGAAAATATAAGACTATAATTTCAGCGAGGAAATACCAAGCCAAAAAACAGGCAGTGGTTAAAATACAATTGTGGTGGAAGGCTTGCCTATTAGCTAAGAAAATAAAGTCTCACTATGACCTATTAAAATCTACAACAATTTCTATTCAGCGAAAATACAGAGCCCGGAAACTGGGCGCTTCAGTCAGAGGAGAGTTCTTGGTCTTAAAGACCAGCATTATCTACATTCAACAAAAGTGGCGAGCTAAGAAATTAATGCAGCCACACAGAGAAAACTTTCTCATAAAACAGAGAGCAGTTAACAGAATACAATCATGGTGGAAGGCTTGTCTGTTAGCTAAGAAAACTAAAGCGTACTACGACTCACTTAAATCTGGAACAATTCTTGTTCAACAAAAGTACAGAGGAAGGAAAGCTGGCGCCTTGGTTAGAGAAGAGTTCTTGACTTTGAAAACCAGTGTTATCTACATTCAACGGAAGTGGCGAGCTAATAGATCAATGAAACTGCAGCGGAAAGATTTTCTAGTGAAACTCAACGCAGCAAATAGAATACAATTATGGTGGAGGGCTTGTATATCAGCTAAGGAGACGAAATCGTACTATGATAAACTCAAATCTACTACAATATTTGTTCAACGACGATACAGAGCTTTGAAAATTGGCTCTTCGATTAGACGGGAGTTTGTGACTTTGAAAACCACCGTTATCTATATTCAGCAGAAGTGGCGTGCTAAAATATTAATGCAACCACTCAGAGAAGAATTTTTAGCAAAACTACACGCAGCTAATAAAATAAAAGCTTGGTGGAAGGCCTGCTTGATAGCTAAGAAAACAAAATCGCACTATGATCTACTCAAATCGACAACAATATCTGTCCAACAAAAGTACAGAGCAACAAAATTAGGTGCTTCAGTTAGACTGGAGTTTAAGACTTTAAGAAACAGCACTATATACGTTCAACGAAAATGGCGAGCTAATAAATGCCGAGAAGATTTTCTGGCTGAGCGACAAGCAATTATAAAAATCCAAGGCTGGTGGCGAACTGTAACAGCTGGAAGAATCATTCAGGAAAATTATAGAGTGCAGAAGATGGCAGCGATTCAGATTCAGAGATGGTATAGAGCGATAGTAGAAGCTCGAATAATCAGAGAAAAGTATCATAAATATGTGACTTCGATCATGTCGATTCAAGCCTGGTGGAAGGAGATTTTAAACAAGAGACAAAGAATGAAAGTAAGAAAATCTTCAGCGGCTACAATAATTCAAGCTTTATGGAGAGGACACAAGATTCGTCAGACGCAGAGTACAGAAATGACTGAACTACGCGAAAGATCGAAGAAAGCTACGATGGAAGCTCAACCCACGGAGACTATGGCATATAGATTAAACAACGCAATTATTATACTACGAGAGTATGAAAATCTTGGAAAACTAACGCAAGGACTCACAGCTCTGGGTCAGTGAGATTTAGTTTTCTAAACGTTGAAAATTGTTTGTCTCTTAGTTTGATTCGATTAACAATTGTTGAAATGTTCTTCACAGATACTATAACTCATTTGCTGCCTCAGGGCTGCATTGCTTTATGCGAACACGATTTAGTCGGAAAACTGTACGACCTATTACATCGTTCTAATAGATCTCGTCCATGGATGGAAATATGCCTTAGAGTTTCCAGCATTCTTGTTTCCATCACAAAATATGCACCGACAAAGTCCTACACTTGGCAGGTAATGAATAAAAACTGATCTTGCATTATTCCTTGCATCAATTTTGTGCCAATTCACTCATTTTTTACTCTGTACCAGGAGCAATACATCGAGACAATTATTCGACTTCTGTCAGCGTCCGTGGAGAGAGAAACAAACGTCTTTCTACATATAGCGACGCTGTTATGGCTGCTTGCAGATTCTCCTGCTCGCATTAAAGTGAGTAGTTTGTATGATAATTTGCTGCTTCTTTCTTCCACAAGGTATTCGTATTTCATACAATTATCTTTCCGATTACAGACGATAGCAGAATCCCCATCGACTGTTAGGTCATTATCTGCTCTGCAGAATGGAGTATCTAAAAAAAAGACTAGGCTTTCATTAGGCCCGAAATTGCCTCCGCCAACCTGCATGCTTCCTAATCCTAAGCCTGATTGGGGATTGAGACACAGTCGTCCTCGTCTATTCACATCCGTACATCACGCCATTACTACTCTATGCAAAAGATTGAAGATAAAGGTAACGCAATAAGCTTAGTTATGCCTACTTAGTATTAAAGATTTTAATTATGAAAATTCTGTACATTCTACCTATGTTTAATCTGTTACCTATCATTATATTGTGAAAGAAATGTGTAATTTTATTTGTGAACTGTTTCATATCTTTGTTTATTTTTTTTTATTTTTTATCGAAATGATGGAATAAATTTTGTAATGGATTCCAGTAACGTTCTTAGTTAATATTTGTAATCGATTTTGACAATGGGGGAAATGGTCTGAGTAAATGAGATAAATTTTTTTTAGTAATACTTTTAATGCAATAAATATAATAAACAATAATTATTGTTTTGGCGTTACAGTTTAACAGTCAATTCTATACATATACATTGGATTACAATAATTTTGCATAAAATGCTGAAGCAGTAGATGTATGTATATTAATATTAGTGATACATTTGCTGCATATAGGATAAGTTGTGGTGTAAAATTAGGAGTATGGCAGCTACAATTATTTTGTTGAAAGGAAATTATCATCCAAGCTAGCTTAGTTTTATGATTATATAAGGATAGAGCCTTTTTTTTCTTTTCTTTTCTTTTTATATAACTTTCATTCCCGATAGACTTTACTTCGCTTCAAGCTTTGCCTATGATACGATTTAACGCACTAAATTAGAAAAGCAACGTTCAATCAGCTTTACATTCTTTAATTGTTACAGAAAGCTGCGGCTAAACTATACAGCAGAAAGATAGCCTTCCCCCTTATAGGAAAGAAATAACGTTACCACCTCTTTCTAGATTCAATTATAGTTTATAATGAAGGCTTTCTTATGTCTGTTTCAATATCGTAAAGGGGAAAGTAAGTTTTATAATCAATATAGTTCTGAAATTCGTGTCTTAAGCTGTTCAATTTTTCTTTTTCTCGTTTTTCATTTGCATTCAAAGCGCATGGAAAGGGATTATTTGAAAGTTTTTCCTTGTAGCTGCCATACAAACGTTTTGAAAATGAATTTATTTATAGAATTAGGAGCATAGTATAGTATAATGTTTGTCTCGAGTCTGTATATTACAATAATAAATTGTGAATGTAAATTTTATTTACATAACTACTCAAAAAAAAAAAGGAAAAAAAAAAGATATATAATAATGTCATAAAATAATTCCAACTTAATTCTCGTGCACAGACTTAAGCTCTTTGATCTGCTTTATTAGGTAAGCCTTTTCATCGTTAAATTGTTCATCCTCTGAACGATCCGTGTGGAAACGTGTCAGGAATTCAATTAATTTTTCTTGATTACGGAGCAGAATATCCAGAATTGGTTTTGGCTTGTTTGGATTAGCAACAAAGACCTGAAAACGTGAGGAAAACTATTTTAGTATCTGCTTTCCCTGATAATTCTTCAAAACTAAAACCAGCCTGGGTAAATTCCTTACTTTAAAAACATGAAAAGCTTCGAATTGTATATTACGAGACTTTTCCTTAAGCATATTCATCATGAGCTTTAAATTATCAGGATTTGAAATGTACCGGGTCATGACCTGTGAAGCACAAAATAATCATATGAGAAAATAGTTCAGGATAAAAATTCAAAGCCTAAGCGTAAAATAACTTGCCGTAAAATTATGTCTGTCCAGAAGAAGTTCTCCGAGTAATTTTAAACTCTGTCGACGCGTTACGTAGTTCTCTGAATTTAATAACCTTTGATAATGCGAGAAGACTTTGTCGTAATTCACTTCTAAAAATTCGGCGCTAAGTATCTTGTGTCTCGTTAACAATTCCTGGAACAATGAAAAGCCTTTATAAAACTGTTGTGACTAAAAAAGAAAGAAAGAAAATAGTTTTGTGGAAACAGTGGTATACCTTAAACGTAGAAAAGGCATCTGACGCGATATCAAACGTTGAAACTTCAACGTATCGAAAGAAATTGTAAAAATCATCAGAATAAATCATTATTTTAGCCAGTGCTTCGTACCGCGCGCATTCTCTCAGCATCGTACCACAGTTTAGCGCAATATCCTGATGTTCGTATCTGTGAAATAGTGAAATTTATCGATAAAACTAGTATAACGTGCATAAATCTCCATGTAAGGCAGGATTGATATCCAAACCTACCCAGACATGAGAGTAAACAGTATCTCCGGCTTTGTGCATATATATTCGACCGTTGGTGATCTTGTGCCAATTTGCCTGCGTAAAATATTGTTGAAGACTTGGGCGACGTCCTTTTTACCCTGTGAAATATTTGTTCAAAACTTGTAAAACTCGTTTTTCTTCTACTCCAGTTTGAAATTACCTCAAAATCTATACGGCTGAGGTTCTGAACGAGTAATAAAAGCAGATTACTGTTGTATAACTCCTGTGCTAATTGAGCTACAACAATATCTGCCTGAGGTTCGGCCTCCGCCGTTCCATAAAGCATGTTTTTAATGTGAACCAAATTCTTACTGACATCTTCTTGAGCCTGAAAAAAAAAAAGACAAATAGAAATGTTTTATTTGGGAATAGATAATCAGGTTTATCGCCGCATACCTTTTCCACTTTTTTATCTCCACGTTCCAAAGCGTTAACAGCCTCCTTCAGAGCCTTTACAACCTCCGCCGGACTCTTTTGAGACTTTCCGAACAGAGGCATGATTTCTTAGAGGGTGCAAACCTTGGTAAAGAAGACATTGAAAAATTGTCCATTAATTATTTAACTCGCTGTTTTTGTTAAAAATAAAATTATGTTTTATATAAATGACCAGATTTTATGACGAATGGATCTTTTCCAAGTGAGATAAATTGTTAGGTGTTTATATGATGTGAAACAAGAGAGATTTGTCAAGGTTTGAAAGGTCGGTCAGTGATTGATAAATAAGCCTAAAACAGTTTGCAGTTTATTGAGATAACCTATCGCAATAAAATTTTTAATTATGTAATAGAAAATTTGAATTTATTGACAATCTAACCATTCAATAAGTAGCCAAATTAATATACGCAGTTGTTTCTTGGCACTTGTGGCACTGATTTAACTATTCTTTAACAGTTCATTTATATGTAGAATGATACTGACGTATTTTGCGGTTATAAATAATATGTTATTTATTTAGCTTTAGATTATTTATTCGGGATACTTTTAAACCGCGAAATTTTTCTTATCGATTATTCGATATGTTTTCAATTTCTCAACAGATTTTATAACCACTAATAATTCCCTAATCTTTCAATACATCGCATAACTCAAGAGTCCCATTTATTACAAGATCGTCACTGACGACTGACATTGGTGCTGTTGCCCGTTTGCTATTGGTCCAATTTCTTGTTACTGACCGCTCCTTCGTCCAATCAAAAATCCACGTCGTTCGCCAAAGACACGAACGATAGAAAATAGGGTAGAGGAATAACCGGGATGTGCGGTAAGGGGACGTCAAATTTTCTACAACCTTTGTCTTCTGTTATATTCGTTCGTTCGAGGTTCGAGTCGAGACGTTGGGTTAAAAATCATTCCTTTCTGTTTTGGAAAGATTCTTGTTTGTTTTTATTCGTGGTCTTTTAAATACGTGAAATAGTGATTTTATTTCATTTTATAAAACAACGATAGTAGCGAAGTGGGATATTGCATACCGCAGTTATGTGCTTCCATTATCGAAATATTATTCTTTTATGGTGATAATATGTCAAAACCAAACCTAAGAAAAATAACAGTTGACCCTACGAAATGTAACACAGACTCTCGGCGACCTAGCGTATTTGAGAGGTTGGGTACCAAACCACCAGCCACTTCCACCAGCCAAAATAACTCAGATTACTGTAGAAATTGGGCTTTGAACGGCAGTTGTTCATACGGCAAAAACTGCAAGTATGTTATTCAAGTCTTATAAAAATAAAAATAGGTCGCAAAATTTCACCGGCTCATTTACAAATTTTCATTCTTTTTCTAGGTACGCAATCACGCATACACTGATCAGCCCATCAAAACGTGTAAAGAAAGATAATGCACCTGCGAATACAGCAGCTGTAAGTATCGGCTCGAAATTTGCCCATTTTTTCGTTTTGATTCTTTGTACGATTTTTCTGAATTTACAGCCTAGCGAAGACCCGTTCAAACGACTCACTTCCAAAATTGTAAAGAAGACGTCGCACAGTCCAGATTTAAATTTGGAAGAGTGGAACCAAACTGACCTGGAGTACGAGGACGAAAAAGTGTTGGAAAGGCGGCGTCAGCTTTTGCAGCGAGAATTAGAATTACAAATGAAGAAAGATAAGGAAGTTCATGGCAAAGAAAAGACAACCAAGCATAAAAAGAAGGCTATGAGTTCTTCGTCTAGTTCGCATAGCTCTAGTAGCTCTAGTAGCAGCAGCAGTTCTAGCAGCGATGATTCTTCTTCGAGCTCAACCTCGGATTCAAGAAAGAAAGTCAAGAAGATAAAGTCTAAGAGACATCACAGCGCTTCGTCTGAATATGACGAAGACAGGGAGCGAAAGAAGAAGTGAGTTTGATTAATTTCCTTTCTACTTTTCTTCAAGGTGTATCAAAGACCGCTAATTCATTTTATTCATTAACAGGCTCAAGCTGAAAAGACTGGGAACCAAAAGTGAGAAACTAGTCGTTAAAAAGAAACGCAAGATCGAGGTACCTAACAAAAAAGAACCGGTTGTAAAACCAGCTAAAAAAGTGCCGCTAACTTCAGCTAGGAAACATACTTCCACAACTAGAGCTAAGTCGCCGATCGCGCCAGCTCACGCATCTTCTAGTAAAGTCAAAGAGAGAAACAGGAGCGAATCTCCAAAGGCTAAGAGCAGAGAGGTGGAGAAAGATAAACACCACAAGAAAATTAGAGAAGAGGAGGTGGTGTCCTCTAAAGATATTGTGAAGATTAAAGTTGTAGAGAAATCAAAAGATCCTGATAAAAGCAAAAGTCGTCCTATAGAAGAACGTAGCAAGGTTGAAGACAGGTCAAAACAGAGGATTAAGGAGAAGGAAAGACGCTCTAGAACTCCTCCGATCGAAAAATCTAAACACCAATATTCAAAAGAAATTTCTAATGTTAAATCGAGGCGCAGTCGAACTCCAGAGAAACCTGTGAGGTCCAAGAGAGAACCAACTCCGCCACGGCATCAGGACAGCAAAGTATCTGCCGGCAGATCAAGAGAATTAGACAAAAAAGAACGAGACATTTACAAAGGGGATAGAAGCAAGGATAAAGAAGAGATCAGAAAGAATGATCTGCCAAAACCAAGGCCTTCGTCTAGCCAAGAGGATACTCATCGCAAAAATCCATCAAGGGATATAGAGGAGAAGAATTATGCTAACGAGCGGAATCGACAACGAAGTAAGGAGCGTAGAGACAAAGAGCACAACGTAAGGGATGACAGAAGCCATTCCAGACTCGGCAGAGATCAACGGGACTCTCAGCGTGATAAGGAAAGAGAAGAAGTACAAGAAAGATGTAGAGATAGGCAGCGGGATAGAGATCGTGAGAAGGAACCAGTCAAAGTCCGAGAAAGAGATATACCGCCGCTTATGGCAACGACTGCTCTGAATCCTATGGATAAAAATGGACGGTATGGTCGAGACAAAGAGAGATTCAAGGAAGGAGGACTCGACAAGGGCGGGCAGCGGGATAGAAGGAGCGAGAGAGACAGAGAAAGGTCAGAAAAACCTTTGGAAAGAGACAGAGGCTTGCAGAGGTTCGATGCTCGATACGATAGATCATTGGACAAAGAAATACCCGTTCATAAAGGCGTGGATAGAGAAAGACCCGAGCGTTTTCCAAGAGAAAGATCCCTCGATCGTATCGTCGAGAAAAACGTGCCTCCAGGACCCCGTGAACATGTTATGGAAAGAGAAAACCTGTTCGAACGAGACAGGCACAGGAGGTTCAATCCCAGATTCGAGAGGGGACATCCAGTGGATCACGAACGTAAAGAACCACTGCATATTCCACCCAAGATAGAGAGAATGCCAGAGAGGCGAGATGGCTCTAGGCGCAGCCTTGAAATCGAAAGAAACTACGACAGAGGATACGCTAGAATGCCACCAGAGCATTGGGAGGAGTCTGAGGAACCACAAAGAATTGATTATCGAGATCATCATCCCCATGAAGACGATAGGCGCAAACCTATGGAGTCAAGGCGGTATAATAGTCCTTTTGACGAAAGAAGAGGCAGAGATGAACGACCCCCTCGCTACGCCATGCAGAATGAAAGGCCCTTCGAAGATCCTCATCTTCCCATATTTCCTGGGGACAAATTAAGATCTGGTCCAAATAGGTACCGATATATTTCACTTCGTATTCCAGAATAGAATGAAAAATTTCATTCTTTTTATGGAATTTTTTCTCAGTTCTGAAATGATAGTGAATAAATAAGCCTTCATTGATTCCAACAGGGATGAAAGCAGCAATGACAATTGGGAGGTCCATCACGAGCTTGAGCACGGCAGTCGAGATCGAAACTACCAAAATCCTGAGTGGGAAGAACGGGAATGGAGAGCAGCCAGACCTCCGATGTGGGATAGAGAAAGTCCTCCTCGATCAGAGGTGCACGAGGAAGAATGGGCCCCCCGTTACGACAGCCCTATGCCTGATTGGAAAATAAATGAAGGGAGAAAATGGGACAATCAACCCCACATTAGAGGACCTTATAGAAATGATAGAATCAAAGAAATAGACTTGGGAGAGCTTCATGGGTATTTATAATTATCTGACTGCTTAAATTAGGGATTTTATGTTTAATAATGATTTACTTGAAGTTCAGATTGTATTTTTTAAGCAAACGGCGCCCACCCTATGGAACCCCAGAGTTGAGAGACGAGTGCTCTACTCATGGATCGAAGCAGGGATCTTTGCACGGCAGTATGAAAGAGGAGCCAATAAATAAGAAGTTGATGGAGTTGGCTGAGGGCAGAATAAGAAGAAGCAGAGAAAAATCGGTCGAGAGTTTTCAGAAAAGGATTCCGCCGCAAGAGAAATCCGAAGTTAAAGAATCCCCCCTGACTGTGGAGCCAAAACGTCCTTGCTTGGACGAATCTCTACAAACTTTGCATACAGAGAGCGATTTGAGCGACATTAGCGATGATCCTGATGATATTCTTAACATGGAAGAGGAGGAAATTGAAACCCCTAAATTAACTTTGCCTAAAAAAGGCCCGGAGGTGAACGAAAGGGATGTACTACAACCGGTACCAGTTCAAGAAGCACCTCAATTGTCGCCTAAGGAAATTGTTGAAGACACCATCTTCACTAAAGAAAAAGATACCAACGAGCCAATGGAGTTTAGGAACATCGAAGAAGAGACCATTGAGAATATGGATTTTGAGGAAATATCTGACGGAGAACTCGAAGAAGATATTAAAACTAGTGGCAAAGGATTGGGAGATGCTTTGGGCGTGGATTGGGAAAGTTTAGTCAAAGAATCTCAGCCGCGTCGGCTTGCCGCCTTAAATCAAGATACTGCTCAAAGTCGCTGGCAATGCAGAGCCATATTTCAGCGTATTGGAATTTCCGTTAAATATGCTGGCGCTGAAGTAGTCAAATCTCTCAGGAAAAAATACAGCATGGATGACGGTGAATATAAATATATTTCACACGTTACTTGAGGAATTATTCTAGCTACTATTTTATCCCGTATTGTACTCAGATCCCGACAAGTTCCTGCTGGATGATGTCGCCCTTCTGCACACTGCGCTTGTTAGACAACGGTTCATGAACCATGCATTGCGGACTTCATCAACCAGCGATGATTCATTCTACAGGTAAATGGGCTTTAAGAGCGAATAGGTGAATTGAATTGAAAGAATGTTCAGTTTAAATCATGGATGGAGGAGATTTCGGGATATATTTATTACAGAGAAATCAATCTGATAGCTGACAAATATCATTCCCGAGATAAAAACTAATTCCTTCTAAATGATATTGTAGGAATTATGCAGAGGCAAACGAAGATGATGACGAAGAAGCTCTACAGCCGTGCACGAATTTATACGAAGAAGCCAAGATATTATTACAGCAAGTTGCATAGATGTTTCCTTTTATTTTCACTGCGATTGTATATGGCTCTTATTACCTAGTTTCAGTTTTGAGCCTAGTTACTTAGGTTCTATACTAAAGATAATCATAGCAGTAATACTTCTCTAACTCTAAGATAATCACATGATGTTATAAATTAAAACTATTTCTTGAATAATTACAGTAACAGAAAGTTTAATCTTGTCCAGTTTCCTAATTACATCTTTTTTTTCATGTCACAGATTGCAGTAAACAAATCCTTGGGAGCTGTTATGTCGTTTTCCAATATTAACGCTGCGGTCCTCAACAGATTTAAGATTTCTTCATTCAACTGAAAGTACATGAGGCATGAGTGTCACAAATTTTCAATCCCATACGTAACTTGTTTAACAAATTTAATCTACAACTTCGCACCAGTGATTCAGGCTCTTCTGCATAACTTAGTCCGTCATTTATTTGCCGCTTGTGAAGTTCTATCAAAGTGCTATACAACTCGAAAGAAATCAAGCCTAGAACAAGTAATTATCAAGTTGTTGTAAAGTGAAAACCTATTCAAATCACATGATTTATAAAGAAAAGTTGCCCGCAGTACCTTTCATTTTACATTCACCACATTTCAAAGTTTCGATTAATGATAAAAGATCTCTGCAGTATTTTTCTTTGATTTTAAGTTCTTCCTTGGTCAAATCTGTAATCAAAATTAGCTACATTTTCTTCAGAGTTTTCTAAATAATCTAATAAGTCTTACCTTTCCATGAAAACTTTTCAATTCTCCCAAAATATGATATTATTCTCAGTTTCATGTCTACTATAACGTAATTTGTTGCAGGTACTAAGATTGAAAGTTCGCTTTTCATAAATCGTAGTATTTGTCTGGGATTTTGGTATATCAGTTCTTCGACTATACTTCCCAGGCCTGATCGTATTGAAATGATCTAAAAGAGTGAAGATACGTTAGAATCATAGGCCTGATTCTGGACATGAATCTTATAATAAATCATTACTTGTCTATTCTTCACGATCAATTCACATTCCGTACACTTCCATTCAGTCTTACTGTTCAAAGGTTCAATTCCGAGCAAAACCCCGGGACATTTTTCATCCGCACATCGTAACGCACCAAGCAAGGATCCATTTTCCTGTGAAGTTATAGATATTCAGGGTTACGAACATTATCTTACTCCGTTTATCCTATTAACATGAAATTTTAATACCAGAGGATCTGCACATCTACAACATTCGCATTGAAAATGTTTGGTGCCAGCCAAGTGCCGCCTTCTTAAAGTTGTATCCCAAAATAAATCTGTATAAGTCATGGTGATCTCCTCGCCTTTTTTTATCTGTGTAGCAGCTACCCCGTACAGTTTTTGTTCGGAATCAAAATAATGGCGAGTATTAGGAGTGCAACAATGATTCTGCAAAGCCCCTATAGGATATAAGCCTCGTAAACTTGTGACAGACTCTCCAATTAGAGAAACTGTTTCAAAAGAATTGGTATCTAAAACAGTGCAGACTCTTCTCATAAACTCCTCCTCATCTTTATCTATTTCAGTCTCAATATTACTTTTGAGAAGATCAATCTGTAAGAATAATAAGTTGCTGGAGAAGAAAGTGATTTGTCTTCAATTTAACAATGTAACAATCTATTTTCACACCACAGGCTTCATTTTATCCAGGAAATCACTGACCTCTAAGCAATGCTGTGGCCCGGTGTGGCAGTCCAATGCGTAAACTAATTTTCGCTGTTCCTCATCTAGCAAAAGTGATCTAATTGGAACAACGGCTCGGAGGAGATCAACAGACCAAGAAGAACCACAAGTGGGTTTCCAAGCTTTGAGGCGGCAGCATTCTGTCCGATGTTTGGAAGAGAGTTCGCATTCTGTGGAACAGATTGGAAGACCACAGCCCTCATCGCAGGGAAAGAGTGGACATCCAGTCTTGTAGCACCCAGCGCAAAGAGGCAGATACTTAGGTCTTGATCTTGGCCCAACTACCAGTGGGGCATCGACAAAAATCAGTTCTCCAACTGCTATGTCCTTTGTTGCAAAAAGGCCGCGACCTTGTAATGATGATTTCCCGATAATCCAACTCCTCGATTCACTCTTAGAAAGATTGTTTCTCTCTAAGTGTTGGCTTAGCATATCTGTAGTTTTTGCTGGTTCCATGATTCTGATTTCTTCTTTTATTTATTCTGCTGATCCAATTTTCGAGTTTGAGTTTGTGAAGGTGAATGTGTGCATAAAATTATTCAATATTTTCATTGATTGGTAATAAATACGACACATTTGTTAGTGATAAGAGTCTGAGGAGTGGAGATTACATTTTATCATCTAGTTACTCACGTTTTAGCCAATTTATTAGTTAGAAATATTATTTCAGCTTCAGTACTGCTACAAGGTGATAAAAAATTGTACTAGGCCAGCAGCAAAAGTAGTATGTTTAAAAATAGCGTATAGATTTCGCAATAAATCTACCGTAACGATCACAATTTATTCTGATCTCATAATTACTTTATTATCTAGTTTCATCTCTGTTACATTAATTTCATTGTCGTATCTATATAGTATCATAACATGAAAGAATTTTGACAAAAAATGTATTGATTGTATATTAGGTAAGAATGGGTTTACTATATCCAAAATTAACAGTAATCAATCTAATTTCTATCAAATATCGGATTACTTCCTATAGATCGTTTCAATTAACATGAGCCTTGTTGGATCAATATTTTCTCATCAATGTGATTGAAAATTTAAGAATTGATTAGACAGAGTTCCTGAATGAACGGAAACCGAATACCGCATTCGATAATTGATCATTTTAAGCTAATGAGGACTAAATATTAGGTATAAAAAGAATGATGAATGAATCATAGTAAGTATATTCATCAGCTATTCATCTCACTCGCATGTGGTAGTGATTATTCATTCTATATTTATTTAAGGATTTATTTATAGTATAGAACGTAAGGGATTTCGAAAGGATGATAACTTATTTATTTTCCTACGATATTGAGCCGCATTTTACGCACGCGTCTTAAATCTATTGCCGAAATAAGAAATGTGTTGTTTACAGGTTGCTATAGCTACCTGCATTCAAAGGATTGTACAAAATCCACCCTGCCAACTAATGTATCAATAATACGTATTATAACACCTTCTTACTCTCTATAGAATAATTATGAACAGGTAACTTCATTGACTAGTTAATTTGCATTATTATTTATATGATTAAATTCCGATTCTCTTAACAATTGAGTTTCATTCAACTAAATTCATTTCTTAACTCATTGAAAACATATCGTTATGTAATACTATACTACTACACATTGTTATCACACACATTTTACTTTTTTAAAGTTACACAATTCACGTCTATTTGTTTCAAAAACAATCAATTAACATTTCAATTCTTAATCCTACTAATTATTTCTATTTTACAGATCGGGTAATCTGGCTTTACAAAGCATAAATTACAAGACTCTGTTGATAGTATTTGCAGCCTGTATCATTGCAATAACTTCTGGATCACAATGTAGCAGCAACCCTTGCATGTATGGAATATGCCTGGATGACTATAACAGGTACGAAGTAGGATAAACATAGAATTATCATATACTTTACTTTTCAAATCACAAATGACCTACGATTCGATATAGAGGACTGATATTATTTCATTTAATTTCTAGTAGCAGCTCATATTCTTGCTATTGCATCGATGGTTACACTGGAATAAACTGCGAAATTAATTGGGACGATTGCTGGTCAAATCCATGCCTCAATGGAGGAACATGCAGCGATGCAGTTGCTGCCTACAATTGTACATGCACAGAAAGTTTTGTAGGTAAGAAACAAGCCCGCTAGGATCAACTATTTACCAATTACAATCGAATTAATGCATTGATTCAATTGTTACAATAATGTTCTGATTGTTTTTTTCAGGTGCAAACTGTGAACAGCGATTCAACGAGTGTTTATATACGCCTTGTCTCAACAATGGAACTTGTATAGATTACAATGGATTTACTTGCCAATGTCCAGATGGCTACTCAGGTAATTATTCTGAATTTTCCCAAATCATTCAGGAATTTATTCAGTATATAACACTAATGTGCAATTTCCAGGTGACTACTGTGAGATTGACGCAGCTGTTTGCAATAATACTGTCTGTAACAATTTTGGAGAATGCATAGAAGGCCCCGGTTTGTCGTTCAGTTGTCGGTGTACAGATGGCAAGTAGAATACAGTTCAATACGAAAATAGCAAGCAATATTTTACACCAGGAAAACTTATTCGAATAAATTTTTTTTCTACTCAGGATGGACTGGAGATATTTGCGAAATAGACGTAGACGAGTGTCTGATTTCGCCTTGTGAGAACGGCGGACTCTGCATCAACATGCCAGCCACTTATACTTGTGCTTGTTTATTTGGTTTCACCGGTAGGAATTGCGACAAATCAATCGTTCCATGCGATTTAAATCCGTGTCAAAACAACGCCGTTTGTTTACTGGAAGATAATGAAACGGTTTGTTATTGCGTACCTGACTACCACGGGTCCCTATGTGAGTTGAGGTACAATGACTGCGAGGCAAAGTTCGCTATGTGCAACAACGGAGGTACTTGCATTGACGGAATCAACAGTTTCACTTGTTCTTGTCCCGTGAATTATTACGGCCGAACTTGTACGCAATTTGATCCAACGCCGATGTTAACTTCTGAGGGAATTCCTCACTCATCTTCAGATGCATCCGCTACATCCACGACTCTATTAATGCCATTTCAAAGTACCTTCAGTAATTATATCACAAAGCCTGATACTGGATCTGATACTACGACTATAAAATTAGACACTTATGGTAGCGAGACTTCTACTGAAAGTACAACGCCGTTCAGCTCAATGGAAACTGCAACATTGACCAGCACAATCGAATCTATTAAGGAAAATTCTTCCTTTGCTTGGACTACGGCAAAACTTCTTTACTCAACGTCTCTTGTGACCGAGGATTCACAAGTCTTAACATCATATACTGCAAAGAGCAGTGAAGGTTATTCCACCACCGATGGATACATAGATAAAAAGACGATGGCCACTTCGCCCAGCACAGATAAGAATCTTATAACTACGGATGCAACGAGGCCAATTACGACACCATCCGATGAAAGTATTGTCACCATTTCTTCAACCGAATTTAGTACTCCGATTACAGTAAATACAATGATGCTACCAGTCAGCATAGCAACAGGATTAACGGATCAAATAACAGCTGTGACTTCGGAGAAGATGGAAACCGTCAGCTCTTTTCCGTTCACGAGTTCTGGTACAGAATCTCACTCTTTGAGCACTGATAAATATTTCAACCAAAGCTCAACAACCGGAGTAGATACTACCAGCGAGAGTCAGCCGACAAGTTATAATTGCACGCAAGAACAATGCTCGAATAATACCACTTGTGAGAATACATCTGTGGAAGTTAGTATTAGGATTAATTGTGGGATGAGGTTTTTCAATGATCTCGAAGACCACGAGTAATATCGATGATTTGTTTTCAGTGTAATTGCAACTATCCAGATGGCTGCGGCTCTGCACCAGACATTACAAACGCTGCTTTTAATGGAAAATCTTATATCAGACAGTATTTGTCCGTTGATAAAGACGGAAAGGTTCAAATATTCATCAGAGTAAAGACTCGATCAAAGAATGGGATACTAGTTCACGCATTTTTTGACGACGACAGATACATATTGCTGCACATGGAAATTGGGCAATTGAAATTCCAGTTCTCTTGCGGTTTGCAAACAATGCTTCTTGGGGAAATTGATTCTCCAATTAATAATGGCTATGATGTAGACATTGAGATGAGGTATTAGGAATTTTTTATTCCATTTGCATCACTAATTTATACCATCAGAAATTCTTATCCAAACTTATATTTTAGATAACAAATTACTATTTCTTATCCAGATTCCAATACATTAAAGCCAATAACGTTGATAGATGCTCAGCAACTCTTTTGGTGAATGATACTGTGGCTATGAGTGGAGAACAAGTAGTTTCAACTCAAGACGATATACCACAGCAAGCTAAATTGCATTTAGGAGGAATTCCACTTGCATTTTCCCATTATTTCCCTCACGTCGCTGTAGGATTCATAGGCTGTATGAGTATGCTTAAGGTAAGTTCTCTGTCAATCTAAAAACCTTTTGCACATTAAATTTACGAATCGTGTTCTCCTCCAGGTAAACAACGTTCAAAGACACTTCATCCGTGACTCGACCGATACCTTTCAAATTGAAGAATGTACTTCATTTCTGTGTCTATCTAGTCCCTGCAAAAACTTTGGGGCTTGCCAGGAAGTCAATGGAAACGTACAATGCAACTGTATAGCTGGGTAAATATAATTTAAAAATCGACTTTGTCTAAGCTATTGTATAAATTCATTTCAATTACTTGAATACAAGATATACCGGAGAAGTGTGCGAAAGATCTGCTTGTGATGATAATCCTTGTCAATATGGAGCCTCCTGTATCACTTCTCCAGGGACCGGATTTATGTGCATTTGTCCACTCGGGACCCACGGTCTACTTTGCGAAGAAGGTAGAAAATTTTAACTATTTTATTAATATTTTTCGCCTTATCAAGGTTGATGACGTATTAACAACGTAAATACGATTGTCTTTGCAGATATCAGCATCGTACAGCCAGCTTTCTCAGTTTTTACACCGGGAATCTCATCGTACATAGCATACGGTCTTACAGGATCAATAAAAGACAGTATGGAATTGAAACTGAGACTTATACCACAATCTATCGACCAAATTTCTCTCATTGCTTTTATCGGCCAGAGTGGACCTTATCGCGATCTTTCTGACCATTTAGCCATTACTTATGTACGTGGGTATATCATGCTCACATGGGATTTGGGATCAGGTAACTTACTTAATACCCTTTCTGATTTAATACCAGAAGCTACTAACGGTATGAAAGTTTATTCAAACTTCAAAGAACTTGAAATACTAAAAAAATTTGATAATACTTCCAGGAGTGAGAAGAATATTTACAAATTCCGCTCTTACGACAAAAATGCATAGACCCCACACTCTCCGGATTGGTAGAAAAGGCAGAGATGCATGGCTGTCTGTCGACGGTCTTGGAAATGTAACTGCCCGATCTGCGGGATCAATGACTAGTCTGGACGTTGCGCCGATTCTTTATATTGGTACTTTACATTAAATTTTTGATTATTTTTTATGTTATTGTGTTATTTTGTGCTTAAAATAGACTCTGAAAGCTTGCTACTTGTTCATCAAGAGAATAATTATAAGAAAAAATCCAATTTTAAAGGTGGACATAAGGCAAAGAACTTTGAAACGCTGCCTCATGACCTACCTCTGCATACTGGATTTACTGGTTGTATATTTGACGTGGAATTACGCATTGAAAATCGGATATTTCCTGTGGCAAAAACTTTTTCTGCTACTGGTAGAGGGATAGGAGAATGTCATCGAAACGAATGCACGCATAGATCGTGCAAGAATGGAGCTGTGTGTTTAAATCATGGCCCCACGTACAGGTAATAAACCAGTTATCGAGTTTCATTACAGTGTGCCAAACTCTTTGTTTGAAAATAATTCAATTAAATAGAATATTTTGAAGTTCTTCATGGTGTAAAAGAAAAAGTAATCGAACTCTGATGAGATTTAATGAGTTATTTTTATTTGAGATAAAATCCAGGTGAATATTTTTTTACATGATAGAATAATTATTATTTACAGTTGTGTCTGCACGAAGGATTGGGAAGGAGCTGATTGTTCAAAATCAATAATAATTGCCTAATAATCACTGCCCTAGATTCTACTGCCAAAATAAAATCTATACAGAGATACAAATCTTACAATAAATAGTTGTAATTTAAATGATAATAATAAATACATAAGAAATCCTAAATCTTTACTATAATAGAAATCAATTCGTTTAATGGAAATGTAAACAGCCTTTTAGTACATTTCTATTTTTCATCTATTTACAAATTATTCAACTCGTCATTCTTAGGCTTAGATGTTGTCCAAGATGAATTTAAATGAACGAACAGCATCGCAGCTGACAAACGCGATTGTAAATCCTGTTTGCTGAGCTCATGGGACCATTCGACGTTTCCCCAAAACGAGACCTGAGCATATAACAATAAAGGCATATTGTTAAGTTGATAAAGTTTAAGGAATAGATGTGTAGAAGATAGTGTGAGTTTGAAAACCATATATTGAAGCTATCGAATAAAAACTAAAATGAACTTTTAATTTACAGCCATTTGTGCTGCATAAATCAATGGTTTGCGATCAGTTGATTTAAAGAGAGTAAATTCATTGCCTGATATTCCTCTTCCAAACGTGCGAGAGTAACTGCCTTTTCAACTGATATAATTCTCTCAGCTGTTGCCAGTGCCAGGATAACAGATTTCAAAGTATCAACTGCGTAAGTGTATCCTGAAAAATATAGAAAATAATAATGAATCTCATTGTAAATTGCTGTGCAATACAAAGTTTTCAGTAGAATACTAGCCCATGAACAGTGTAATGAATGAAATATGAATCACACAATATTAAAACAAATATAAACACTAAGACAATAGACTGTGCGGGGTTCACCTTGCACAGCGTTAAAGTTGTATGACAATAAGTGTCTAGCCAAGACTTCTTTTGTCTTCTGAGAGACTAGCGGTGCTTCTATACTCAGGGTCTTGGTAATATCAACTTGATATCTATCACAGAACCATTGAATCAAAGGATCCCATTCTTTCAATTGTAGATTATAAAGTTCACCGGAATCCTAGAATGAAATAGTCGATTATTGATTATCATTTGTCATTGCGTTTAGGAAGAAAAAAATCGCTAAATCAGTTGATACAATGACTATACAAAAACTCCAATTGGGAAAGGCTTACGTTAGTTTGAAACAGTATAGTGTCAGTTTCCAAATAATTAACCATGTAGTTGACCATATCCAGTTTAGTATGATTGTGCGGGTTGTCCAGAGTTGTACTAGCCAATGCTGTCTATCAAATAAAATAAAATAACAATATTATTATTCATAATTAAAAACTGTGGAACGAAGCTAATATCTACGATTAAAAATGGCCATGCAGTGTTCATTGAAGAATAAATTATAGAAAATAATTGCGAATTTTTGTATTTATAATTTACAACGAACCAAGTGCATGTTAGATCTGTCGATTGTGTCTACTTGGCTATCCCATTCCATGGCTATGGCCAGAGCTAGAGGTTTATTGTTTACTTCGAACACCCTGCCCTTGGGAGTTTTTAGTTTCCTTTGATCTAGCGTAACTTCGAACTGATCTCCGCTTGATAGAATGTTTGTTCTTCTGTAGAACCTCTTCAAGGTCGCTGGGGATTCAATTTAACGAGATTTAACCATTGTTCACGCTGTCATTTTATTAATAGCGTAAATAGTATCGGAATCGTGGATTAGGGTTAGGAAAAGAGAGGTTAGAAACGGGTTGAACAAATTGTGAGTGATCAGTGTTTGAAAAACTAATTACCCATCTTACGAACAATTGTTGAATTCGGTCTAAAGATATGAGGCCTTAATTGTAACATTGTTTATCGTTCGTTTATGAATTTCTATCGTTATTGGTTAGTTTCTCAGATAAAGTTATCTCGGTTATAGTCGTGGATGTAGACACGCGATTTTTTCTCTGATGTGTTATATCACGCCAATTTCATATTCTTAGAATTATCATCCTGCAATCGGTTCTGGAATAAATGACAATATGCCGAAAATGAAAAGAAATTTATCTTCACGGAATTAAAAAATATAAACTAATATACGTCTCGCGGTGTAGTTCGACTAAACAATGAGAGATGGTGTAATGTGCCGATTAAAATACTGACATCAGTTTTCGCAATAATAGGGACGAAAAAGGATTATTTCGAGGTGAGGTATCATTGAAATCGATAAACTGATATACTATTTCTATTTGAATAAATTCATCAAACTTTATTAAATCATTTGTACAGTTTTGCAGACCATCTTCAAGATGCTTGAAAATAGTCAAGTTGATTTATCTTGTATGAAGATCGTATAATTGTGAAACTTAATAAAAATCGTGTGTATATTCTAAATGAAGATTTATTCTAAGCGGTAATCGGTGGCATTAATTCAACTCCTTGACACTCGAGGGCAATTTTAACCCCTAAACCAAATATGGCAATGCTTTTAACAAGCGACCTGAAACAATATAATTTTATATGAAGCATTTAGAGTGAATAAATGATATTTCTCTCGAATCATTTAATCAGATTTTCAAATTAAACATGATTTGTTGAGATAACACACTTAAATATCACGTGTTAATGACCGAAAATGATTCTCTAAAGACTAGTAGTGACGATAAGAATTCTTTACCATTTAAAGGGATCGTGATAGATGCTCTTAACGAATCGGCTAACGTTCGTCATTGTTAGTATCGAATAAATTCTCTATTGTTGTAAATTTCAAACACCCGAATTGATTTTATTCTTATATTTTGACTAAACAATAGATGCGGAGTAATTTTTTAACAATCGGAAATTCAATACACGAAGCTAGCTACATTCCCACAATGTCTACAACGTAACAAAACCAAAGTTCCTAGACGACAGAAATGGCAAGCCTGAAGAAATCACTAGGAAGCTGCGGCGTGCGCGGTAAGTTTGAAACTATCTAGTGTCATTATTTTATTTTTTTCAAGCAGTCTTTAGTTTCCAAGTTCCTGACAAATATATTTACTCGAATTTTACTCATCGTGCGTATCATACGAGTCCAAACCACATAAAATTGATAGATTTGATTTAATTGATTAAACGCCTGATCGCAGGTAACCCAAATTAATAATTGCAGAAAGGTAAAACGGGTTGCCTGTGATCAGGCACTGGAAATAGCAAACTGAGCGAGTTGTGTATAATTACTTTTATTTTTATCTCGATATTATTCATTTCATATATTCTGTATCGATTGGATAGGTAAAAACTACTTTGCAAGAAAACGAAAAGAAAAAAATAGAGTACAGTTCCTGAACGTTATAAGAATATTTATTAATTAACTGAAGTATTATAAGATACATGTTTATACATCTTTGGTATCTTAAACCTTATATATTCATGGTAGCTGTATTTAATAAGTAGCGTTTATGATCCCTGGTGGGTATACGCAACGAAAATTAATATATGTGCTCAGTTAAACGAGTCTCGCTAGTTTTCTTTCATTGATATCGACTTTCGCTTCAAGTTCTTTGATCGAATATTCGTTTAATTTTCTTGTCGAAATAATGTCCAAGTTTGAGTTCATCCTGTGGGTAGAGATAAAATTACCTCGTCAGTTTTTTACCTGTGATCCACAATATTCTCAAAAGAAAATAAATCGAATAATAATCATAAAACAAAAAAATAATAACCAAATCGCCTTGAGCTCCTGCAGCTCTGTTATTGCTGTTTCTTTTCCTGGAACCAAAGTCGTTCCTATTTCTTCTAGATTGTAAATTTTTCGACCAATGCTTCCAATTTCATTTCTAACGTATCGATCCTCATTTCTGATCTCCTGTATCTCTTCTGCCAGGTAATCTTCGCTCTAGGTGAATAAAAGAGGAAAGAATCTTTTATGTGTATTATGAAATTAATTATCCAAGTCTTGTATTACTTTCATCTAAATACTTACATAGATTCTGAGGGCATCTCGGAACTTTGGAATACCCTCTGATAGTTGACTACCGAATAATTCCCTACGTAATAATGCAATGGAAAATAAAATGAAATTATTAGTAAAACTAATGCTTGGTTACAGATATAAGCTCGTTCCTTTCACACTCACACTTCCATTAATCGAAGCTCTTGGCTCTCCAGCTGTTCCGATTTCACTCTTAATACCTCCTCGCGTTTTTTATCCACCAATTCCCACGCAGCATTGATCTCAGAACGGAGGGTTGCCTTGGCATCACTTAATAAATCTAACTCGTTTGTAAGTGAAGTTTCGACTTCTTCAATGGAGATTAATTTTGATTCAAAATATTCGTGTTTACTGTTTTTTACAGAGCGTGTATACTCATCCTTGAGCTTCATTGCCTAAGAATAATTATCGATAATTAACAAGCTTTGAAAGTTATACAGTATCGTCTATACATTAATATATGCATGGATAGATACGATACGACTCTGTAAATGAACATACGAATTCATCGGAGAATGTAACAGTTCGTATTATTATATTTTATTGTTATGTAGTACCTCTTCCAACTTAGTCTCCACGCTATTTTCTAACGCGACATTAATGTCATCTGTCATCAACAATTCTGCCATTATTGTTTTTTAACTGATTGTCAAAGTATTATCTGATCTTTAGCACAAAATTTCACCTGACAAAGTGTGACTGTTTGTTTTTCAGATGTATCACCTCATAGGCAACCCGCAAACCAATGTTGCTATTTCTAATTATTCAGCTTACTACCAGATAGCGCCACTATCCACGCGCTGCGTCGACAATGAGAAGCACTGACCTAGGGTAAGGGTGACCCATTTATTATAGTAACTCCGTGGTGATACGGTCAGTGACCCAGTGACCCTCGTAGCGTCAACAGGTCAACATGGGTTCCGCGCGTGCTCATAATTGTCAACTCCTGCGACAGTCAGGAACTTGTCTAGTCCTATGACTCCTATAGTTCAAGAAAGCCAACATCAACGAAAGCACGTCGGACATATTAGGTGAGTTTGAAATATTCCATTTCAATATTTTACCATCTCAATGCATAACTGACAATCATGAAAAATTGGATCGCTACAAGCGGACTTTGTTTATAATCAGAGAAATTGCTTATTTTCGAGTAAATTCCAGCCGTACCCACGTATAATTTGTGAAAATCAGAATTTCCGACAAACATAACCTCTCACACACCTGTTTCAAATATATAAATATTACGCGAGAGAGTTTCATTCGATAAATTCGTATAGCGTTCCAAGAATTTGAAACAATTGTCACATAATAGTAACAATAATATAATTACTGTTGATATTGGAAAATATAATTCCGTTTTTCTCGTAGTCTAGTATTGTTCGCGTTGAAAACATTAATCGACGTCCCATTTAATTAACTGTTCTCAGAGGCAACGAAGATATCAGCTGAATCAAATATCATGTGAATAATTTCTATCATTGAAGTCCTGGCCATCGCAGGCTGCATTCTCACCATTCTCAAATCATTCTCCTTGCTGCATCTCATGTGCGATATATTAGATACGAATTTCAATTTTATAGATAATTCAGAGATCCATGAATTGAAGAGTCTCATTGGTATATTTCAAAACCAACTATATTTATATAGTAGGGAATTATTTCACTGTTCTTGCAGTGAAATGACGATGTCGAACTATTATTGTGAATGTAAACCACGATGAAAACAATGACTCTGTTCTCTATTCGTATCGCTGTTAGAAAAATAAAAATAAACAGCTCGCTGTTCTTAACGAGAGATTCTATGCTTCAAACATTGTACTTGACATGCTATTGAATATAATTTCGTATGTATTTGTATGTATTATCGTCAGAACGATTAATTCAGGTCATAATAATAGTTTTAGGATAGCCTGATTATAATTCGAGCTAATCTCCAA
Organism: Tenthredo scrophulariae; assembly: GCA_963978835.1. Lineage (NCBI taxonomy): Eukaryota > Metazoa > Arthropoda > Insecta > Hymenoptera > Tenthredinidae > Tenthredo > Tenthredo scrophulariae. The sequence goes on along the minus strand of OZ022230.1, from coordinate 28,359,925 downwards.
ACTTGAAAAGTGTAAAATTGTAATTTTCAATCATATACGTAATGTATTATACGTATTACGGTGACATCCACAATTGTTTAAATGAATTAATCATGTATTAAGATTGTTTATGCAATAGACATGTATTAGCATAGTAAATTGGCGTATTCTTTAATAAATATTCTTTGAGATCGTAAATAATCAATTGTCGAATCATTCTCCCCTGTCCTTTCCTTACCTATAGGTCGAAAATCACGAAATTGCATGCTTTCATAAATTTGAAATCAAAGTTGGCGCACCGGGTGACAGATAGTATCGTCATCTAACGGTCAAACCGCCAAACTATTTTTGCCGCAAACATTGATTCGTACTTTCATGCACCTCTTTGAATTTAGTTATACTAGCAATTTTCAGTTTTGGAAATTTTAAGTAAAAAATTACCCCTGGTATCAGGAGAACATGTGACCCAAGGAGGTGTTCTAAAATTTTTGGTCGCCTATCGACATCGGCATGCATACGCTGCTTCAAACAGTCGCTGCTTCATGCAGTCGCTATATGGCTTACCTATACTATCATTTTTAAGAAAATGGATCGATTTTCTGGCAGTTGAGACTTTTTTCGGAGTGATATTTCTGGCAGTTGACTCTTTTTTCGAGGGTCATGTGTCTGGCAGTTGACACCTCATTTTTAGGAGTTAATTTTGAGGTGTCAACTGCCAGACATATGACCCTCCAAAAAGTCTCAACTGCCAGAAATATCGCGTCGAAAAAGTCTCAACTGCCAGAAATATCACTCCGAAAAAAAGTCTCTTCGTGCAATCGCTGCTTCATGCAGTCGCTATATAGCTTACCGATACTATCATAGAGTAATTTTAAGTCAAAAATTGCTCCTGGTATCAGGAGAACATCTGACCCAAGGAGGTGTTCTAAAATTTTTGGTCGCCTATCGACACTGGCATGCATACGCTGCTTCATGCAGTCGCTATATCGCTTATCTATACTAGCATTTTTAAGAGTTAGAGTAATTTTAAGTCAAAAATTGCTCCTGGTATCAGGAGAACATCTGACCCAAGGAGGTGTTCTAAAATTTTTGGTCGCCTATCGACACTGGCATGCATACGCTGCTTCATGCAGTCGCTATATCGCTTATCTATACTAGCATTTTTAAGAGTTAGAGTAATTTTAAGTCAAAAATTGCTCCTGGTATCAGGAGAACATCTGACCCAAGGAGGTGTTCTAAAATTTTTGGTCGCCTATCGACACTGGCATGCATACGCTGCTTCATGCAGTCGCTATATCGTTTATCTATACTAGCATTTTTAAGAGTTAGAGTAATTTTAAGACAAAAATTGCTCCTGGTATCAGGAGAACATCTGACCCGAGGAGGTGTTCTAAAATTTTTGGTCGCCTATCGACACTGGCATGCATACGCTGCTTCAGGCAGTCGCTATATCGCTTATCTATACAAGCATTTTTAAGAGTTAAAGTAATTTTAAGTCGAAAATTTCTCCTGGTATCAGGAGAACATCTGACCCAAGGAGGTGTTCTAAAATTTTTGGTCGCCTATCGACACTGGCATGCATACGCTGCTTCATGCAGTCGCTATATCGCTTATCTATACTAGCATTTTTAAGAGTTAGAGTAATTTTAAGTCAAAAATTGCTCCTGGTATCAGGAGAACATCTGACCCAAGGAGGTGTTCTAAAATTTTTGGTCGCCTATCGACACTGGCATGCATACGCTGCTTCATGCAGTCGCTATATCGCTTATCTATACTAGCATTTTTAAGAGTTAGAGTAATTTTAAGTCAAAAATTGGCTCCTGGTATCAGGAGAACATCTGACCCAAGGAGGTGTTCTAAAATTTTTGGTCGCCTATCGACACTGGCATGCATACGCTGCTTCATGCAGTCGCTATATCGCTTATCTATACTAGCATTTTTAAGAGTTAGAGTAATTTTAAGTCAAAAATTGCTCCTGGTATCAGGAGAACATCTGACCCAAGGAGGTGTTCTAAAATTTTCGGTCGCCTATCGACACTGGCATGCATACGCTGCTTCATGCAGTCGCTATATCGCTTATCTATACTAGCATTTTTAAGAGTTAGAGTAATTTTAAGTCAAAAATTGCTCCTGGTATCAGGAGAACATCTGACCCAAGGAGGTGTTCTAAGATTTTTGGTCGCCTATCGACACTGGCATGCATACGCTGCTTCATGCAGTCGCTATATCGTTTATCTATACTAGCATTTTTAAGAGTTAGAGTAATTTTAAGTCAAAAATTGCTCCTGGTATCAGGAGAACATCTGACCCGAGGAGGTGTTCTAAAATTTTTGGTCGCCTATCGACACTGGCATGCATACGCTGCTTCAGGCAGTCGCTATATCGCTTATCTATACTAGCATTTTTAAGAGTTAAAGTAATTTTAAGTCGAAAATTTCTCCTGGTATCAGGAGAACATCTGACCCAAGGAGGTGTTCTAAAATTTTTGGTCGCCTATCGACACTGGCATGCATACGCTGCTTCATGCAGTCGCTATATCGCTTATCTATACTAGCATTTTTAAGAGTTAGAGTAATTTTAAGTCAAAAATTGCTCCTGGTATCAGGAGAACATCTGACCCAAGGAGGTGTTCTAAAATTTTTGGTCGCCTATCGACACCAGCATGCATACGCTGTTTCATGCAGTCGCTATATAGCTTACCTATACTATCATTTTAAGAATATGGAGTGATTTTTCTGGCAGTTGAGACTTTCTCGGAGCGATATTTCTGGCAGTTGAGACTTTTTCGGGGGTCATATGTCTGGCAGTTGACACCTCAAAATTAACTCCTAAAAATAAGGTGTCAGCTGCCAGACATATGACCATCGGAAAAAAGTCTCAACTGCCAGAAAATGGAGTGAGTTTTCTGGCAGTTGAGACTTTTTCGGGGGTCATATGTCTGGCAGTTGACACCTCAAAATTAACTCCTAAAAATAAGGTGTCAGCTGCCAGACATATGACCATCGGAAAAAAGTCTCAACTGCCAGAAAAATGACTCCGAAAAAAAGTCTCAACTGACAGAAAATTTACTCTGAAAATAAGGCATCATCTGTCGGGCATACGCTGCTTCATGCACGTCGCTATATGTTAATCTATACTAGCATTTTTAAGAGTTAGAGTAATTTTAAGTCAAAAATTGCTCCTCGTATCAGGAGAACATCTGACTCGAGGAGGTGTTCGCTAATTTTCAAGTAGCTGAAAATGTATTAAATCAAAAATTTCCTGCTCTTTTTATTTGAAATGAATAATTGCAGGGAGGGGAAAGTGGAAAATAACAAAGCCATCGATTATTCATATATCTAAGAATTTATTGCTGCAGCATTGATACAATCGTATACATCGTCAAAGTTATGTAGAATTTGTAAATTATAATTGATTCTCAAAAATGAATATCAAATATAAATGAAAAGAAAACGGCGCCCGTATTACAACAAGATCCTACCTAATATAATCAATCTTACAAAGAAGGACGAGTTTCATAATATTATTGCGTTCGGAATATTTATATCGAGTCTCGTTAACGCAACCCCATCCGTACTCATTGACGCCACGAGGGCCACTGAGGTCACTGACCCCGTGACAGGTGCTATTACCCTAGGTCAGTGCTCCGTGTCGGTAAGTTGTAGCAGCGGGGTGACAAAGGGTATCGCCATCTCGCGGTTGCGTTGTCGAACTATTTCGTGCCGGTAACGTCGTGTGCTGATAACGTGCTGTGCCGGTAACGTGCTGTGCCGATAACGTCGGCATTGCTCAATGTATGCAACTCGTGTGTCATTGCTGCGATCCCTGACTGGAGATCACATATCGTAAGGCGTACCTATGTTTGCGGCAAAATTAGTTCGTCCATGTGACCGCGAAATGGCAATACCATTTGTCACCCCGTGCGCCAAATTGGCGATTTCAAACTTGTGAAAGCATGCAATTTTAATGATTTTCGACTTACAGGTAAGGAAAGGACAGGGGAAAATAATTCGACAATAGATCACATATGATTCAATGGGAAGTTTCCAATCGATATCTCTTCTATGGCGCCTGTTATTGCTTATGATGATTATATAACCAAAGAAAATCAATAAAAACATAATTATACTTCAAACTGTAAGATCCACTCGGTACCACTCGGTATTGCAGATACCTTTTGCAACGCCAAGCCCACTTGCTAGGCTCACAAATTTACCCAGGGTGAGCTGTCTTTGTATTCACTCAGTCAACGCTTCGAAAGTGGTTTTAGCAATTATAGTCTGTGGTTTTAGGCAGGATGACAGCTATCAGCTGTTGTAGTAAACAAAGAGCTCTGCGGCTACTGCTTCGTCCTGTTATTAAAATCTCTGAGTCGCTTTGAGATGGAGGACATAATAAATTCGTGGGAAAAGGCTCGTGCCTGGAGTGTTGAAAATCTTGTGACTAAGGAGTCGATAAATTTCGACAAATATGATCTTTGGAGATACATGCCTGACTGTGTGCTACTGAGCGTTTTCCAATATTTAACTCCTAAAGACCTTCTGACAGTCGGTGAAGTCTGCAAATCCTGGCATCGCGTTTCTAAGGATGAATTTTTGTGGAAGGATTTGTTCTATCAAACATACAAGATCGATCCTAACGTCAGCATAATGCCTGGTGAATAATTTCAACATTAGAAATTACGCCTTTAATGTATTACGAAAAACCAACGTCAATAACAGCTGTCTCGCGGTTATCCGAAAATCGGATAATCAACAATCTCTTATTTTATCAGGAAAAACCTCATGGCTAGACGAATTCAAACGACTTGCCTACCACACTCCTCTTTTGGAAACTGAGGTGCTCAAGGAACACACCAATCAGGTTCTGCACGTCAGTTTTTCGCACAACGGACAAATGTTTACTACTTGTTCAAAGGATGGCTATATATTGGTGAAAACTTTGTGCAAATCGCTTTACATATTTTTATAGAATTTTTTTGTACTGCCAAATGGTTCGATTTGGACATCAAATAATAAAATATGGTATTTTAGGTATGGGACAGCGGTTTCCCAGCAAGTATTAAATACCATCGTGATATGAAGACCTTCAGTTGGAAATACACCCAGTTTTCCCAATTCAATTCATCTGATACTCTTCTTCTTGTGTCTGGAGTTCATTTTGGGACTCCGCACAGCACATCTGGTGAAATAGCTGTCTTTAGCCTTGAACGTGAGTATAAAGAAAAAGGAAGAAGAACCACGAGTTCCTTTGTCGCTAGTTTTCTCTGTCATAACTAAACGGGAAACTCAGTGACTCAGAAACTCAAGATTTTTGGCCTGTGACCATTAAATCTCATTGTTTTCATTAATTCACTGCCTAATATCCAGTCCTCACTCTTCACTGAACAATAAAAGATACCACAGATCTTTCGAGAGGCCTATTTATAGCCTAGGGTTCATCTGGTTGGATTCCAACTACACTGTGCCAAGAAAAATAAGGAAATTGGTCACTTTGTTTTCTCCACATGGCCCTATTTGTACAAAGTCTCAGTTAGCTTAACATTGCAATAACAATGACAAGCCGTGATAATTTCTTGCAATAATCAACTGAGAATTGATCAAATTCACTCTACAGCTGGATTCGAGCTTCAATGCAGAGTGGTGAACAAACCCTATGACATATTTGGGACCTGGTATAGCGAGAGACACTTATTGAGTGGGGATCTTCATTGGCTGGCTCACCTGGTTAGCACAAGTGTTTTGTGGCTCAATAAAGCAAGCCAAGAGTCTGCCAGCGAGCATGTGCCAATAATGAATCAATTGTACAGGTAATGAGATGGAGATAAAATTGGGGAAAGATTTTCTGCGATATTATAATGCGTAATATTATTTGCAGATTTTACAACAGCAATGCCTCGTCCATCAGAGCTGTGATGGTGGCTAATTGCTTATCTCCGGCACCAACGGAACCTGAAACCCCACAAAATCAGCCTTCAACTTCTGACGTTAGAGAAGAAAGGGGCAACCCACCTAGCCATAGAGACCTTTCATCTGTATCGGTTAATAGTGGCCAACAGCAGCAAGAGAAACCTGATGTATTACATCACGCATCTTCTAGACTGCAGTGGGTTCAATGAGAAGCAATTACACGCCCTTGTTTGATGATATTCTCTGCAGAATAAAATAAATTTATTATTATTCTTTGGGCTTTTATTAGGTACAGTACACTGGAAGGCGGTTTTCTTAACTGGCGAAGACTTGGAGATGGTTTTGAGTACGCGAGCCCTATTCAGTACAATGAGAACTATCGGCAAGTCGAAACTGAGAAAGAAGTGATGGAGAGTAACAGTGAAACTGATAATCCGCTTTGGGAAGAGGAGAGCGAGTCTGGCGGTAAGTGTAAACGGCAAATTTAATCCCTCAAGTTAATCTAATTCAAGTTGTTTTTTCTCCAAACAGAATCTTCGGCAGCTGAAGATTGTGACTCTGACGATTTGGCAGACAATCCAGAGAAATATCTCATATTTACAACCGGATCTAAGACCTATACTCCACACCAAATTGGTTTTAAACGTATCAAGGCTATGAACTTCCCCAGACGTCTAGATCCAGGCCCTTCATTGAAGGAAAGACTTGCTCAGCGAGAACGCGAACGTGAAATACAAAACTCAGGTTCTCCTAGGCCAGAACCTAATTGGTTAGACTACGACGCCGTGGCTGATAAATTTGACAAAGTAGATCACCTCATAGATCTTCACGGTCATGTTATCGGAATGAGTTTATCCCCGGATCATAGGTGAGATTCATTTCATCGATTACTTTGTGAATTATCAAAGGTAGAATAGTACTAATTGTACTTACAAACAGCTCGTATGATATTTATGCATTTTTAATTTTCTCTGCCTAGATACTTGTACGTTAATACAAGACCGTGGCCAAGGGGCTATGTTATAACGAATCCATTAGAGCCGCCTCCGATAGCTCAAGAAATAGACATCCATGTAATTGATTTGGTTACTCTGAAGCAAGTTGGCACAATGCTGAGGGCACACAAAGCTTACACACCGAATAATGAATGTTTTTTCATATTTTTGGACGTTTGCAACGAATATGTTGCGAGGTAAATATTCAAGCGGGTATTCATTGTTTTGGAGAGTAGTAAAAAGGAGGTGTTGTATGATGAATGGTTTTTTTAAACATCTGTCTTTGCATTGTCACTAACAATGAGAAGATCTGAGAACTGTTTGAAAAACACTTATTGCGCTTATTTTCCCTTTGTTCTGATGGTATATTTTCGTCCACCCCGTCAACCTTGGTCAACCATGAAGAGTAACGACCCAAAAATAGGGAAAACAACCATTCTATATCTAGCACTGAGATCTCACGAAAATACTCTGCGTTCTACGGCTATTATTAACCCAGCCACATTTCTTTCTCATTCAAGTTCAAGACTATCCCTCCTGCTCTAGTACAGCAACGAATAAACATTTATCTCAAGTATAAATTTGTAAACAAATATGTGGAACTGCAATATTAATATACATACATCAAATGAATTTTTCTAGCGGGGCAGAGGACAAGCACGGCTATCTTTGGGATCGACACTACGGCGTGTGTCTGGCTAAGCTGCCACATGCGGATGTAGTAAACTCTGTAGCATTCAATCCACGTGATCCTGAAATGCTGGTAACAACCAGTGACGATTACACAGTGAAAGTCTGGCGCAGTAGATCTATGGTTAAAGAGTTGGGATTAAACGAGGAGATCTACCGGAGGGGATTGGAAGTTAGAAAAAGATGCCGTTATCATAGAAGCAGTTGTAACGTCGACTGATTAAAGACTATTCAATTTCCAATTTAAAAACCTTCGCGCAATGTTGATAAGTTCTTTAGTTGAATTAGTTTTAAAATAGTTTTCAAATTAGTTGAAGTCTGTAGAGTCTGAGAAACGATTGAGATCCTACATTGAAGACTTGGTTCTGACATAAACGTACTTAAATCATTTCTTTGTCGGAAAGATGCAATTTTTTAAATGAATATTAGAATAGTTCTACACCGCGACAGCTCGTCTCTTTATAAGTATCAACAAAGGGAGGCATTTTTGTTTTTCTCGTTTTTTTTTCATTTTCTTTGTAAGGTGATGGATTTTCTTTCACATCGACTTGTCTCTCCGATCAATTTACGTATAATATAAGTTTTATACATAGTATATATCTTAGTTCAAACGTATAGTTTTCTTACTCTAAAAGTTAGTTATTGAACGAGATGTTTAATTGGAATTTGACTGAGAATATATTCGTGATTCTGTTTTGATAACGCAATGTGAAGGTTTTTAAAAGATTCAAATTTTGGAAGTTGAATAACACTTAAACGTCCACGATCGATTAATAATTAATCTCTATTTACATCTGCAGTAGTAGTGAAATTATGTGGCACAGAACTGTAACTAATATTACAGAAACAACGAAAAATTTTTATCATCTCTCTTAGTAACGCACGAGTCTATTGTCAAGAAAAAATTAAATTTCTTCTGCAGCTCTAATTAATTACTGAGAATCTCTTCTACTGGTGTTTAGTTAGAGAGATTCGCTAATTTATGTTCATTGGAAACGTACCGGACTCTAAATGTAAATAAATTGACGCTTTACTAATTGCTTTATGGCATCTATTAAATCGAGAACGTTGTTTGAACATAAATATAGGTAGTATATATATACTATATATACATATAAATATATGTATATATAAATATAGATATAAATGTGTGCGTGTTACAATTCCATTGTTGATATATTCTTAAAATAATATAAATACGACATTATTCTGCATCGTATACATCATATAAATCGTTGAGAAAAACTGCGATGTGAAAAAGGTAAAATTAATTGAAAACGAAATACATAAATAGTTGATTTAGGTACTACTGCAAACTATCCTTGTTTAGACAGAATTTGAAGCTCGATAGATGCTGTATAGACTATTGAAATTCGAAGAATTGGAAGTGAGATTATCAGATCAAATATCATATTCCAGAAACTGTATTTAGTCCACAGCGAGGAAAGAAATTTTTGTCATTCATTATCAAGCTAATCTGTAAATAGTAAAAATACGTATATCATTTTTATACATGAATTGCGGTACCTAAATTAATTCAACTCGATGTGAAGTCTAGAAGACGTATTTATGTTGTAAATTATTTCAGGAATGAACACTGTGACGCTAACTTTTGACTTTGTTTACTTTCTTTATAATCTTACCCACTGCGTTCTTCACCTCTTCTCAAAGTATCTATTACAGGTGATCCACGCAAGATACACCTCCGTCTATGACATATATTATGTTCAATATAAATCAAGGGTACTTGACGAAGCGATATATAGTTATATTTTATGAAATGAAATTACAGAAATAGACATCATTAAAAATACTGAAAAATAGTTTCCTCATTTTAAAATATACATATACCTTTCTTTCTTCTAACGTAGTAACTCAAGTTTCATTCTATACTTTGAAGAAGCAAGCACAACCCGATCGTTGCGTTATAACATCAGGAACTTTGTGCTTGATCTAGATAATATACACATACAATGCACTTATATTATTGCCGTACACATTCCTTGTACATTTTAAATCATTTCACCTTTCAAATACGCAAATATTTTTATATCATCTATAATCTGGCTTCACATTTCCTGCCAATATCCACATAGCAATGGAAATAAGTTTTAACTATGATAGAATAATAAGAAGAAATAGCTTTTGAGTTTTAATAAATAAATTAATGAATTTATCAGCTTTTAAGTATAAATCAAGATAATATGATGAAAAAATGAAAGGAAGAAAAATAGTAGCTATATGAATTAGATATAGTAGTAAGTTAAATTCCATACAGGAATTACTAAGAATTCTCTATTTATTCTTGATATGAGACCGAAATTTTCTTTCCCGGTCGAACGCACAACCTTTTAATATCAAACGAATACTCGTTGACGAGAAAAAACCTAGCCGTTATAACATATGATGGAAAGATTGAAATATTGACGACCTAGGCAAAGCTATCACCTATGGAGGAAATAGTTGAGGATTTATATTCAACTCACGATTAATCTATCAGTTAAAATGGCATATTTTTATGGCTAAGGAATCAACGTATGGAGTTTCTTTTGTTATATAATTTTCATAAGCGATAACAGGCGCCATAGAGGATAGATCGACTGAAAACTTTCCATTAAATTTAAACCTGATGCGCCAATTCAGCCTGAATACAAGAAATCATCGTTATTCATTTATGTACAGACTACGACTGCACCTAGTTGGATGATATTGAAACTAAATTTAAGTAGCGTACAAGTTACAGATCACGAAATTATCAATTCTGATTACATAGCTTGAAAATTTCTCTACTACTGTTTCTGACATGAAATTATCATAAATTGTAGACGAATCTTCCGGTCTTTGAATAACAGGTTCATGGAATGACGTAACGAGAGCAGCTACCAGTCATCGAGTAGCAGATCTATCCTTGATATAATTTTTATCATCGAAAAAATGAGATAAAAAACGTTTGGCAAAGTATCTTCCTAAGTCTTATATAATCTTCTCTATTGGACAGTGACGTAAAATCTAAGTTACAGGGATAACGTTGGATTCTCTAGGGTAACATTTGATAAAATGTTAACAGGAACGATTCGGAGTTAAGTCGATCCTGTAGCTATAGGTTCTGAAACATGGGAATTTTCAATACAAATTCACATACAATTTTCAAACAATAATTAGGTGAAGCTATTCGAACAAAAACCGCAGATAATTTACCTGGTCGAGACTGAATACCGGCTTGGGCCGCCTCACTACCGTTAGAATTATTCTTATTGTGAGAATCTTTGTGCCCATGACAGTGCTCGCACTCGTCATCACTTTCGTCAGAGCTGCTCTCACCAAAGTCTTTTGGTTTTTCATATATACAGCAGCCTGTTGATTACAAAATGACAATTCAAGAAGTATTGAAGAAAAGAGTAACACGTTGTTCAAGATATCTTTCGATTTGTTACAGTAACACCCACATTTTGACTTTTTCTTATTCATGTGCTCATTGTCGACAGTCCCCTGTGTCCACTGCACCTTTTTGCTCGATTTTGGCTTGCGTAAACATAATCTTACGGTAGGTACGTCCTATAACAAAAATAAATTCAAAAACATTAGAATCAGGCTTTATCTTGCGGTATAAAAAATACCTATGTTTGATGACTGATTGGCTAGCCAGTAGAGTAGAGAATAAATGATCAAATGTATGGGTGCTATGATCTATATAGCTGTATACCTTAAGCTGTATTATAACCATTCGAAATTATCTCTACTTTCAGATATTAAACTTATCAGTATTGAATTTATCAATAGCCAGTCTGATATTCCATGACAAATGAGCCTATATCGGGGATATACACGATATGTGAGACAAGAGAAGAGACCAATATGCGGAACGAAAAGTTCTATTGATACATTTATTAAAATCAGACATTGATAAAACTTATATCTTAAACGATTATGAAAATAGAAATAAAATGCTGTTCCATCGTCTCTTATTTGTAATACTGTAAATTCTTTTGACTTGTTGTCCTAATGGATTATTTTCTCCTCAACTAATGTTGATATCTTTTCATCCGTATAATCTAGGAGACTCTTCAAAACTTCGTTGGTGTGTTCTCCCAAGATGGGAGGCGGCAATCTCACAGAATTTTCAGCATAGCTATACGTCACTGGTGGACCGACAACTTTCACCTTTCCTAAGCTTGGATGGGTCATTTCTTTGACCAGCTTTATATGCTTGATGTGCGGGTCGTCAAAGACCTGGAAAATTCAATTAGAACACATGATTGAACTGCGACCTAAGGAACAATCACACATTTTGCCTTATTTATAGAACAGAATGTTCTAAAATCGATAAGAAATTAAACTGAAGTTTAGAATTTAAAAACCAGCTTCCATTCTAAGCAAAAAATGCAAAAACACACCTGGCTAAGGGTGTTGATACAGCCATTCGGAAAGGCAGCGTCTTTGAATATTTCTGACCATTCCTTGTTAGTTTTCTTCTTGAATTCTTTTCTAAGTATCTGTATCAGTTCCTCTCTGTATTTCACCCTATCAATGTTGGTTTTGAACTTGCTATTGCTCTCCAGCTCCGTTAAATCCATCATCTTAACCAGGGCTGAAAACTGCGCGTCGCTACCAGCCCCGACAGAGATGAATCCATCCTTTGTAGGGAATGCTTCGTAAGGTACGATACTTTCATGAGCAGTTCCCCACCTCGAGGCTTCCACCCCGCCGTTCAAATAATTAGAACCGATATTAGCCAGGCTAGCTACTTGAGTCGAGAGTAAATTGCACTGAATCCATTGCCCCTTGTTAGTCTTAGCTCTCTGAAGCAACGCAGCCATTATTGCTCCATGTGCATACAAACCTGTGGCTAAATCGGTCACAGCAACACCGACTTTGCAAGGTTCTCCATCCTTCGGACCTGTCATATTCATTAGACCCCCTACGGAGGCTGCGATCACGTCATAGCCCGGCCGAGTAGCGTAAGGTCCTTCAGATCCGTAGCCTGTTATCGAGCAGTATATGAGTCCCGGTGCGATATTCTTCAAAGTTTCATAGTCCAGTCCCATCTCCGCCAACTTTCCAGGGACGTAATTCTCTATGAATACATCAGACTTCTTCGCAAGCTCGTAGATGATTTCTTTTCCTTTTTTCAGGTCCACACAGATGCTCTTCTTGTTGCGATTTACACTAGCAAAGTAAGTGGGTTCGTTCGTGCCTTTGAAAAAAGGCGGTCCCCATTTACGCGTCTCATCTCCTACCAAGGGACGCTCAATCTTGAGTATTTCAGCACCCAAATCTCCGAGGATCATCGTACAGTATGGACCGGCGAGAATACGCGTTAAATCTAATACTCGGATACCATAAAGTGGCGAAGTGTTGTCTATAGACGTTGAGAAATGCTTGAAATCGATTTTTGCCTCAACATTTTTAGCCTGTTCATAGCAAAACGCCGTTCTTTGAGACAGGAATTTAGGCAGTCTGTACATGACGATGGATCGACTTATCAACGCTACTTCTCAGAGAAATTATTAATAAATCTTTTCGACCTGTTTTCATCGATACAATACTTACTTACAATGAATTACTTACAATCGAACAATACTTTAATCCTTCGAGATAAATCTAGAGAAGACTGAACAAAACTTAGAGCGAATTTTATATAACATTTACGCCGATTTTATCGCTTGCTAAATTACGTTAAAAATATTTATCTAATATAATAATATCTACTTAATAAGTATTTAAAAAAGGCGAGTGTATGTTGGCCGCGAGACACGTAGCGCTTTGACAGTTTATACTAATAAATAACGAGTTTTTATTACGTAATGTTTATTGGAGAATATCGTTTACCTGGGGGCCATCGGTGATATCACGTTCTGTTAGTGTTTCGGTCTGAGTCTGAGATGTCGACTGTCCAGCCATGATAAAAACCGGTTCGTATTATATTAATTAGTAATAAATAGAAGTAGGACGTAAAATAATACTTGGCGGATTTTGATATCACGAAATTTATACTAATCGTTTCAACTAGCTGTCACTTCAATGTTTTTATACTCGTGTGCCTTCTGCTCGAGCGTTGCTTCTGCTAGACGTTTCTAAACGTCATGATTAACCCTACTTTCCACTTTATTCACGGGGTATATGCCATTAGTCTAATCTTCTGATCACAGCGCGCTAAATATTGTTCAATTATTTATCGAAGGAGGTGATTTTCACGGTGATATTCTTTAGTAAACTACGCGCGGGGAGTGGGAGATCATTAATTGATCGTTTCGTCGGCCATATTTGATTAAATCTGCGCCGTCTCGCATGCCAGTAGGCAACCATACATACATGTAGATTCCGATCCAGCGTCGTAGCATTTCGTCGTCCCTGACGTCTGACGTCCGTCAATTTCTTACCTTGTATTTATAACCCCTATAGAATATATGTTATAATAGAATATATTCCTTCTTACTTCGAGACGAATTGAAGTACCTTATTTCACTCGCAATTTAATCAATAAACGATCGTAGCGCTTCCGACTTCGTTTTATAACGTTTAATCTCTTTCCGAACTGACCGAGACTCAAGCCGCCATGGAAGTAAGTCATATACCCATACTTTTCGGCATTAGTTTCGCGGATAAATGATATTTTTGTATTATAAATTTATGGCTCATTTCTGCCCGTAGTCCGATCTCCAGGTACCGCTTCCCTTGGATTCATCAAAGTCTAATAGTCTCGAGGACAGAAGATTGTGGGTTGGAAATTTGGACCTTAGAATTAATGAGTAAGTATTAAAACGTTGTTTAGCTCCCTCGGTTGACTCATAATGTAATCTATAAATAAATGAACTAAAATATCAAAGCTATTAGACGAGTCAGAAAAATTAACTGTCTGTTTGTCAACCGGTACCAACTCCTGAAACTTGTTCAAAAACACGGAAAAATCGAAAAGTTTGACCTCCTTTTCCACCGCTCCGGGCCACAAGCTGGCCACCCTAGAGGATATGCCTTTGTGACTTATGAAACAAGCCGTGACGCTGAGAGGGCAAAAGACGCACTACATAATGTGAAAATTGGGTCTAAAAGCATCGTAGTTAGATGGGCTCACAGTGTCAACGAGGTTGGTGTCTGGATCGTCGCTATTTGATGCACAAAATTTTCAGTTTTAAACTAGAATTTTTTGTATCATTTCAGAGCGACATGGACAAGCCTAAACCAAAGATATATATTCCAGCACTAGCTGGAGCTCAGAAAGAAGACAAGAGAGTTAGGTGAGGATATTCGGAATCAGGGAAGATCTTTAAACTGACGAACGCGGAGAATTGATATGTTTCTAATAATTGTTATTAATTATTTTCAGTCGAGAAACAGCGATACAAGCAATCGAGGCTAAACTCAAGATGATGAACGAATGCGCGGAGGATTTTGAACTGAATAAACCATTGGTCGGACATCCAACTACTCAGCAGTACCAAAGACCGGAAAATATAAAACCGTCCACTTCCAATAGATACTCACATAATCATAGGGGATCTCGTTACCAGAGTAATAAACCCTACAGTCGATCTAGACCAAGAAGATAATCGTTCCTTTGATAAGAGAGAAATAATCGCCTCCTGCCCACCATTGAATATCAATTTATTCATTGAATAATATTATTTTGAGCTTTATGAAGAACAAGAAGAAGAACAAATGTTATTAGTATTATCTTTGAACGTTAGCATACTAATCACTAGTTTATTTATTTATTTCGTTTCGTATGTATACTATAATCACCTAACTACCTACTTACGTATACATTAGGCTCGAAATTTAACGAGTTTCAACGTATACTCGATCCTTTAATTAACAGAACCAACTACAGCTTTATAATTACTTGATATAGAATTCATTGAATAAGTTTGATCCGAATTTTTGTCAATATTAGGAGTTTTAAAAACGGTGCGAATGATTCCTACGACGTAAACAAGTCTGTAAATTAAATACGGACGTTATTAAAGTACAATTATTTCAGTTGATTGTTCAGTCTTTGTCTAATCGTATTTTGACAAAGTACGTGTATTTTCCTACATTGTATTATAACAGTTTTTGTAATAAATATCTACACAAATACCTAATTTTAATATGATACGATTTTTCAAATAGAAGATAGAAGAAAAGGGAACCGTTACTTTCTAGTTTGGTGGGTTCTTATGCTTTCCACGCATTTCATAAGGCAGAGGTACCAAGCCTGGACAAGGCAGCTGACCAGGTATCTCACAAATGCAACTCTTGACGCAGCCTATTCCAAAGTTTGCTGGATTATCCTTTTTCTCTGCCGCAACTGCTTCCTCTGCTAGTGTCTCTGTCGATTTACCTACCACAGAGATTAGATGCTCTAGAACTTCTTCTTTCGACTTACTGTCGATGTCTATCAGCATGTGTCTACCGTCGTCTGAAAAATTCATATAATTTGTTAATTGAGGGGAAATTACTGGGGATAAAATCGTTTATAAATCCACAATCGAATGAATATTCGAATAAAATGTATATCAGAATTATTTCCAGGCAAAATAGGCTTTAAAAAAAATGATAAACACACCGTAATAACATTTGATGAAAGGCGAGGGGGTCATATCTTTCAACGTAACAATCTGGACGTTGGGATTTTTGTATTGAAGTTGAGGTAGAATCCAGAATATAAAGTCTCTGTAAATATTCGGAAATATAAATCATATTTTTTGGTAGATTAAATTTGAATAAACAAATTTCATAGCGATATAATATAACCTAAAATTATTTACCTGGCACCATGATGGTGTTCACCGCGCACGTTATAGTTGATTGAAAATATTTTTATCTTATCCTTAAGGACCAGTCTTCCAGCCTGTAAATATTTCAACGTTCTCCTAATAGGAGCTGGCCCTATCATGAAAGGCATTTTCTAATAGTTTATTAACCTGATAACCTCAAATTTAATAACGCAAACACCAACACCGGCTGATAACAGCGACGTGTGGTGACGCAATGGGGAACATCGAGTGATCAGGATTATCCCGATTATATTAAATCCGGATAAATGATCTTCGGATTCTGGACACGATGATTTGAAGAGGCCCGTAATTCTTAGACCAAAAATAATGCCCGATATTTTAATCCCGAATATGATTATATCCTAGTCTATTTACTTTCTAATAAAAGTCATTCACCTGTAAAAAAAAACTATGTTTGATCCAATTTTTTTTCCTTTCACCGTCACCCTGGCTCGTTTCAAGTTTCAACGTTCTATAGAGCCACGTGTCTGGTGCGAGGCAAGCTGGGCCGATTTAGCAGCGATTTAATAGTTGAATAAGTAATAACATCGGAGGTAGAACCGTCATTGTAGCAGCTTGATATTACGCCTTGGTATAATTATCGATTAAATAATCTAGCTCTTAGTTTTAATCGCGATCTTATTCATACGTAAATCGAAAACTTGGGGTTAGTTCGAAGCTCTTAATTGTTAGATTACTATGTATATCGAAGCTTGTTAGCCATATGGATCGTGTTTTTCATTGATTGATTATCGTATGTACAGTGTATCCGAGGCGGGTAGACTCTAGACAAAGAATTGATTTTTTCCACCTTTGGGAAGTCGCAATAAAATTCTATATGCAAAATGAACTCTTCGATGACTGCCAGGGAGATACGACAGGGTTTTATAGATTTTTTCAAATCTAAAGGACACGAGTATGTCCACTCAAGTTCAACCATACCCCACGATGATCCTACACTACTATTTGCCAACGCTGGAATGAATCAGGTATCGGATCGGGTTTATCAATATTCATTTACCCAATTGAAATTAAAATGGAACTACTAATAATCAAAATCCAACATCAATTTCAATCCCCTTATTTAGTTCAAGCCAATATTTCTCGGCACGGTTGATCCCAGCAGCGATATGGCGAAATGGGTGCGGACGGTGAATACACAGAAATGTATAAGAGCCGGGGGCAAACATAACGACTTGGATGATGTTGGCAAAGACGTTTATCATCATACGTTTTTTGAAATGATGGGAAACTGGTCTTTCGGGGATTACTTCAAGGTAAAGATAAGAGAACTACTGATACTGAATTTATCTATCATATGTATGATAATGAGAAAGAATGAGAACGAAAATTAAATGAAAACTATTCTTTATAGAAAGAAATCTGCACCTGGGCTTGGGAACTGCTTACCCAGGTATTCAAACTGCCTGGCGATAGATTATATGTTACTTATTTTGGCGGAGATGAGAGTTCCGGACTCAAACCTGACGAAGAATGTAAACAGATCTGGCTATCGCTTGGGTAAAATAATTAAAAGGATTTTAATAACTTGGGATTATTTTCTGGAAATAAAACAAGAGTCACTTCAATTTGAGATTATAACATCATCCGTTTTCTATTTTAAATGCACTCTGCACATCGCTGAATCTGATTATGTGTCTCTAAACCTCTGTCAATGAACATACTATCTATTTTTCAAATTCCCAGGGTTTTACCTTCGCATGTTTTGCCGGGCAGTATGAAAGACAATTTTTGGGAGATGGGAGAGACTGGACCTTGTGGTCCCTGCAGCGAACTGCACTTTGATCGCATCGGTGACAGAGAAGCAGCTCATCTCGTTAATATGGATGATCCAGACGTTTTAGAGATATGGAATCTTGTCTTTATGCAATTCAATCGGTAAGCCATCAAAAAGAAAGGACCAAACGATGATTATTGCCTCTAGAATAAATATAAACAATGTTTTTTTTTCCATCTTTCAGGGAATCAGATGGCAGTCTTCGCCCACTACCAAAAAAACACATCGATTGTGGTCTCGGCTTAGAACGTCTCGTTTCTGTTATTCAAAATAAAAAAGCTAACTACGATACTGATTTATTCATGCCTCTTTTCGATGCTATTCAGAAAGGAACCGGGGCTCCAGTTTATCAGGGTAGAGTAGGCAGCGAGGATAAAGACGGAGTCGATATGGCGTACAGAGTATTGGCAGACCATGCTAGAACTATTACAATTGCCTTGGCTGATGGAGGAATGCCTGACAATACTGGCAGAGGGTGAATAAATTGGATAGCGATTTAACGTTAAGACTAAAATTTCATTCCAATAAGTAACAGTCGAAATACATTTTTTACAGCTATGTACTGAGGAGAATTCTGAGACGTGCTGTCCGATATGCGACTGAAAAGCTGAACGCTAAGCCTGGGTTCTTTGGGTCGTTGATAAATACGGTCGTTGAACTGCTGGGTGAATTTGAATTGCTTTTATGATTGAAAGAGTTTCGTTTACTCAGGCTTTTGGTCATGTTTTAATTCTCGTATTATAGGAGACGTTTTCCCCGAAGTTAATAAGGATCCGCAGTCTATAATCGACGTGATAAACGAGGAGGAGGAACAATTCCTCAAGACTTTATCCAGGGGAAGAAATTTACTGAATAGAACAATGGCCAAACTAGAAGCTACAAATATCGTTCCGGGAGATGTTGCCTGGCGACTTTACGACACTTATGGATTCCCGGTTGATTTGACGCAGCTTATGACAGAGGAAAAGGGTCTTAGTATAGATATGAAGGGCTATGAAGAAGCCAAGAAGCAAGCGCAGGTGAATATAATTCATAAATCTTTCAAAAGAGAATTGAGAATGGATTGGAAAGTTATTCAATTGCTATTTTTCGCGTTTCTAGTTGCTTTCCCAAGGCAAAGCTGGTGGAGTAGATGATCAGATCAACTTGGACGTCCATGCAATAACAGACTTACAAAATCGAGGTGTGAAACCGACTGATGATAGCCATAAGTATAACTACAAAGCAAAATCATCAGATAAAAATGCTGAGTATGATTTTGCCCCATGCATTGGAACGGTGATTGGGCTCAGATATGCCAAGCAGTTTGTTGAGCAAGTGACTTCTGGTCAAGAAGTTGGTATCCTGCTCGATCAGACTAATTTCTATGCAGAACAAGGTGGCCAAATTTACGACGAAGGATTCTTGGTGAAAGTGGGAGACGAGGTGAGAATAAAATTGAAAAAAACTATAGACTCAAAAATGAAAAATATACTTTTACACAGAGCACGGAAGTTCGCATTAAAAACGTCCAAGTCAGAGGTGGCTACGTTTTGCACATCGGAACTGTAGGCGAAGGGATTCTCAAGAAAGGCGACAAAGTTAACTTAAATGTCGATATGGCCAGGCGGAGACTGATAATGAGCAATCACACCGGAACTCACGCCCTTAATTATGCGCTGCGCACTGTCTTAGGATCAGAAGCCGACCAAAAAGGATCACTCGTTGCCCCAGACAGATTACGCTTTGATTTTACCAATAAGGGTGATAATAATTTCACTTTTTGAGTACTACATCGTGATATAATTTCTGGGAATCGGTGATGAGATTAATTTAGCTATTTCTGGAAATCAAAATCGGAACTAATGAGAAATTGTATTTCTTTTGCAGGGGCTATGACTGTTCAGCAAGTTAAGCAAACTGAGATTAATACCAATCAGATGATTGAGCGAAACGAAAAAATTTATGCCAAGGAAAGTGGCTTGGCTATTGCTAAAACTATTCAAGGATTACGTGCCATGTTTGAAGAGACTTATCCGGATCCTGTTAGGATTATTAGCATTGGAATACCTGTGGAAGAATTAGAGAAAAACCCTTTGAGCCCCGCTGGAACTCAGACTAGTGTTGAATTTTGTGGTGGAACGTGAGAATTAAATTAGTAGAATCAATTGAACAAACATTCGATGGTAAAAGATCGTTAGAATAAGTTGAATGAATTTATTTTCAGACATTTGCATCATGCCGGACATATCGGGGACTTTGTTATCGCCAATGAAGAAGCTATTGCTAAGGGAATTAGGAGAATAGTTGCTCTGACCGGTCCTGAGGCAACGAAAGCTTTGAATAAAGTAAAATCTCTGGAAAATGAGCTAAATAAGATCAAAAAAATTATTGATGATGATAAAAGTGGAGAAAAATCCAAGGAACATGTTAAAAAAATTGTGGAATTGACAGAGGATGTTTCGCACGCGACTATTCCTTACTGGAAAAAGGTGAGCCTGTGAAAAACTGTTTTTATTTAAGAAATCAAAGACCTTGGGTTTTCTGAGACTATTAATTTTTGATATTGTCTGCAGGATGAGATGCGGACCACTTTGAAGACTCTCAAAAAATCTATCGACGACAAAGAACGTGCCGCAAAAGCCGCTGTTGCCAATTTAGTAGTTCAGAAGGCTGCTGAGCTGGTTCAGCAAAACGTTGGAACTCCTGTCCTAATTGAAGTGCTTGAAGCTTACAGCAATACCAAAGCACTAGACTCAGCTTTGAAGCAAGTCAAGTCTCTGTCCCCAGAAACTAGCGCTCTTTTCTTCAGTGTAGACGTCGAAGCTAAAAAGATCTTTGCTTTGAGTGCTGTGCCAAAGGTGAAAAATAATCATAGCGATTCGGGAGATGCAAATAAAATCATTCAGTGATCGTCAAGAATCAAATATACTAAATTTTAATTCTTACAGTCTGCTGTGGCCAAAGGACTGAAGGCAAACGAATGGATACAAGCAGTGGCTTCGCTAATGGGAGGTAAAGGCGGAGGTAAACCTGAATCAGCTCAAGCTTCAGGACCGAATGTATCCTGCTTAAATGAAGCATTGGAAATAGCAAGTTCCTTTGCAAGTTCGATGCTAGGGGTTTCACCTGGCAAAACTGCTACTGTGAAAAAGGATACGAGTTCGAAAGGAGTTGAAGGACCGATACTTTACGCTAACAATGGAAACATTAGGAGTTATAGAGGCCAAATTGCAGCTCAATACAACGGGAAAAAACTTAAATTAGAATCTGCGGAAGCGAAAGGAAAAAGGGATATAATTTTAAAGGATGGTAGCGTAGTTCTTAGCGATAGTAACGCGATTGCCTTATATTTGTCGAACGATCAGCTTAAGGGTGGAAAGGATTTGTTTGCCCAAAGTAAAATAATACAATGGATGAGCTACGCGGACAATCATATCCTTCCGTCAGTTTTCGGGTGGGTTTTGTCAGGCGTTGATTCTAAAATTGTAGATTCGAGCAAGTTGACTAAAAGTGCTAAAGAAGATAGTTTAAACGTTTTGAAAGGTCTGAATAATGCTTTGTTGACGAAAACTTATTTAGTAGGAGAAAAAATTACACTGGCTGATATAGCGGTGTTTACGTCGCTCTTACCGCTCTATGAGCAAGTTTTTGATCCGGAATCTAGAAAGTCGTATGAAAACGTCAACCGTTGGTTTTTAACTGTATTAAATCAACCGGAAGTACAGACCGTTGTAAAAGGCTTTAAAATTTGTGATAAAGTAGTTAAGCAAGTCGGTGGTTCTAAGAGAAAGAATAATTAAAATTTAAATACGTAGAAGTTGTATTAGAAAACGGAGCTCGAGACTTTCATTTGTTCATTGATAATAATTATGCGATACCTGTAACACGCAACTGTATTTTTCTAACCGAATATATTACTAGGCTCAAATATTACATTGCGTAAACGTACTCAGAATGGTATTTGTCCAATAACTCAAATGCCTTTCATATTGTTAAAAGAATTATCGTACAAAACGTTGCCTTCAAGACTTGAGGATGTAACTACTTTATACAATAGAAAATAATTCAACTTATAATAAATTATTTAAACAATCCCCATTTGAAAATAATTCAACCTGATTCGTCCTTATCCGGTTTATTCTCTTGACCGTGAGAAGTTCTCCCAACTTCATCGTCGTATAAGGTTCTTATCTCAGCTAGAAGTGTTGATAGATTTTTCCCCATTTTTGCAGATATCGGAACAATTGGTAGATCGCTATTTTCTCTAAGCCTGCTCAAATTTTCCTGCAATAAAGTAAGAAACGCATTTATACTCAGAATTATGAACTAGTTGAATAATTTTCACCTGATAAAGGAATTACCTCAGCTTCGGGTAGGTCCATTTTATTAGCTATTACAATCAACGGTTTCTCAATTAACTCCTTGCTGAATTGTTCAAGCTCATATTGCAAAAGTTCTAAATCTGCCCAAGGTTCTTCCGACGACATATCCAAGACAAATAACAGAGCTGCACAGCGCTCAGCGTGTTTCAAAAACGTTATACCCAGTCCTCTGTTCTTGTGAGACTCTGCTATTAGACCAGGCAAGTCTGCGACTATCAAAGAAAAAGATTGCAAACTGTTATTTAAATTCTCGTCTAATCTGGCATTGAAATAACAGGATAAAGGGCGAGTATACACCAGCAATTTGCTCGTAATCATCGTACTGCACCATTCCTAAATGAGGCTTCAACGTGGTGAAGGGATAAGGCGCTACTTTTGGTCTAGCTCTAGATATGGCTCTGAGAAGTGTGCTTTTCCCCGCGTTTGGGAGTCCGATCTGTTGAGAAATATTTTTTGTTTAGGAGATCTTCCCTCAGGATGAGAACTTCGGCTTACCAGACCGATGTTTGCCATGCTCCGTAGTTCTAACAAATAACTTCGAACTTCTCCCACAGCTCCGTATTCGCTGATCTTTGGTGACTGCTCTGTATCAGATTTAAAAAACGCATTGCCATGTCCTCCTGCTCCGCCTCTAGCAGCTATGAACATTGTCCCAGGATTGTCTAAATCAGCTACGATCTTTCCCGAAGGAGACCGCACGATAGTTCCAGTAGGAACTTTGACTATCAAATGCTCAGCGTTTTTCCCAAAACAATCTTGGTTGCGTCCATCTTCCCCGCTTTCTGCTAGTTGAAGTGTTTTCACGTGCTGTAAATCCTTAACATCCGCCGAAGCCTTGGAAAATATATGTTATTGTTTGAACGAAAATCACATTTCAATTTTATACTAGCTAAAAAAGAGCTCCAGTCAATTCTGTTCGCTGATTTTATGCATAAAACCTGGGAAAAAATTACTTCTAAAATAACATGGCCTCCGCTTCCTCCGTCTCCGCCATCTGGTCCAGCAAACTCATTAGCCCAAAGATGCAGAAAAGAAATAGCTCCGTCTCCTCCATTACCAGCAGTGACTGTGATCTGCCATTGTAAGATGTGTGATAATAATTATATGAGTAAAGAAAAGCAAGGGATCTGGTCTGGTTCAGTCTTGAATATTAACTTGGACATTCTACGTGCCTGTTTCATATCGACAAAATACTGATTTGTGTTTCCCCGTGACCTGGGCTTTCTATTTCTCAAAGGAACTGCAGCACGGCTACCGAAGAGAGGATTCACATTGTGAAATTTCCTCTGGGTAATTTCATGCGCAATGGAAGGATCTAATTTTCGTAACGAAGTATCTTGTATTTTAACAACGCTACGTAAGAATAAAGACGTTCCCAGTCTTCTCAGAGACTGCATGGTGGTATCCTGGCTGTAAAAAATATAAATTACAAACGTAAACGTGGCTCAGGAATTGCAAATTTTTGAGATAACAATTTCGTTTATTTAAAACACATTAAATATTACGTTTTTATAATTATGTAAGTCCTAAGTTGGTTTATATCATTTGGTAACAATGACGTTTAAATGTTCTTCAAGAATTTTGGTAACTAGGTTTTTATGTATATCTATAACACGACTTCTGTATAACGGGAAGCAGGAGGATCTATAGCTTATCCTGTAAGTCCTAGTGACTTTATTAGAATCAGGAAATTGGTAGCATCCCAGAAACTCTACGTTATCAATCACGTAACACGCAAAATTATAAAGTATGATGTAAAAATATATTTCAGTGAAATCTACGCCTACAGAGAACGTGATATCAAACGAATAGCTCAGAGGATACATAGCCAAAACATTAGACTTATGAAAAGCGTCTCTCTCAGGAAGTCTGGCTATCAGTTCTTGCCATTTAATTACATCCTCACAATCTATATTCAAACTCGAATCATTTCTCAAAGCAATATTGATAGAGTCTGGCTTTTCAGCCTTCTGAAATACATGAACGAGGGAATTCCTGTTGTCAAAACCCTTCTCCAAACTTCTATAACCGACACAGGTATAGTCTGAAAATTCATGGAATAAAAAAGGCTCGACGTTTGTCAATAAGAAATTTCCGTGTGCAGCCATTTCCACAATTTGCCACGAATCGTCCCAACGCCTTTGAGGAATATCTGCAGGCGTCCCCCCCTGACCGTTGCACAAAGATACGAGGATTACTCCCGTAGATTTGAGTAGATTTTCAGCAGAGATGAAAAACCCCTTTAGCAATTCCCTGTTGCGATTTATCTTCATCTTACCTCCCGCGTGGGGAAAGTTGAATATTATTTTATCGAACATCTCTAAATCAGGAGAAAAATGTGCGGATAATTCCGTCGCATTTACTCCTACCAATACTCGAGCTCCTGAAGATAAAGGAATGAAAAATGTTGAAGACAGGGTTGAATAGATCCGTAGTACTTCCCGTCTTTAATACCTACCAGATATTTTCAAATAATCTGCATTTCGTCTCCCTGATTCAAAGGCGATTGACGATTCGTAGCAAGTTGCGGTTAGCTTGATATTTAGATCTAGTTTAACCAGAGACAGGCTAAACGAAAAATTCCCCTCTCCCAAAAGAAGGACGTTATCATTTTGTCGAAAAATCGCGGTCCTCATAGCGCTGAAGAGTTTAAAAACATCGTTGGAATTGTCGATAAATTTGAGGTTATACTAGGTTAGATTGTTAAAGATTTGCATCAACGATAAAGATGAACGATTAATACCTGGTTTAGATAGTTATGTATTCTCTGAGGCTAATCTGAGCCTCTCATTCGTTAAATGTGTTCAAATAATCGTCTTATTAAATGGTATTTATATCGGTATGTAACTTTTCCGAATGACGGCTAGTCTAGTTCGGAGTTTAGTCGTGATTATAGTTTGTTTACGTGTCGCTGTCTACGCCACGTGTTGCGCGGCGGCGAAACTCTTCCGAGTTCAAACTATACGTGAATCAAGACACGTATTCTTACCAATTTGTAATCAGCCTGTGTTATATCTTCTTCTATCGTGAAAATCGTTACTTGCAATAAAACGTATCAACTAGCTTATACTCGCGTAGATAACATAGCGATATTGTTTGTCTGCGAGAATGTAAAGCGTATAACGAGAAATCGAGTGATATGAAACATTCATACGTAAACTTCTTACAAGATACAATCAGCTGTTGTAATATGTATGATTACAATAAGCGGATCGCGTGTTCGTTCATAATTGTATATCGCAAAATGAGACACACGTTGATACTTGAGCGTACATTAATTGCGCGAATAACATGCTATGAGAAATATAAATGGAAAAAAAATTCCATTCGACTGAATAAGGAAGGAATAAATGTCGTCATTTGTGTCAGACAACAAGATGACGTCGACGTTATATCCGAGCGAGTATATAGGCGGGATAGGGATAGATATAGATATAGATATAGATTGATAATATAAAGATCGTTCGGCCCGTATTTGGAAGGTTTGTAATACTATTTATAGGTAACTGCTAAGAATAGCCACCTGCGAAAGTAATATCTTAATGATCGTGGTCGCTCCTCGTTATACTATACGTTAACGTAATACTATTTTTACACCATTTTCTGAAATATACCATACACAGACACTTCCCACGCGGTAAGATCTAAGTGTACGAGACTGCAGTTTTCGAGAGATTAAAAGATATTTTCTAATCTATTTATCTCTGACGACAAAAATTCCGATTTGATCGATTTAATGGGCGTAAGATTTAGAATGAATTCGAATGATTTATTTCAAATAAATTATATATTAGCTTTTTTTCTCGTGAAAACTAAAAAAAAATTGCATGTGTTGCATAAAGAAACATTTAAAGAATTTCAGATTAAACGATTGTATTCTTTGTCGGGAAGTTCGAACGTCGCGTGACTAAGGCCGTAGAAGGTCGTAACTGCGGACGTTATACTACTTTTTTGGAATTCGTAAAGCCAAAAGGTAGATTCCCCCTTTTTTTTTTGTTTTTGTTTTGTACAGAAAACATGAAAATACGTTCAGAAACGTTGAAATTTGATAATTGATAAACTGAAGTCAGATTATACGATCTTTCGGCTTTAGGAACTGAATACATAATGTGTAATTATATACGTGACCTAAAAAGGATAAACCACCAACTTGTCCAGCAGCCATCGTTACTTTCGTTATCGTATGGTAAACCGTGTTAAGGGTTGCGGCGTGGGTTTTACTCTGTCATTATCAAATTATCTTCTCATAGAAATGTAGGCGAGGTATTCCGCCTATCTATACTAGGTATATGCGGATATAGAAACAACTCCGAATAATTGTGAAAACTCGAACTAATCACTCGTGATCTTTACGGACTGCGAATTGACATAGTATTGTGCATAATAATTATATTATTGATAATAATAATAGCCTTTTCCAGATAACACTGCGGATAAAGCATGCGAGCATTGGAAAAAACCTTAGCATACGTATATCTATACGCGGATATGAGTATGTATATACCTACGTAGTACGAACGTACTGCACCGTAGTCGTAGGTGGAATTTAACTGTTGATTCTATATACATGGAGATATCGATCGATTTCTAACATCAAAGTACTAATGCATGTATAGGTAGTCAATAGATACGCGTATACGTGTTGTTTCAGAACTCGGTGTAATTTTCTGGTATTATAATATCGCGAGAAACGTGGCCGATAGTCAAGTGGTATTATCAATCTTTAATTCCAGCTATTTCAGGATCGTTGCATAAGAATAAATGGCAAGAACTGGGAATAGCTGAGCAAAGTTTCTAATAGAATAACTTGCAGAGTACATACATGCTGTACAATTGAAATTATGTTCAAAATTTGAACAAGGGCCAAGCCGAAGGTGGGACACGTGGACACGCGATCATTATGCACACGAGACGTGATAATCTCGGATGTGTTAATGCGTCGTTAACGTGAAGAGCTAACGCTAACGGAAGCGAATATGGGACATACATATACATACACAGTATACACATACGCGGGATACGGGTGATTATTTACTCTTACGACGTTGACGCTATAAAGATCGTCAAGGACTCGTATAGCGCGGCGAATGAGCGAGCGAGCGAATGAATGAATGAATGAATGAAGCTATTTCTGAACAGAATTTCAAGAGCCACAAATATTTGGCTGTATAAAAATATCCGCATCTTGAGCATAGGACGACAACGAATCGCGATACCTATGTCGATTATTAAAGTCCTAGTCTCAGGGGCCTTCGCTTTAAGTATTTACGGCTAAATAAGTCCCCCGAGAAAACAGCATTGCGAGTCAATTTAACTTCGCATAATATAGTTTTACACCGAATACGCGCGATTCGTTCGCAGGCTATTTTTAAAGGCTGTAAAGGTCAGAATTCAACGACGGTTCAATAGGCTCGACGCTGAAGGTGAATCAAATTTTTTTTTTAAACAGACGTTCGCTTATGTTCCTTATGTGCATGTGTCTGCTTGGATACGTATGTCTGACGACAATTTTCGAATTGGCAACTGTCGGACGATTATACTGTACAGTGTACGTAGCTTTTCGTATGTCCAGCTAATATAATTTGGACACACGAATAATAATATGCTGTTGCAATTCTTGGCTCAAGTCAGACCCCTCTTCCTCTTCGTTTTTGCAATTTTAATATCACTGCAGTTGAAAGATTATGCCCATAACGGTACGAATTATGTAATGAAATATGAAATTTTGGAACTTTATTCGGAAATTTTTACATAGCCCGTCATTTTTCGGCTACAACTTTTACTATATACTTCGGAATAATTAAAAAAGTGACAAAAGCGGCATGCAAACTTAAAGTATCTGGCCCACAGCATGGGTGTTAAATTTTTTCATTAATTTGATAACGCAGAGTTTCTTTTCTGCAATTTTCAAGTCTGGGAACCTATACGCGGGTATAGGTATCATCGGTACTGCAAAATAGTAAATTTTCAAATACAGTAGTGAAAATTTTTCGTGCGGGGTCGTGGCTGCAGCCCCGCAACAGCCGGTTTCGTCGCACTTACGATAATCAGTTTAATGGACTTTTCCCCGATTACGGAGTACGCAGCTATATACCGAACGAAAATAATTAAGGAAAGAGTAGGTGAATATTTATAGTATCTAGAGAGCTTTGGGTCGCGTGTGAACGTTATAATTTCCAACGATTATTCATAATTCGTTTAGATTCTCACTGCACTGCAGTCTGCAGTAGTAGGTGCAACGTCGGCGTCGATAAAAATGCTAATAACAATAATGGCATATGCCGTGATGACAATTGCCGATACCGCTTAAAAATTCATTAAACAATTATCGTTTTTTCTTTTCTACTGAGTCGTACCTTACACTAAACATAAATTATTTGAATTCAAACTACACACACTTACCATACACATAAAACCATAAAACTCAGACAAATTTAAGGGCTATATATGTACTGTGAGCACATACATACGTCGAAAGGACAAGTTGTTTTCGGGAGGGGCGCAAGTATAGTTCTCCGTAAAAATCGATAATATACGAGCGACCAGCAGACAGCCGGACGAACAGAGGGAATAGCATGCAAACTACACCCACGCATAGAGCCATATATACCTGTATAAAAACATTACATATATGTATATATATATATCTTATATAGCCTCGCGTGTACTATTAGTACCTACTCGAAAATTTGAAAACTCTTAGGTCAGCAGTCAGCTAATTAGCAACTAATGAGTAATATGATCGGGATGGTATGTATCTATGTATCGCGATTTATACATGAGGCATTATTACCCCTGCGAATAACGTGTACAGCCGAGTACATATATATATATGTACGTACCTGTGTGTATACATATGTACATAAAACTACGTGTTGGATATACGAGTCTCCCACGAGACCCCGACATACATAATAAACGATCGACGCAAAGAGCGCGTGTAACGTTCCCGCATACATGAATCTAGTATACCATCGACTTTCATTGTCAACCACAGATACTAACTCTTTCAGTCTTATGCTCGGGCAAATGTTCACCAATTTATGAATCCATATGTATATATATACGTACACGCAGATGTGTTCTACATGCAGATGACGTATTGAGTATATCCGAACATATACATATATGTATGCGTGTATGAACGGCCGTCATGTGAAAATTTAATTCAACGCTAATAGACCGCTGACTCATTCTACAATACATTGGCAAGTGTATTGTTTGAGTATATATGTATAATACAGATAGATGTGTAGATAGAAGCAAGGATAACATTAACGTTCAAACCGCGTAAAGCGGGCCGATCTAGATCCAGAATCCAGATATGTCTCATGTGAACTGAACACCCTTTTCCACTCGATTTATTAAATTTTATTCTACACTGCACACTACTCGATTCCATACATCGTCGGGGTATAATATTTTCGTTAAATAACTCAGAGCCGAAAAACGCGTCTTTGAGTTTGTGCAACTATAAGTTATATGAGTTCAATTCGTTCATATATCTCCATATGTGACTGCATATATACCTATACTATATCTGTAATGTTCGATAAAATGCGGGAGTTTACGAAAGAAATAATAATCGGAATGATAATATTTGCTAAAGGCGTATAAAATGGAATAAGAATGACACATACGATTCTCAGACATGTGATAGGTGTATGGACATATTCGTTATATGTAACCTACACTCGAATCGGGTGGCGTCAGTCCGTCTATCTGATAGCCTGTCTGTTATGTTTCTATAGTGAATGAGGAAGGTCTCAATTAGTGAGCGGAGGAGACATGAAACGAAGAGAAACTGCGCGAATTTCAATCAGGATAAAACCAGATCATAATTTGCTTATTGAGCTAGTCTTAACTTTTAATTAGGCGATTTACGCATGAAGCGGGCGTATGTATAAGCGGATATTTATACATGTTACGCATCACAAGACGCGTATATATGGAGCTACGCTCTTGAATCGGAGACAGAATCAAAATCAATTAAAATGAACCGTATCTTACAATTAATAATGATGTAGAATCGAGAAGTATACGACCGAGTCCGTTTGTATAAAATTTATAGGTACCCTACAATTATCCGCCTGAAAAATATATATATATTCTTCGGTGGATTTCCGTGGCTTCAAAAGAACGCGGGGCTTCAGAGGTGACTCCTGATCCCCCAAAGTCCAGGTTATACGCCGCCAAAATCAATGACGATTTTCCAGATACCAGCTAGAGGCATGTACGTAGCATATGCCCATACGTAGATTAAATTTAGCCTACATCATTATAGGGAGTATACATACTGGCATTATTTATTAATTTGGCGGAAGAGGGTTCGATCAATTTCCGAAACGCTATTCGAAGCCGATTGCGGTGAATCTCGACCCGCCTCAACTCCAAGGCGTATAAATCGGGTGGAATATCTCGATGGCTATATAAGTATGTGTGTATTACGCATCATACATAATATGATGCAGCTCTAGTATTCGGGAATATGTGTCTATCAAAAATCGATTGATAAGGATTATGGCATTTACTACATCGGAAATTCGGGATACGGTTGTCGAAAGTAGCTCTTCTAATCTTATGAGATTATTGAAAGACTCGCGTGCTGCGGAACGAAGGCGTGTCTCGTGACCTGCGGCGATAAGATATTTGGTAATTAGGTCATTGTAACGAAATCTAGATACGATTGATGTTGGGGATCGTGCGGGATGGAGATACGAAAGAAGGAAGAAAGGAAGAAAGAAAAGAGTTGTAAAAAAAATAAAGAAAATCGTCAAATTATATATGATATCTAAGGGAAAATTTCACCAAGACAATATATTTACGCGGCTATCGCGTATACCTATACTGTAATATGATTCGTCATACAATTTTTCTAATTGGTAATTGCGGTGGTTTGAAGCGTGAAATGAGGAAGTAACAATTGCAACAGCTCTTGTCGCTTTCAGCCTTTCAGTCAATCTCACAATCAGCCTTTCACGCCTGAATGAAACAATTGAAAGTCTCATTATTCAATCGTTCATAAATTTATAACGTAATTTGTCTGAAAATGAAACAATAATAAATAAAGGCGCCGTTTAATGGGTAGACTTCGTCCCTATACCGCGGCATGTTTATAAAAACGGATATCACTCAATCCGCGGATACACGTATCCTGGTGGCGTATATTATAATCAACAAAGAACCGCACATAACTTTTTCTGCTTTATTTCCCTCTTGATTCATATCATAATTTCTTTAATCATTTGTATGTTGTTAATCGCTAAGACGTCTAGATGCAAACAACTCCGCCGGATGCTTACGGGGAATTCCTTGGCTCCCGCGGTATCCGACCGTCAGATCGTCGGCCTCCTCCACGCATCTACGTCGCGATTTACAACATTTATAAACTGTCTGTTCCGATTAGCGGGTAACAAATTTATTCGGGGTAAAACCCACCGATAAATAAATTCAAAGGAATATAAAAAACCCTATTTCTTCCCTCGCTGATAGTGATTAGGTATAATAAACTATAAGTGTATAAAAATGACTCTGGTCTGTCGCATGTCACGATTATTGTGTGTGTCGGAAAATATTCTTATCAAAATATTAGCGAATTGATATTTTCGTAAATTATGGCGAGCTGCAGGCAGAAAAGTGTCGGAACTCACAGTCTAAATTTAACAGTGAATAGCGTTAAAATGACGACAGCTTCCTGTACCAAATTCCGTTTTTCAGATTGGGTAATATAGTATGTATACTGATTATTCGCAATCAGTAAAAGCATATACGCGCATGCATATGATATACCTATTCGCGAGATACGTATGATTAGCGGTTTACCCAACCAGCACATATACTCACAGGCTTGTACACCAAATTCTGTATACTATAATTACACAAGCTATAGAATCTTATACGAGCATATTAGCACTTGAAATATTATACAATTCTGCTAACCTTACGTGCGTCAATCAGCACCCGCGTTTACTATAATACACTACGTCATTTCTCATAAAATATAATGAGGGCATATAGGGGAATACATCAGAATAGATATAAATAAATGTGATATAACATTTACCTGTTGTTCGTTAATTATTTACATTTATCGAAAAACTACTTCACGCTATCTCTCTGATTACCTTACCTATAATTCCAGGGATGATTAGGCCGAATTAGTTAACGCTCGGATTACGATCATTTTCTTCGTATAGAATTCAATCACACCTATACCCACCTATACCTACACCTATACCCATACTATAATAATTCGTGTAATCCGGCGTATCGACGCTCGATATTCTCAGTCGATCAACGCATAAATATTCTCTCTCCAGGCATGTACTGCGTGAAAATGGTTACGATTTTATAATCCTATTATATCAGTACCAATCGCGGAAATCCTTTCTTCGGGACTGACTTGGGGGTAAACATACTCAAACTGTCTAATATCTGGGAAAGATAAGAATTTCCAACAGACTTTATTAGCACAGAAATCTCCTCGTTATTGACCTACACCTAATCTATATCTAAATAATAAGAAAACTTATCTGCTTTGTTACTTATTTTAAAGCCGTAGGTTTCAAATCTGCATTGAAGTCTGAGAATCTCTCGAATCATTTAAACCCGAGACAGCCAGCTGGTCGTATCGTATCAGTTACGCGGAGATTATTTTCGCGTCAAGTTTCAAACACGAGGCTTGAAAAAAAATTGGAAAAAAATCTTACGCGATTAAATAGAAATTAGGCAGATCTGCGTGAAAATTATCGTTCGTTTCCAAATTTGGAAAATGTTTTTAATCGGTTTTCCAACATTGTTGAGAAAGAAAAAAGACTTATCAAGCTGCGGCTGTGTTGTTATAGGAAAAAATGAGACGAGAAAATAATAAAAGCAACTAAACTGGATAGAAGAAACTATCCGAATTACATTTCGGCTATTCTCGTACGTGCGCATAGCGAGTCGGCGTGGTCCCGACTCCCGGCGCTCGAACTCTCGTCGTCAGTTCAGTTATGCGGACGTCGAGAAGGCGTAGAGCTGAGAACGGCGTCGGCGGCGTAAAGGAGCGGCCATCTCACTCCACGATCATAAGGCTTATAGTGAATAGCATACCTAGTCTCCGACGATCTAAAGTCGAGACAATATAGGATACTTTCAAATGAGAATATATAGGCTAGGCAATGATTCAGTCCTCGCCCCTATATATACACGTATCGACAAAAGGATATAAAATGAGATAAATCGCAGTTATAATAAGCGTTTAAAAACAAATTCCCCGCGTATGGATTATCATCGATAATAAAAATAGTGCAACTTATAAGTTTTATAGTTTTATATTTACGCACGCATATATATATATGTATAAATATATACGACTACATGGTGTTCAGTGCGCGGGGTACGTTGACGCGTGGTAATAGCTAGGCGTATCGGTCCTGCGAGTCATATATACTATTACAGTTAGTGTGCAATAACGTGTGTTGACTCTGTGTTCGTATATGTAGATGGATCCGCGAGAGCCGAAAGGAGACACAACAAGAGTTGCCGCCTAGATCATTTCGTAATACATACATACAAATACGACGCCTGGCTCTATAGATCCCCTCTACTAATTTTCCTCCAACTATATAATTTCCCCACTTCTTCGTATCATGTATCTAATTCTTTACGAATAACGCGATTTCACGGTAAAGTATAAATAATAAAATTTAATCTAACGTTAATGTTTGATCTACCATTACTGTGACTGTGACCTGTGTTGTGGGGTGCGGTGCGGTGCGGTGCGGTGCAGTAGGTTGGAAATTTATTAGTGCCTCAGCTATCTTCGACGAACAAATAATCATTGAATCATTTTCCGCGCGTTGAATGCATTCTGGATTTAGAAATAATAATAATAATTATATGTGACACCGACTACAAATGATCTACAACAAATGATCTGATCTAATGATTATTTCAATATAAATACACTACCGCGCGTCATTATATATCTGTTATAAATAAAAAGCGATAAGTTTTTTCAATTTCATTTGCTCGGAAGAATTGGAAAAAAGAATATAGATAGTTTATCTATCTCGTGATTTTTTATACAATTACCTATATCACCGTCATTCTATACGCCTTATAGAAATCGACTGTATAATATTCCTCATGATTCTTTAGACTATACGTACCCGCAGTAGCACGTTATGCTAATTTTAATTATTATACAGTTTTGATGTGTGGGTGCAGTTTGTGTTCGTTGATTTTATTAAACTACGAGAGTGCAGCAGGTATCGATGATGACTTCAAACTCGTTACATATTACTATAGTATATCCACTAACGATCAGCAAGATATCCATATAATATAAATAGCCGACTATGGAGGGGCCAGTTCCGCATTTGGAACAGGCAGCATCGGCCGCCTGCACTATGGCCACTAATTTTTTGGCACCGGTTAAAACCGAACGACAAATATACGAAAATTCAATGCTGGAAGATGACCCAAATGCTAATTCAGTTGTGCCTACTTCATTCGAGGACAGGACCGTCCCGAGGTGGGGACCGAACCATAAAGGGGCCCAAGAATTGGCCAATCTTTACAGCACAGGCAAGTCTTGAACGATCGGGTTTAGCTATATCATTGAAGAAACTATCGTTCCAGATTTAATATAATAAGCGATATATGCAGGAAAAATTGCGATCTATAAAAATAGAAGATCCTACGAGTATAACATGAGAAAAAAATAACATCGTTTTATAGTTTACGGAATATTTCAAGTTGGAATTTGAATATTTATCTGTTCAGTATCAGCTGTTGCTAATATACCACATATTTGAATAAATTTTAACACAAGAAATTATTCATGTGATTATTTTGTGATTTTAGGAAAGCGAACTCAGGAATGCATATGCGTTGGTATATGCATAACGCTTATGGTTGTAAATTTTTTATTCATAATGCTGCGATTAAAATTTGAAAATTTAAGCGCTATCGCTATAGCCGCTCTATTCGGTATCGTAACCGCCGATTTTGGATCTGGATTAGTTCATTGGGCAGCTGACACGTGGGGATCTGTCGAATTACCGATTCTAGGAAAGGTGCGAGGGTGGATTATATCAGATTATAGTATAATGTATATCGACGGTGAATATAATGAAAGAAAAGACGAATAAATTTTATCTTTATATATATTTCAGAACTTTTTGCGACCCTTCAGAGAACACCATATAGATCCGACGAGCATTACGAGGCACGATTTCATAGAGACAAACGGCGATAATTTTATGGTAACGATACCGTTTCTGTGTAAATTAACATGGGATTTTTTAACGCTACCGGAAACCGAAGTGCAACAGAAATTTTTATGGACTTGTTACTGGTTTTTATTGGCGATATTTGTCGCAATGACAAATCAGGTGAATATAATACGTACATAGTATAATATAATCTTCGGTTATTAATACCGATTATATTTTAAACGATCCGCTCAAATAGGTATGCTAAAATAAATGTCGAAGATTGCTTGTCAATCAATTTCACGATTAAGGGTAGTTTCTGATCTGAGAGCAACTCGTACGTTTTTGCTACCCCATACGGCTTAATATACGTATCCGTCTATATATCCGACTGTATATGTAAGGTATATTGTTGCAAGGCGTGCCAAACTTTTTATACTTTACTAAAATCAATATAGTACGCGCGACTAGCTCGTGTAAGCATTAAAACCGGCTGCACCTCTGTACGCAATTACCTACCTCAATATTACAGAAACTATAAATATATCAGGGTGCAGGTCCTTAATTTGGTCAGTTTAGAATTTCAATACTCTCTGCCCGTGGGTCAGGACGGCTCCAAATATATAAAAAAAATTTAGCCGAAACCCCAGGTTCCTATTTCAATTCTAAGTTCCGCCTCAAATCATTCGAATTTTCTCATTTTAATAAAACAAGATTTTTGGGATTTCGGAGTTAATTTTTTTTTCTTACTATCTCTCAGCTCCGAAAAATCTCAAACTTGGTACACTCCCCACCTATGTAGTATAGTAACGATATAATTTTCGATAAAAAAAAAAAAAAAAAAATTCTTATCTCGAAATGATGAGAGAAAAAATTTTGTCGTTAAAAATCTGTAAATTTATATGAATAATGAAAATATATGTATAAAGAATTGACCTATTATTTCAGATCCACAAATGGTCTCACACGTATTTTGGCCTTCCTGGTTGGGTGGTTTGGCTCCAAGAACACCGTGTGATATTACCCCGTAGACACCATCGTGTGCACCACGTAGCACCGCATGAAACATATTTTTGTATAACAACTGGCTGGTTAAATTGGCCATTGGAGAAGCTCTGTTTTTGGGCAATACTAGAGACTGTGATCGAAAAATCAACTGGTTTTAGACCGAGAGCAGACGATATGAAATGGGCGCAAAAACGTTCCTGAAACTCGGGGGAGTATTTTTATTTTATTTTCATAATATAGCGTTCTGCTTTTCACTTTTATACCGCCACGTGTATAGACGTATACGATAAGATTCAAATCGCGAAAGATTTTTAATTCCATTATCAAAAAATCGAGCGAGTTCATCCTTGGATTTAAATACTCGTGCTGATAAACACCGCAACCGCGTATCTCGCTAATCAGAAGATCGAGGTCGTTGATGCGGCGAGGTACGAAGTCGAAGACGAAGACGGCGAGAAAAATGAAATAAAAACTAATTTTTAATACATTGACCGCGCCCGCAGGTATGACTGTAACAGTAATTCGTGCGAAAGGCAATAATTAATTACGTAAAAACGTAAATAACGAACTGATTTTCGTAAATCAGTGAAATTCGATGCTCGTTATATTATATATTATATAATATATGTATACATACGCGGTATGTAAGAAGAAAGAATATTATACATAAAATATTATGTATAAAATATTTATACATAAATATTTTCATCGATTTTTGTTCTTCAATTATGATTTTTTTTTTTTCTAAATTAAATAATTTTGGGCAAAATTAACATGATGTGCGAGGGTATAAAAATATACCCTAGTACACAATCATAAATTTATGTATAAATTTCCATAGTAAATAGGTACACCTATACCGCATGTGTAATATAGTTTTGTAAAAAGTGAAATTCCACGCTTAATAATATTAGTATATGAAAAATGAATAAAATAGAAAAGAAAAAAAACAAAATAAATAATAATAAAATAAAAGAAAAGAAAAACTAGCTATATATAATATAAGCTGTTAATTTGCAACTAATTATAATAATAAACGGCTGGCCTTATAGAAAAGAGTTATAGAAGTTGCGCGGATATACTAGAATGAATATAGAATATAAATTTCTACCCACTCTATATATTAATAATAGATATTCAAAAAGATGAATAATATTTATTATGGAAATATAATACTATTATATAGGTATATACCCGAAGATTGAATTTAATATATATATATATATAATATAATAGACCGCATACACCTAATATACATATAAATCTATAAAATATAATTAGAAAGGAAAAAAAGTTAAAAACCATGGAATTGTAATACCTATACTCGAAATAATTTTCACCTGAGTCGGTAATACCTATACACCATATACACAATCATTTTGCACAATAATATGATAAGATATACTATACAGGGCGATTCAGAATTCGTTAAGAATATATTTATAACGTGAATCTTTTTTTAATGAAAGTAACTCGTCGTTCCAAAAAATGACTAAGGTAATTTCGAATTCAATTTTGACAAGGATTCACCCTGTAAAATATCCGTCACGAATTCTGAATCAGCCTGTATACCTTTACATACAATAAAAATAAAAAAAAATTTACCAGCTATGCTAATTATAGCTACGATCAGCTGAATATTAATTATGTAACAAAGAATAAGAAAAAAAAAGAGAGAAAACGGAAAAAAAAATGAAATAAAAATCGTCCACCAAAGCCTGTATTATATTATAGACTGCTTTAAACTTTGTACGTAATATTCACAATTTACGATATAATATACGATGTAATAGAAGTGCGTAACACGGCGGTGGAGAAATAATTTTACTATGTATAATTCAATGATAAGAAAATAATGATGGTATAATGTATAAAATTTCCCTGAACCTTCGTCGCAGATAATTTGACCCGTATTTATATTACGCGCGACCGAGATGCGGGAGGCTTAGAACTTCGCTATCATTCATTTTTCACTTTATGTATAATTGCGTGTAAAAAATAATATGCCATACGCTGCGATCATGATGATGTTACTAAAAATCAATTTTAAACTAAGCAAAACATTCTACAAGGTTCAGGGACCAAAGAACTACATACTGCTCGACGCGATAAATAAAAATAAATAAATAAATGAAAGATAACAAAAAAAAACTGTAATAATATATCTAATAAGTGTATAGATTTGAATATCATATACGATTGATTTATTCTAAATAGAAAACCTGCTAATACGCTTTCATACAAATATGTCTAAAGAAAATAATAAAATATTGAAAGTGGCTCAGATTGTCAGAAAATGCCTTATGTAAAACGCGAAACGCTACACTATTTTCGTCTAAGTATACCTATGATATCGTGCAGAAAAGAATAATAACGATATATAGTAGGGTAATTTCGAACGAAGAGTGTATAATAATAATCATAAATCGCACACGATCGAAAGTTGTTCAATATTTTTTCTTCTTTTTTTTCTACACTATATCCGGCCTGCGATCTAAAAGACTAAGATTAAGTGGTGTATTCACAGCTTCTAAACGAAACGTGTAAAACGTATAAATATATACCTCAAAACACGCCATGCTAATTAGTTATTAGAGTATTTAATTACGTATACATGGAGAAGTTTTGATACTCCACGTATTCGAAATTTATACAATATAGTAATAACCATATAATAATAAATATTTACACGAAGATATATTATTATAACTATATATAATTAATAATAGGTATCGTCAAATTCGATTATCGCCTTCTTTTTAGAAAAATTATTTTTACCTAACGATTATCATTTATATAAAGAATTTAATACTACATCTGCGTGCAGAATATATACATAGCTTAACGCCAGGTTGTGATTAACTAATTAATAAATGATAAGAATAACGTGTATTAAGGTATAGTTTTATACCTCGATATATATACGAACAATTAGCGAAGTTCAAGAGTACGCGTTGCGTGAAAAGTACATAATATAAACGCGTCTCTAATACCAAAAAGGCATAGGTCGATATATAGATCTATATACTTTGAAAGCCCAAAAAGTTATTAAAATAAAAAAAAAAATAAAAAAAAAATCTCGGCCAATCGACTTAAAATAACTTGAATTGGATATTTTGATGAAAAAAAAAAAAAATAATAATTAAAACTAAAAAGGCCTATAATTACACAAATGCCTTTTTGGTTTTTAGAAAAATGATTTTTTTATTTATACTCTTTATGTTATTTTCACGTTTTCAAAGTAACAGGCAAACTTTGAAAAAAACTATACTATACTTTTTTGGTTATTAGGGACGCGGTATTATACTTTACATACAGGAACGATATATATTGTTATTTTTACTAAAAAATGAATTTTCATCTAACGCCATACTTAGCTAATTATTATATTGATATTGCGTTTAACCGCGTGCAGAATACGAGAAAATCCGATTGGTCGGAGCTATAGCTGCTATTTATGTATTCATATAAAATTTCTTATATAAACCGTTTCGCACTGGATTCGCAAACTGAATATGGGTGATAGAAAAATTGCACCTAAAATTTCATAATAGATATACAAAAAATCAAAATATTAATTTACGAATTTATATACACATGAATATACTATATGTATTAATAATTGGGCCTGCGATAAATAATTAGCACGTATTTCAGCCACGACGATCAGGCTATAATAATTAATAAATCTTTTAAATTTCGCGCCAGTGTTTAATTAGATACAATCAACAATCATTGGAAGAAGATAAAAAGAAAAAAAAAAAGGATTAAAGTTATTATAAGACGGCGTTATTTTTAACAGTTTAGAATAAACTTATTGTAATTATTGTGATAATGTCAATTTTATACACATAATTTTTACGTTCATAATATACAATATAATAATAATAATATTAATAATAATAATAATAATAATAATAACACATATTATTATATTGTCTTTTATTTGTGCAAAGCAAAAAAAAAAAAAAATGTTTCTATTTTCTCTTTTTTTTTTTTAAATTATTATTACTGTTATTAATGAAGCAATTATATTAAAAACAGCTGATAAATAAATTCTGAAATATTGTTCATACGAATACGAACTGCGCAATTGATGATTAACTATATAAATTCAAACCTCCTCGATTATAATTTATGTTTCGGAATGGGGCATAGATATAGATTGGGCTAAATTATGGGATCCTGTGATACATACGATATTATGGACATCAGTATATATAATATATATACTCATACACAAAATAAATCCAAAATTAGTCTTCTGGAAGATCATTAACTGTATGTTATATACTATATCACTGGTCATTTATGTTATTAAGTTTATATTCGGTTTAAATTTATTTGAAAAGTATAAAATTACGAAACAACTCGCGTTTCATGATTTAATTGACCGCCGTGTAGGTATGTCGAATGCTGTCGGCACGAACGAATATGTTTTACAGGCGGGAATATATAGCAGCTCGAATTTTGTTTGTTTATAACTCCAAAGCCATCCCGTGACTATTGAGGAAATTTGAATCCTTTTATTACGCGCTTAACTAATCAATTGAAGATTATTACTCAGAAGAATGCAATTTTATAACAATAAAAATGATCGACTCGATCAATTATTCCGAAAGGCGGGTTAAATCTCTAGTCCATTGTTGTCGTCACGGAAGCGGGGGGCAAGTAAACGATGATCGTAAACTCACAAGAATTTACGAGCTGAGTTTTTTTTGTCCGGAATGAATTTGTCCAGATCGTGGTGTCGAGGTTGTCAGCACTGTGTTATACAGTTCTATTAAAAGGTTGGTAGCATTTGTGCGGTGTGCCATCGGTGGGCAAGTTCTGCCGATTGCGTCGATTGCGTCCATTGGAGAAAATCGTCTCTTTGTCTAGCTGTGCGAGCGGCGAGTCAGTTTAACAAAGTTTTAGAATTACCAAAACTAAAAGTCGTACCCCGGTACCCGGGCGGCTCTAACGTGAGGTCGGGCGAGAATTCCACCGATCAGGATGAAGCTGGTCGACCACGTGGTACGGAGTTTCAAGGTGGCGAAAGTCTTCCGCGAGAACACCGACAAAATAAACAGTATAGATTTCTCGCCGAGCGGCGACACTCTGATATCATGCTCGGAAGACGACCAAATAGTTATATACGACTGCGAGAAAGGCACCCAAGTACGCACTGTTAATTCGAAAAAATACGGCGTTGATCTAATCCATTTTACTCACGCTAAAAACACCGCGATACACAGCAGCACAAAAATAGACGATACGATACGCTACCTTTCCCTCCACGACAACAAATACATACGCTATTTCCCCGGCCATACAAAAAAGGTTGTTTCCCTTTGCATCAGTCCAATAGAAGACACTTTCCTGTCCGGTTCACTCGACAAAACGTTACGTTTATGGGATTTAAAGTCCCCAAATTGTCAGGGATTGATGCAGCTATCCGGTCGCCCAGTCGCAGCCTACGACCCAGAAGGTTTGATATTTGCCGCCGGGGTTAACTCCGAATGTATAAAACTCTACGATCTTCGCAGTTTTGACAAAGGTCCGTTCGTCACTTTTAAATTATCTCAAGAGAAGGAGTGCGACTGGACGGGTCTAAAGTTCAGCAGGGATGGAAAGACTATTTTGATATCGACAAACGGCAGTATAATACGGCTGATCGACGCTTTTCATGGAACTCCTCTCCAGACGTTTACCGGACATTTGAATAATAAGGGAATACCAATCGAGGCCAGTTTTAGCCCAGATTCACAGTTCGTATTCAGTGGATCTACGGATGGCAGAGTTCATGTATGGAACGCAGATACAGGATACAAAATATGCGTTCTTAACGGGGATCATCCCGCCCCTGTTCAATGCATTCAATTCAATCCTAAATACATGATGCTTGCTTCGGCCTGCACCAATATGGCCTTCTGGCTACCTACCGTCGAGGATACTGCGTAAGGAGGAACAAGGAACGAGGAGTTTAGAGGAGGACAAACCTTGGACAAGATTGAGACGTAGGAGGGATGGACAGTCGCTCAGAGTTTTTCAACTTCGGGCGAAGAAAGACGGGATTTTTTACCCGCGGGAGGATTATATTGCAACGCTGAGACGTTTTTCAATGTTTTCTCAATCGTTGATATTATCAAGGCGCATGGTCCTGTGTAAATAGCATCCCCTCGTATCTACGAAAAAGAATTTTATCAGATTTATTATGTCTAAATGATATTAAGCGTAAAGAGAAGAAAATGCTTTTCAGGGTGTAAAGAGAACTTTCTAGATACAGCTGTAACGTAGTTTCCAAAGAATCCTTCAGGAAGATTTGGCCTATTGATATTGAAGAAAATCAAAGCATTTACTTCTATTTATGCGCGATACGATTTAAGAACTGCATGAAAAAAGTTCTGAAATGTTGAAAGATTGACTATATTGTATTTATTAACTTGACGACGAACGTGAGACGCATATTTAACGTCCCATTCTCCGTAATATTTCTGTTCCGAGATAGATTAGAGACATATTCTTCTACAGGTATTAAATATGCTGCAATTAATCTCCAGATATTGCATTACGTATTAATACCTATGATTGGGTTTATAGCTTGTAAAAAGCTTGAGATAAAAGATGAAACCGAAAACGAAAACGTTTTATAATACCAGTCGGAGTAAAGGCAATGTTTTTTCTCTTGCAAATATGTAATACTTGCGATTCGCTAAGTTTATACTCCTGAAAGTAATCCAGAGTCTGTACGAAAGAACAGAGACGCAAAGAATTGTTACAATAACAACGCCGGTCCTTTTGTTAATCTGATTAACATTTATCGTTGATCCTTTTGCTGATATGGACGATTTTTAATACAGTTTTCCATTTTCGTTGGATAAATTGAGAGAAAGTTCAGCACGCCACGTTTGCAGTGACGGATAATATCGCCTGGGTTAGCTGAAGGATTAATACGGAGGCATTTAATAACTTTTAAATCCTAGATTTGTATCTTACTGCAGTAATGAACTCTGTGGTTCAGATCTTCGGCTTATGATTATATTTGTACAATACGATACCACCGTAGTGTAATAATATATTATAACTAATGAGCTAATACGATAGTCGTAAGGAACTATAAGAAAGCTTCTCAATTTTTCTGTGTAAATACGATACACCATTGTTTCCATTAGAAGTCTAATATTATGAATAATAATTTTATATAAGATAACTTTTATCATTTCTGTGGCACGTGTGCTTGTAAGAGTTATGAATTGTGGGTCTCGTGCGTGCACGCGTGCGTGCGAACGGATGTAGGTACGAATGTTCTGTAAGATAGTATTTTTATAAAGGCATATGTGTAATCCTAATAAGATTAATTGAAAAGTGTGTAATAAATATTATGTGTTATTGGCATAATGTTGAAAAAGTCCAAACAGACTTCTTGCTAGACAAAAAAATCTGGCGCCGAAAATTTTCTAACGCACGTTTACCAGCCACTAATTAATTAACTTACCAAGAACTAGCAGTAGCTTATTATTTTTGATTTTTTTTTTCGTTCGATTATCCTTCATCTCTAAGATTTATTA
Source organism: Tenthredo scrophulariae (assembly GCA_963978835.1). NCBI lineage: Eukaryota > Metazoa > Arthropoda > Insecta > Hymenoptera > Tenthredinidae > Tenthredo > Tenthredo scrophulariae. The sequence goes on along the minus strand of OZ022230.1, from coordinate 28,315,677 downwards.
CGATAGTATAGTTGGAGAAGTCTGCAGTTAATATTACCTCGATCTTCATTCTTATTTGATAAATTTTTAAATTACTTTACTTTCCTTCATAGAGGAGAGACGTTTTAATTCTAATTGGAACCATTTAGCAATTTTAACATACTTTGTGAATGATGTAATTTTTCTACTGCCAATTAGTTGTTAACTCTTTGATCAGAATTCATTTATAGTTTGAATTGCGATGTTTTTCTTCCTCATTGAATGAAGTAGCTGCATTTACTTTTTTTTTTTTTTTTCAAATAGATTAAATTTAAAACTTAATTGCTGTATTGTCTAGGGTATAATTTTCTTGATTCTTAACAATTGCTCTATCATCGGTTTCTCTGTAAAATTATTTTGTGGGAGAACTTCGATTCGATAGAGCCCTAAAAATTTTTTTGCCAACACTTTTAGTCTTGTACAGTTTTTTTATATTTAAAACAAGAAGAGAAAAACAGAAAAAAAAAAAAACCAAGTTCAGATTTAGTTCACAAGAACCTTTGCTGTGTTTGTAGAAATACAAACATTTTTCTTGCAATATGCTCGACGGAATAATTGGCGGGTATTTAATTCAGATGAATAACTATAATTCTGAATGCACGCCAGGCGTGCTTAAAAATTACTTATATTATAAATTGACCGACCGATATACCTTTTAATATTTATGGAAGGTAATTATTCGAGTAGATTCAATCAGATTAAAAAATAAAAAAATTACACTTTTATTCTAGTGAAAAGAAATAAAAATAAAATAAAACTGTAATTATTCAAGCAACTTACAGAAAATTTTATCAATAAAATATACTTTTCTTTTGGAAGTAATATTTCACTGCTTTATTAATATATGCCAGTAATTCCCCTCGTTGAAATTAAGAAAAAACAAAAATGCAAACTAATCTCAAAAGCAAAGCTGGCAGTTGTCTAAAGAAATAGACTGCAATCGATTCTCCACTTTCTATGCCAAATAAAATACAATCGAAAGCCAAAATGGTAGATATTACATCTTTCAAGCTCATTACGAATGTCAATTAGTATTTTTTACATAATAATTGGATCCGTTACTCTAATTCACTCAGGCAATTACGTTCCCAGATTCCATTTGAAGCATGTCAAACTTATAATCACAGAAAATATAGCATTTTATAAAACGGTTTCTTTTCTAGGAATGTGCTTTCGATGTTACGTCTGTAATTCAAACAGCAATGAGCACTGCGACGATAAACCAAGGCTTATCACTCGATGTCCTTACCCAGCAGCTGGCTGTGTTAAGCTTATCAATAAAAGTAAAGAGCGAATTCAAGTGTAAAAATAGATTGGGAAATAATTTCTTATATGTCTCAGCATTGATTCAACATGATAATCATTAATTTCAGTTTATTCTTGCAGTGGTAGAATATAAATTTGTTAATTCTACCGGCGGAGAGATTAGCATAGCAGAATGGGATGGCAGCGATACTAATTGGGAAGCAATTCCCTATCTGAAAAAAGTTGTAACGAGGCGTTGTGGGAATAATTATGCTCGATATCAACCTGAAGCAGGATGCACACCGATACCCTTTACATCTAACAACGAATCAAACGAAATAATTTGCTATTGCAGATCTGAGCTCTGTAACAGAGCCCGGAAGAGCAAAACGAACAAGTTTCCTCGTTACATTCTCCTAATTTTCATACCTCTGTATGTGTCTTTAATATAAGAATAATGAATCTGAATTGGGATTGAATATCTCTTGAAGGATTTGAACAACTTATCGTTCCATTTTACATTATAGTATTTATTCCGATTTAGTATTTACACTTTTCATCACCTGTAGCTCGCAGAGCTCAAATTAGAAACCAATGAAACAGAAATTACAGAGCTAAGTCTTCGACTTTCGGATCTCATTGTATATTCGATTATGATTCAATTTTCCGGTGTTCTTATGTGGTACAGTTTCTTTTCTTCGTCAGAGATTGGAATAGGTGCTCCGGACATTAAATCCCTGCCTTCCATTGTCTTGGGGAATGCTATTACGTCTCTTATGCTTGGAGTGTTGCACAGCATTGCGATGTAGCGGTCTAAGCCTGTGAAAAAAAGTGCATCTTTATATCTCTAATGCATAAAACTTGATCTATCGTTTTCCCAGTCTCTATGCATAAAATTAATACAATACCGAGTTCAATAGTGTACAGATTAGATCATACCGAACGCAATTCCACCGTGAGGCGGAGCCCCGCTGGCAAGGGCGTTGATTAAATGCATCATGTGAGTCGTGTCAATATCCAACATCTCCAAGACTTGTTGTTGTAAATTTGAATCGTGAATTCTTATCGATCCTCCGCCAATCTCCCAGCCATTTACTATCAAATCGTAATGCAAGCCACGTACCTAAGAAAAGAAATGTTTGTCAATGACAAAAGCTGTACAATGTGATCATATTCACAAGATAGAAAGTAATTCAAGTACGTTTACCCTCAATGGATCTGTTTCTAGCAAGTGTAAGTCGTCTGGATGAGGCTGCGTAAACGGATGATGCGTTGGTTGAATTGTGCCTTCATTATCTCCCTTTGAAAACAGTGGGAAATCGACGACCCAGAGCCACTTGTAGTCTGATGATCTAAGCTTTAATCCTTTTGATTCTAGGATGTTTGTAAACAGGATAAGCAGCTTGCCAAGGAGTTCTTGCTGGAAGCATGAACCATATTTAAAACATCAATCATTCTATGAAACAGCTTGTGTGTTTCTTTTTTAGACTCTGATTTACGAGCCATAAACTCACCACTACTGGTTTTTTTCCGATGGATAAGAACAGCATATCACCCTCCTGCAAATTCAATCTATTCTCGATACCGTCCACCACTTCTTTTGAGAGTAAAGAGCCCAGACCCGTCTTCCAAGTATCTTTGGAAATCTTTACTTGAACTAATTTGCTCCCGGGAAATTCTCTCCTTGAGATATCTTCGAACTGAGCTTTTATGGAGTTGGTAAAGTTTCTCTGAAATTATAACAAACATGAACTTTTGATCTTGCAGCTCTACCTTTACAGCATAATCCGATCCCCTTACATTTTCTTTAGGAAAAACTACAGCATATGTTCCAAACTGATCGGTGTATTCAATCCCAGTTTTTTCAGTCAGTAGATTTGAAGTTTTTATGATATCTGTTACATTTTGAAGCTGAATTCAAAAACAGAAAATTAATTACATGCTAACTATTCTTGCATGAAAGTTTTCATTGTCTTCCGATCTCACCTTGAACGGCAATCTTAAGTCTGGTTTATCTGAGCCATAGAATTCCATAGCATCATCGTAGGTCATTCGTTCAAATGGAATATTAATCTTGCCAAATTCTTCGAGCCAAGATTCTGCAAACAAATCTTCGGTCAGTCCCATTATACTCTCGCGATCTATAAACGACATCTCAATATCCAACTGAAAGAATGAATTTCACGAAAATTAGAGCTGTTCAATAAACTTTGGTGAATTTCTTGTTACCTGGGTGAACTCTGGCTGTCTGTCCAGCCTGGCACCCTCGTCTCTGTAACATCGAGCAATTTGAAAATACCTATCTATTCCACCGACCATAAGCAGCTGCTTAAACTGCTGAGGACTTTGAACGAGGGAATAAAATTTACCGGGGTGTCGCGTAGGTACGATGAATTCTTGAGCTCCCTGTAAGAAGAAAATAGCCATTCATTTTGTGCGGGAGAGTTTTATCTTCTGTATAATTAAATGTTGACCAAAATCTACCCCTGGAGTCCTGCGAAATAATGTCGGTGTCTCTACATCGACAAAGGCGCATTTATTGACGAGGAATTCTCTTATCTTCATAATTATTTTTGATCTGAGTCGTAGGTTTCTCTGCATCTCTGGAAATCTCAAGTCCAAATATCTGTACTGCATTCTTATAGACTCTTTCGTCTTGTCCGCATCCCTGATTAGCAGTGGTAGCTGCTTTTTAGATCGATTTAAGATCTCGAGAGATTCTATCGTTATCTCTATCTCACCGGTTCGCATTTTCCCATTCACCTGACTCTTGGGCCGAGGATTTACCGTGCCGATCGCTCTTATCACTGTCTCAAGAGACATGTTTTCCATCTTATGCATCAGATCAGTTCTCTGTAATGCAAACATTTTCATCATTTCAATAATCAAAGACCTCTAAATTTTCCTATTGCGGATTTATGAATCAGACAGTCGTCTTACATCGTCTGGTATTATCAGCTGTGTCGATCCAAAGCCGTCTCTGAGTATAATAAATTTATCCATTCTTTGAAACTCCATCCATCCGCAGAGCTCGACTTTTTCTCCCACATTGCCGATGGTTAATTCTCCACAGTTGTGAGTTCTGTGAGAGTATTTATCGCGCTTAATGAAAGGCTTTTGCAACTTTGGCGAGCATTGATCAACAGAGACAACGCTGAATGAAAAAGGGAGCAAAGAGCAGCTGCTGGTAGTCTGAAAACACGAAATTTACGACTTCAAATATCGTGAATGAATTTAATGTTCGAATTGAGTCACAGAGCTGTTTTTGCACTCAGTGATTCTGTAAAGAAAATGACGAAATTTGCGAGGTTTCTACTTGCCGTTGAGGGTTTTGAGGCTAGGACATGTCGACAACTTCTGAAGAGTCTAGCCGAGTATAAATTGCACAATATCCGAGCTCGACTATGCATTTTTGACAAGATATCGATGAAATATACTCGCGAGTTATTCGAATTTGAAAAAACCGATTTTAGGTTAGAACGTGAATGATGACATAACCTAAAAACTGTGTGACGTGATTGGAAGGTGATGACTGATGATTAGGATTCACAATATTAAACTTGTTTGAATCGATGTTTAAACTTTCTGATTAATATTAACTTATGAAGACTTTTTATAAATGTCGAACATTATGAAATAACATTTTTGACAGATTGATTGAAATCGAAAATCTGATCTAGCGTCGAATCTTGTTAAACTGTATAGTTCGCGGTTTGTAAAATCGCACGTAAATTCAAGTCGTACTAAGGAAGATAGAAAGTTTTAAAATGGTTAGTGTAATTATACAGGGATATTAATCGAAGAATAATAACCTCGAATCGAGTATCTATGTTATTAATTATTTAACTTTACAGTTGCCGCTTTCTTTGTTAAGGACAGCACAAAATCATCCGATGGTAAACCCTAACCTCAATATCGAAATCGTATTTATAACGTTAGCCGGGTTATCACAGACAATTATTGTTCAATCTTCTCGGTTACAGCTAGTCGAGTTAAAAAACGGAGAAACCTACAACGGGCATTTAGTCAGCTGCGATAATTGGATGAACATTAATCTCAGAGAAGTCATCTGCACCTCGAGGGTAAAGTTTTCCTTCAACTTTTACTAAAAATACAATTCAACATCGAATTTCCCACGTAATAAATCAAAACCAATCGGCGATGTTTAATCTGCTCAATGCAGGCGTTTCCCATTTGCCTACCTTTCAGGCGCGTTACTTTCCACAGGATCGCTCTGTATATGGTTTTATGTATTTTTGGTTTTAATTATTTATTTTCGGTATTAGAGACGCGAGCTATATTCATAGATTCATTAAATTTCATAATCCAACGCTACTAAAACAGGATGGGGATAAATTCTGGAGAATGCCAGAGTGCTACATCCGAGGAAGTACCATAAAGTATCTCAGAATTCCTGACGAAGTTATAGATATGGTCAAAGAAGATGTGCAAATGAAATCGAGGGGTCGAGGTGAAATGAAAGGTCGTGGAGGACAAAATCAAAGAGGAGGACGAGGCAGTGGCGGAGGAGGAGGCGGTGGAGGAGGAGGAGGGGGAGGAGGTGGAGGAGGTGGCGGCGGAGGAGGTGGGGGAGGCGGCAGAGGTATCCTACAATAATTGATATATGATGTACCATAGGGAAAATAGTTCCGAAGTATTTATTTCAGAACGAGTTTCTTTATTTATTTTTTCATTCTCAGGATCATTTGGTGGACGTGGTGGTCGAGGCCCTGCACCTCTTGGTCGAGGTGGTAACCAAGGGGGTAATAAACTCCAAAATAAACCAAGAACTAAATAAGCTCTAGTATAACTTAATAATCTAAGCATTGTAATATAAATAAGTCTACAAGTTCTTTGTACTATAAGGAAATGTTACTACGTTTTAATATCATCCTACGTAAATGATATCTCGTATTACTAATTTACTATGTATTTAATTTTAGTAGTACAACGTCGCAGTAAAATAACAATTTCTATATTAGAACATTCTAATTCGATTCTTAGATTACGACTCTCAGTTTCGGCTATCGTTCTCTCAATTCCTGACTTTGAGGAGTATTTCTAAACTGTTCTTTTCTTCTTTTTTTCTTACTGAAAGAAATTCTCTACAAGGTAATGGAGAATTCATTAGAAAATAAGAAAGTTTAGATATTTGAATAAATAATACTGTGAAATGTAGGAAAACAAAGTGTGCCAAGCCATAATTTTTTTTTTTTTTTTTTGCAATTTAATCGGGCTTTTGCATCAAAATTTTCGTTCAGAATAATGACAGAGTCTGTAATTAATCAATTCGTAATTCCCGCGGTTCTTCTTTACCGACATTGTCGACGAGTACCTCGAGTACGGATTAACGCCTAACTCTCGATAGCGGTAGTTGCTTCCGTATATTCCGATTGCGGTAACGTTTCGGGGCTCCGACCGTGGTTTTGTGTGAATGAAAACAATTCGGAAGGGTGCGATTCTCTGTTTTCATTCTTATAATACACAAATATCTAAGAATCTTGTACAAAAATTGATAAAGTTCATTGTTTGTGTAAATAACGACTTGTATTTAAATTCTTTAATTTTTTTTCAATTTATTTCAACGGCTTCGCTGAAGTTCTAAATCTTGACATCTTAACCTCTTCAACAACAAAAAATCCTATCAACATATTACATATCTCTTAGAATGTACTCCTCGTTTGTTGACATTGTTATGTGTTAGAAATGTGCTTCATAGTAGTTCGTTCGTAAGATCTTTTCTTAAATATCCGAAATTTCGTATTGTTTTTCCTCTATCATTTCACTATGACCCTGATCTGGAGTTGAACCTACGTGACGATATACCGTCCCACTTTAATATGCTGGAGTATCAACTCATTCTATATACATTGAACCTATGAAATGCCTTAAAATATCGTAGGGTAGGACAATTTTATTAAATAAATTTTTTAGTGTCCGCCATATCGCTATCGTGGATTTTTCATCACAATCAGCCCTTGGTTTCCACTGGTAAGTCTTAAATAAATGCGAATATTCAATTTTTAACTCATTCGCCGTGTGCCCAATTCCATTATTTTCTTAATGACTATCTATAATACTCATACGCAAATAATGTTACTGCAAAATAAAGCACAGAGTAATTAATGTATAAAATTATAACTTTATGTTTGTTGGTGAGAAATTAAATACCCTACCTATTTATATCACACGGATTTGGTAGGAAAATGGAAAAAACCGTTCAGGTACCTGAACTGAAAGAGGAGTTTCATGCAGTGATGGAAGATATAAAACCCAAGAATATAATGGAGCTTGAGAAAATGGACAATTATGTAGAACCACCGTTACTAAGACCTGAGAATTGTATTAAAGTAGAACTTGGCACTGAAATTATACAAGAAATCATAACAATAATGGAAGATGACGATCCTGATGAGATTAAGATATTAGAAGTAATTGATACCAGTGATGTAGCTCCACCTGTTTTGTCTCCAAACTATGGAGATTCTAGACATCGACGTAGTCCCGAAGTTCTGGAAAAAGGATCACGATTGCTATGCAGACTCTGTGCAACTCGAAGCAATGGTATGATTGATATGTTTGACCCGTCGGAACAGCACAGAAATATTGTACAAAAAATTGAGTACTGCTGCCTCCCTATTGTGGTAAGAGTTTTGTTAATTTTTTAAGAATTTTGTTAGAATTGTTTTATATAACAATTCTAAACTCGTGGTCATAATTTGACTATTTAGATAAAGAAAGAAGCGTGCAAACTAAAATCTATTCCTACTCTGTATTTGTTATCATTTGTTTCGCAGGTGAAAAAAAATGATCATCTTTCAACAGCAGCCTGCCAGTTGTGCCTAGCTAAATTGGAATTGAGTTATCAATTCTATAAGACCGTAACGGAGGCCAAAAAGCTCCTTACTATTCGTGAACAAACATTTAAAACACTTAAAACAGAGTTGATTCCAGATGAATCTATAAAGAAAGGTATTATTTCAGACGATTTAAATGATTCAGACAAATGCAGAAAAAGTAATTTAAGCTATGAACATCAGGATGCAGATTCGTCTTCAAATGCCTTGGATTTAAGCACCAAGGAAGTGCCAATAACGAATGTAACTATAGTAAACAATGTTATTTCAGCCGACGTGAATAATGTGGATGAAGAGAGAACAAGGAGTTCAAATGACGAACGTCAGAGAACAGATTCGACTTCCAATGCCTTAATTTTTAGTACCGAGGAAGCCTTGATAATAGATGCAACTGTAGAAAATAATATTATTTCATTCGATGGAGATAACAAAGACGAAGAGGGAACAAAGGGTTCAAATAATGAACGTCGGAAAACAGACTTGGCTTCAAATACCTTGAATTCTAGCACCAAGACAACTCCAACAACAAATATAACTATGAAGAAGAATATCATTTCACCTCATGTGGATAACATCGGCAAAGACAAAACACAGAATTCAAGCGATACAGATCGGGAAACAGATTTATTATCGAATGCCTTGAGTTATGCGACCAAGAAATTGTCAATAACAGATATAACTGCGAAGAAGAATAATATTTCATCAATTGTAAAAAACGTGGACGAAGACAGAACGCAGAGTTCAAGCGATAAATGCCGGAAGACAGATCCTTCTTCGAATACCTCAAATTTGAGGAAAGCAACATTACAACTCAAACAAGCTACTCATTCTGTACTAAATGATCCAATGTGCCCGATTAATTCGGACAAAGAATTGAGCTGTGATGTGGAGAGATCTGATTCTGATTCCCCTTTTCCTCCAGTCTCAAGAAGTCGTAAGGCATCCACTGACTCGAGAAAGAATGGAACGAGCGGACATCATGAACAACCTTCTCGCAATATATCTGGAAAACAGTTAAGGTACATAATGAATTATCTTCCAAAGGTTTCATACTTTCAAAATCGTATATAAATCAAATGCTGACCGTTCAATTATATTTAAAACATGCCTGTTCTACAGCACTCATACCGAAGTAAATACTCATGAAACGAAGCATCAACGCTCCAATGATACATCGCAGCTGCTACCATTACAACCTATTAGCATTAAGACGGAGTCGACTGTGGGGATGTACTACTGCAAGTATTGCGATGAGCAATGTGAGGGGGTAAGGATATAAAACCAAATACACAAAAATTGTTCTTAATCGATATTAAAATTATTCTATTCTGTGTAGTACCTATGTATGTGGGTATGTAGTAAAAGGATTGAATAACATTTTTTGAATTCCAGCCGAAAAGCAACAGTCCAGTAATTTAGATTATATAAAAATAGTAACAATTCTTTATTGCAGGAAATTAATCTACTTGATCACATGCGGGTACACATAAATGAATACCCCTTCACATGTTCCATCTGTGATAAGGCGTTTAAGACGAGAGGACACAGAAATTATCACATAGTCACACATACGAGAGGAGAACAATTCCCATGCAACACGTGTAATGCCTCCTTTGCCTCCAAATATGCATTGCGGGCTCATGAGCAGAGCATCCATCAGGAAATAAAACGTTACGTATATTTGGAAATAGTTTTTATTGCTTTATCATGATTTTATTCTATTAACATAATGTTTATAATACGTCAAATCCCTGGTTTTTATATTCAAACATCATTGTGATTAGAATTACGATACAACTACAGAGAACGATGTTATTTCATACAATTTGAATAATTTAGGTGAAGACGGAGGATATAGATCAAGGCGTAAACATCGGACCTCTTATTCGTCTTCGAATACCTCAAATGCCAGCAAAGAAACGTACATTACAGATGCAACTGTACAAAACAATGTTATTTCATCCAATTTAAATACCTTTGAAGAAAATAATTCAAATGAACATGAAAAAACAAATTCGTCTTCAAATGCCTCGAACTGTAGCGTCACAGGAGCGTACAGGAGAGATGCAACTATACGGAACAATGTTATTTCATCGAATTTAAATAACTTGGCCAAACATAGTTTCAATGATAAACGTCGAAAAAAAAATTCGCCTTCAAATGCCTCGAATTTGAGCACAGCATCATTCGAACGTACACCAGCTTTCTTTAATTCTGTACTGGATCGCCGTACTCCGCCGACATATTCAGACAAAAAATTAGGATCCAATAGAAAATTAGTATTCAAAAAAGAACTAGGATCCAATGAAGAATTAGGATGCAATGATTTCGCACCCTCTTGTCCTCCGATTGAAACAAGCGATGAGGCATCTGGTGATTCAAGAAAAGAAGAAGTGAGCAAACAGAATGAGAAACCCGCTCACAATGTATCCGAAGATCAGATCAGGTATATAATAAATGATAATTTTCTAAAGGTTTTATGTTTTTAGAGTCATATACGGATCGAATGCTGACCGGTTTATTATATTCTGTTCTACAGGACTCAGGGACGAGTCAATACTCGTGAAAGAAGATGCAAACGCCCTACTGGTATACAGCTGAAACCTGAGAAGCAGATATCCCCGACTACAACCCTTAAGTATACTTGCGCGGATTGTGGAAGAAGGACTAGGACGGTAAGGATATAGAACGATTTATTTTCAATTAAAATGATAATTATGATAATTATAAAAGCTATGCAAATATATGTACCACGAAGGATTGAATAACAATTCTTCAATTCCAACCAGGAAGTAAACAAAACAATTACAATCGTTTGTTGCAGAAATGTCTCATGCGTAATCATATATTAGTCTGTCACCTAAAAAAACCTGTAATGAATCTGAAATGTGGAATCTGTGAAAAGAGCTTTAAAACACGAAGTAGAAGAGCGGATCATATGATCCTACATTCAAGAGATAGACTATTTGAGTGCAACATGTGCGGAGCTCGTTTCCGCTGGAGGTGTAATATGGCCAGGCATAGAAGACTTCACACAAAATGGGATTTGAAAGGGTCCATAAAGATCAAATGAGAGAAATAAATCGATAAGATCTTCAGGATCCTATGATTTTATAGCATAAGTAAATTTGGAAGAATATTTCGAAACAGTTTCGTCTATCCTATCATTCTACATTTTCACTATCGAAATTCTAAATACAATATATTTGTAGTATAAGGATGTCCAATTTTTTGATTACCTAATTCATTATCTACATCCTACATATTAACATCCTACTTAAAAATTTCATTTGTCATTGACTCGGTGAATAGATGAAACTAAGAAATCGGGATTATATTTATTTAAAAAAATTTATTCTTTCAATAATATTTTACATTTACATTATTATTATTATTATCAATAAGTTAGATAGCTTAAAATACTCTTATGTGTATGGACTGGTTTTCTTCTTTACAAGGCTGTTTTTTGGGTATTCATACCCAAGGGAATGGCTTGTAGTTCCGTTCTCATACAAAGAAATTCTCCAAATATGCACATTATGCTTACGGACACAATGTTCATACACCACCAGCTGAACGTCGTTGGAAAACTGTAGTTATATCCCCAACAGAAAAACAGATGGATCAAATGCGCCGTGCATGCAAAATCCATGCATTGCTTAGTCCTTTGTACAATCCACCACAAGACTAGAGCCCCTATCAAAGCATTCAGCATGAATACCGTGATTACCATTTTTCCACCCAAATCTCTAACGTGGATTTCACTATACTGAAAAGCATAGTCCAATGACTTTGTGGAGCCCAGAAGCGACGCTACCATCCATATCCATACACCGAGGCAAACGTACATCACAGCTTGAACGGCTATTATTTGGGATATTATGAGGATTGGATCCCATGTTGTTTTCCGAAATTGACCCGAAATGTTGTTCATTTTTCTTTTTGATTTTTCTAAGCCTTATTTACCTCGCATCTAGTCCGTCACGTTGAGTTACGTGGATATTGAATCTGATCGCTTGGTCTTCTTGATGTTAATACGCATCTTATGAAGTCTGAAAAATAATTATTTATTTATTTATTGTTAGAGGAAAGATTTTTTTCATTTTTTTTTTCGTTTTCATGGTTATATTCAAGGTCTAATAATATTTAACTTATTTTGTTCGGATTTTTATTACCTAACCTACGATAATGCTGTTCGTGAATTTTCAATCTGAGCAAGAGTTGACGGGAGGAATAGAAACCTGTGACGTTAAACTTTTTACTAATTTAATTAGTTATTTGCCTTTTAGGTTAAAACAAATCACCAATCTACTCTGTCAGCTCATCAGCTGTAGGTTATGACCGAATAGCAACGTCACAAAACTCGTGTAGATACGTGAATCATATCCAATATGGCGGCGCTTGGCTGACGTCGCTGTCACATCGCTGATTTATTTGTTTACTACTTAGAAACTAGGGAACGACATGATTGGAGATAGTTATTGTAGATTTCTGGGGCAAAAGCTTCTTTGAATAAACAGCAGGAAGTTTTTTTTGATTCATATAGGAGCGAGGAGTGAGTAATATAATCAGTCTGACGCGGAACGTTGCGTAGTAAATATTCGTCGGACGTGGACGTAGACGTGTGTAGTCAGCTGATTATTCCTTCGAATCATGAAGGATAGAAATGTCTGAATTGACGTCCGATTGCGATGGTACCATCGGGAAACTTCAAAAAACATGATGCAATTTTTGTTTTCGCGACAATTACTGTTCATTGACGAGTAGAAAGTGGCTAAATATGTCATTTTATAATTTTTTTCGAGACCTATTGGGTATAGGAGGAAGACAACAACCTCCCAACTATGGGTAAATATTAAAGCAATAAGTTTTTCATGTTTTTTTTTTTCGGAAAGTGTTATGCGCGATGACAGCTCAATGTTATTTCTCGATTTTGTATACATTTAACGTAAAAAGAAACTATATAATGTTTTGTAGAAATTCAACATCAGAAACTGCTACACTCAAAAATGACGTCTAGTTTTTAATCGACTTTCTTGTTTCTACAGGTTTGAAGATCAACGACAACACGGAGACGAGTTTAGAAATCCGATTTGGCAGACTGACGAGGACGACGATGACGACGACAATGATGATTTCAGGTGCTTTTATATTGTCTACGATATTGTAGCATTGAAAAATATGCACAATTGGAGAGCTGCCAGTTCAGAGCTTATCTCATTACTAAACCTCTTTTCTCTGAAGCACGAAACAATTTTTGCAATGTTCTATCGGTTGAGAATATTCAAGAGAATAAAGCCTTTTTTTCAAATCATTTATTGTAGGCAGCCTGGCCGAGGGAATCCTGGCACTGGGCACTTTAACATTTACAGCGATCCTTTCGAAATAACTCGTTATTTTGAAAACCAGATGGATGGCATGCTGAAAAATTTCTTTGGATTTAATATCGACGGTATAACATTGCCGTTCGGTGATCAACGTACGTAGATAGGTTTTTATCACCGCCCCTGCTGTTATGTTGGATAATCGTCGATTCTGTTTCACAGTTTTCATAATAATGCAAACTATTTTCATCTAACAGACTTTTACTTATTATATTTATCACCACTTTGCAGCCGACGACCATTTCCATCATTCGAATCCCACTGAGCCACCAAAAAAAGGAAATCTGCGAGACGACGTACTAAAACCTGGATACGAGAACCTCGAGTCACAGGATTACCTCTCCCCTGATAAACAAAAATTGGACATTGATTTGGACGGAAAGTAAGGAGACAATCTTTCGCAAAAAACTTATAATTATGAATGGAATATTGTATGAATTAGTTATCATATTTATTACAGAATTAGTAGCCACGAATTATCAAAAGTTTGGAAAGATCCATCCGCATTGCAAGGCTCAGATTCTTACAATAATACACCGCAAAGAAGTCCATTCTTTTTTCACTCGTTTGGTCAGTCGATATCTACGAAAATAATTCGAAAGGCTGATGGTACCGTTGAACAACGTCGTACGGTCAGAGACTCTGAAGGGAATGAGGAAACTACAGTCACACATCAAATTGGAGATAAGACGCATACCGTTGTTATAAAGAAAGATAAGAATGGAGAGAAGACAGAAACTGAGATCATAAATTCTGGAGTTCAGATAGGACGTAAGTTAATTCATCATTTTTCTTATGAGATATCAATTTTAGAAGTTTATTAATAGTTATCAAAGCACAAACGAAGGCGATATCTAATTATATTGATTTGAAATTTTCAGCCAGCTCTGAGAGGCCGATTTTAACTTTAACAGATGAGCCGCGAGATCTTAGAAATCCTTTGAATCAGTTCCCTTGGCACAAGTTCTTTGGACCAAACCCAAAATTATAACTTAGGAAGTATAAGCTTATACCAAAGCAAGTGGGTTTGTTGTAATATGATGGAGTTTGAGCTGGAACGAAAGTACAGCCAGTCTCGATAGTGCTGACAAATGTAGTATAAATAAAGTTGATGCGTATCAACTTCAGTAAATATTGTGTGCAGTTGAAGGTTTTGAGGATTTAAAAAGAAAAACAGTCTTATATTTTTCAGCTACAAATTTATTCACTGCTTTATACTCTGTACACGTTACATAATTATATACAATCTATTAAATCCATCGGGCTATTCTAACTATAACTGAACCATATTCCTTCTCAAATAACTCATTCTAATTTGAAAAATATACTCGTACGAGAGTGGAATAATTAATATTTGGCGATTTATAAATAAAATTATATCAACGTTCTTAGAACGTCCGTAAAACTGATCGTTGAATACTTTTATGTTTACTTGAAGATTTAATCACAATGTCAGATACAGCTATATACAGCTACCGATCGAACAATCTCTTAAGATCATTGCTAAAAATAATTCAGAGGATTAATAATTTTCACATAAAGACATAGATTTCAATCACATAGGTAAATTCTGGCAAGGTTGTGATAATGTTACGAAATTATTACAATCATTTTCAACTCGTGATTAATAATATAGAAATATTACTAGCAGTGTACTTTTTGTACGATTAAAATTATATAACATTGTTGGTCGATTTATTTAGATGGGATGAAAATCAGAATTCAGAACTCTAGTTCTCAGACAAGCCAGTATACGTGAAATGTCTTTTAACGAATGAAGAGTTTGGAGTACCTAGTAGGTTGCAGAAAATACTGTTGTAGACATATAATTAAACTCGTACGACGTATACTATATTGTTATTGTGTAATATAACAAAAGTAACTAGATACATTAAAATTGTAATGAAGTAAATTTACTTGTTAAAAAACATGACGATAACTTTTTTTTTTTATCACTTCGTAAGTAGGTATAATCAATCATCTAAATTGATTATTAACTAAGTTGAGAAGTTTCATAAAAACAAGTAAGTGAATCGAAAAATAAATCCATAGAGGTGCTTTATTCCATTTAATTTTTAATATTTAATTATTACCTTTCTTTATATAAGTATATATATTTATAATATTTATATTATAATGTTTATTCGTGAACAAGCGACGAGTTTACTTTCAATTCTATCTGCCTGTTATATAATCAATAAGGTAAACAGTCGAGTAAATCGTCGATAAAAACATTTCTTGCCTGATTTCATATTATTATTTGATTACACATTTATATTTCATTAGCGAATTAAATACCATGATTTTCTTCTGGGGCAGATAATTATTTCTTTTAAAATCATTGCTTGTCAACGGCTTTATTGATGCCACAAATTATTATGTGTAGTTCCATTATTTACAATATTTATTATCACGAGGAATTTATACTCCAGATTGGTGTGACATAGAAAGCGTCAAATGATTTCATTTTTATAATTATTGATTACCAAAGACCTGTTAAGGTATTCCTTTATAAAAGAATTTTTTCTTCATAAGGAAAACTCTAGTGTTTCATCATTTCGTTGGAATGCAAGTTTCTCATTAGTATTTCAATCAAGGGATATTTTGTAATTTTTTTATTTATTTCTTACTTTTTCTTTCTCTTTAAAATACGTGGATGACTTGTTACTACATTTGTAAGATCAAATTAAGCTCCTTGGCTTACGATATTTTGACATTTTCTACGTGAATCAATCAGAATCCCTCAACATTTGGCTAAGTCTCCCAAACACATTAGCTTGGGACAAATCGCGCCTAATTTTGGCTACCACAGCTATGTTTTTTATTTCAACGCTCTATAGTCCAAGTGCAATATCGTGAAATAAGTATTTAGTCCGGTTTCAATCATTTTGAGAAAATGATAAAGTTTTTCTTTTTGTATTTATAGTCTCTTTTTTTCCATCTATAGCTACGCCTATTACGTAGCGAATATCTTACGCGATTTCGATAACCTAGTAAGAATTAAGCCTATACATCTATATTTTAGTAGAAAAGATGATCGTGCTCGTGAATAAAGTGTTTTTAAAAAATATCCAGCACCGTTAAAGCCACAGTGAAAACAGACAGAATAACCGATCGATTCCATCGACTTTGCACTCAGACTATATTGCCTCCTATTGTATGCAATTAATTATTAATATAATGAAGTATTTATACAACGTTAAGGTTTGGTTCCTAAGTGTGCAATGCACTCTGGTGCAGTTTGACTTGATTCTGAAATTAGAAATATTAGGAAAACCGTGAATGATGGATAGTCTAATTACCTGGACACTGATGGCAAAGATTTAGAACTCAAAACAGATGAAAAGTTATCGGGAAATCGGATTACCAGTTCTAGTTTTGAAGCTGCATATAATTCGGTCATTCTTGACCAAAACCCTCCGTTTCTTCAATTGCATAGTTTAGCTTTTCTACCATTTGATCGTAACTTTTATACGGTGGAAGGTCTAGCCTGTTGAAACATGTGTGTGATCTCGGCAACCATGTATCCTTGCCTACTTTCTCTATGCAAAATCTCTGCGGTCCGTTGCTCCCTAAATAAAATCAAGTTCATGTTTTATAGGTTCCAAACGAAAGATGAAAAAATTGTTTGTCTCTTTGGATCAAAATGACTTTGAAACCTACCCATCAGTTCAGCAAATCCACCAACTGGTACGCGACACGTTCCTGTGACGAATTGTAATAGCCTGGCCCTTTTTTCACTGTCCGTGGTTCGTACAAACTGGAAGAATTGATGCATTAGAGGTACATAATATGGAAAATAATGAAGCAACGTTTTTCTAAGTTCAGATTTCGAAATATTCACCTGCCAGAACCAAAGAACTTGTTTACTGCTGCGAGTATAATGCCTGTAAATAGCATTGCGTTGCCAATCGTCAACGTCAATCTCTTGCATTCCGCAGAGCATTAACTCCAGTTCTCTTTCATCGAAATATTTGAGCCATTCTAGAGGTACAACCTCGTTGAAGCCTTCTAGAAAGGCTCTGGTCTGTTCTTCGATACCCCTGGTCATTCGCCACTCTGTCATCAGTCTGGAGAAAAGACAGAAGAATGGGGGTAGAAATTGTTTTATTGTGAGTTCGAAACGAATTAAAGAAGTGAATTAAATCGGGGATATTACCTCATGTACTCTTCCTTGTTCTCTTCAACGACTCGGATTTTATCACCACCGTCTTTTAGCTCGTGGTGTATAACTTGGCCAAGAATTTCGAAATCAACACTATAATACAATTCAAGACCACAATCGTCTATGTTATTGTCTTTTATCCATACAAGAGAATTGTAGAATTCAGGATCTATGGACTCGATATCCTTCATGATTAACTTCTTGTTTAACATTCGTTTGTAAAAAGGCATTGTAAATCCGCTGTATATGAAACGTCCGTGGTAAAGTGCCTGAGAAAGCCAAAAAAAAAAGTTGTATTTGAATGAAAATTCTCTGAATCTATTCAAAAAAAACTCTAACAAATTGTAAACAATTAAAACCCACCATCGCGATGAACCTGCCAATGAATTTGAAATACTGTAGGTGATCAGGATTCACATAGGAAGCTGGGTTTATTTGTAAACTGTAGTTACTTTTGTTAGCATATTCGAAGAGGCAGTACATTGGATTCAGTACTTCGTGACTCAGCAAGAAGAACCATTCCCTATTCAGAGAAGAAAAGAGTTATTGTAATATAATCAAATTGTGAGTTCGAAGATACAATTACAGTTGTTATAAACTTTGATAATTAATTGATTACAGCTTACCTAGATACTCCGCCATAGTCCAAACCCTCCTCACCCTTGAATATAATGTACAATCTTCGCCTGAGTTCGTAAGCCGGTAGTCTCATGATCTGGTGATAAGAATCTTCAAACAAAGTTTGCCGAGTAACGCTGATCTTTATATGACTAGGTAGAGCGTTGCTGTGGCAGAGGTACCGGAACTGAGATAACTTCCAGCGAAAAGATCTCTCGTATGCCCTTGGTACTCCGTAAACACCCTTAGGCCTGAAAGGTGATGTAAAAACAAACTTTTTATCATGACATGGTCAATTTATTGTTTGAAAAAAACCCTGAAGTGCTCTGATGTACCCTTTTGGCGCGCCTGGTCTTGGATCTTGGAATGTCGTAGTTCTTGAATTGTGATCGACAAAGTACCGCACTCCGTCTTCTGTTAATCTAATTTCCCAACCATCTGGTAAGGGAGGCTCGTCCATCCCAGTCTCTTGTCCTTGTGTTCTTGGATCCTCCCACTGAGTCGTTCGATTTTTATGATTAACATAATAAACTCTGCCTTCAGGCTGCTTGCGTCTCTCCCAGCCAGCCGGTAGTGGCCCTAGAGCGTCGTCCTGTTCGGCGACTGCTGTCGAGGGTCCAGCTACTGCTGCTTGACCGCCGTGAGCCTGTTGGTAAAAGAAAAAGGTGAGAATAACCAGAGATAAATTGAATTATGCTATCTTGTTAATTACCTGGGGATAAAGAAATCTTTGATTTCCTTGCTGGACAACGTGTTGTCGTTCTCCCTGCCAGTGTTGGAAATGTTGCAGCCTCTCTGTGTTTGGTCGTTGCCAAGTAGTACTTCTTGTATTGTGATCTACGTAATAAATTCTGCCTCGAGGATCCCTCCTAACTTCCCAGCCTGGTGGCAATGGCTGCGGCCTTTCCCAGGAAGTACTGCGAGTGTTGTGATCCACGTAATACCTGCATAAAAAATAAGAAAATTATTTTATGAAACTGTAGAAATGTATTAATAATCTATATGTGTATGAAAAAAAGACTATAGGATATATAATAAATGCCAGACAGAAGTTTATAGAGTTATTACACTGGAAATGGGACGTTGATCATTTGCGAGAGGAACATCTGGTGAGCTTGAATTTGAATATAGGTCAGAACTGAGCTTGAATTAACCAGTTAATTACATGACTGGAATCTTTTGTATAAAAGATGGAACGATACTTTGTTTTATCTAGTTAGAACATATTCTGTTAATGATTGATTACAAAACAGTCAAGTTTCATTGTGCAATGCACAGTAGCACTTCACATTTATAAAATTTTTGCGTGAATTAAATGAATCATTTCTACAGGTCTCAGGATTAGCAGGGAAAGACAGAACTGAACTAGCATAACAGTTGAAGTGACTTCTTCAGCCTTTGGATTGAGAGAGAGAGAGAGAGAGAGAGATGTGAAATAGGAAACTTAGATAACTTAGTACAGTGATATGCTGACGAGTCAAGATTAAGTCATCACATTCTTATCACTTTGAACCCTGATGGTCACAAGGGAACAGCCAGCCAATGTGTGGTTTTAAGTGCGTATATTGCTTGTATTTGAAACAATAAATATAAATAATCATATATTGTGATGAATCATACATATACGTATGAATATCTATAAAGGATGTCGCAGCTATCAGTCATCACTACATTGAAAATACTCCTGTTTAGAAAGCTGGAGAATTAGTGACAGAAAGAAAAGTTGAATATTAAAATTATTAAATCTCTGTCTTCTTGTAATCTTTTATCTGCATTCTTTCTAACAATTTACCTTCTACCATAGACATCGTATCTCATTTCCCATCCAGCGGGTAGAGGTTCTTCGGGCTGATTACCGTTATCAGCCTCTCCTGGAACCCCCGAAGGTCCAGCAGATGCTGGCTGACCTGGAGGTGGCCCTGTAGATCCGCTGCTGCTCTCCGCAGCAATATGATTGCTGACTCCATTAGCCATAGGCGAGGTGAGGCCAACAACTTGTGTATTATTAGCATTGTTAACATTATTACTGGGCTGACTCCCGTTGTGACTAGGATTGTGAAGAATATTTGTTGAACTCCTGTGCATCGCTGGCTGCAAAACTGAAGGCGCTGCATTTTCAGTTCCATGTAATCTCATGCGAGCTCTCACACCACCGTTTAAAATACTTCGATTGTTTGTAGAATCGCTGTTCGAGGAGCCTGAAACCAGAAGACAGATGTTTATTGTTTTAATCAAAAATGATGGACTTAAATCTGACAAGCCTCTATATATTTTATTTATATATTTATATATTTACCAAGCGGCGTTAAAGCTCCACTTGTTATTCCTTGGTTGTGGCGAACTTGTTCGCATGAATTAGATGGGGTAACTTCATTCATGTCAATTTTCAGACCGTCAAACAAAGTGACCAGTTCCCCGATTTTGGAAAGTCCACCATAAGCGTCGTGTTTATTCTCGCTCATCAAATCAAGGGTCAATTCGACGTTGTCCAACTTTCCGTTATAGTATGACAATACTTGGAACAAGTTGATGCGCTTTTCTCCGATCAATGCATCTCTCCGAAAAGTACTGTGATCCAAGAGCTTGAAATGTAGCTGAGAGTAGGGCGTTACAAGGATCGTAAACTTCTCCACCCACTTTGGCTGGTAAGTAGATTTAGCAATTTCAGTTTTACGGGGACTCTTGTCATCCACTGAGAATTCAACGTATGGATTCGGCTTCAGAAAAGATGAATTACGCAATATCGCTGCTTCGACTGAAATAATAATTCAGATGTATAGGTATATGGTTGTTTACCGGAAGTCAAAATACTCTGAGAAATTCAATACGGGAATATTAATTTACTAGTTATGCTGAGCTGGTGAAACCCTGGAGTTGCAACCTCCACTTCGCACTGTGACATGGTTCGCTGTTGGTTTTAATTCAGCAATATAATCTCAACAAATCATTCATATTAAGATTGAGATTTCGGGGTACCGTAAACCTGTGGGAAAAATAAATTGTATACATCACATTGATTCAAAGCTTGGTGTTTAATTGGTCGCTTATTATTTCAGGTGCGTAAAACTATTCAAAATTTACTCAGATTGATTTGTGTTTGTTTTCTGATAAACAGAAGAACAGATAAATCCCTCAAAGTGGTTTCGGTACTTACATGTGTACAAAGGAGTTGGTTTATAATGCGTTAGTATTAGGTGCAATAAATTATTAGATAAGTGAAATTTTATGATTCAAGTCAAGTGAAATTATGGAAGCCGTTTGGGTGTTTTTTTTTCTTTTCTCTTTGTGGACAAGGGTAGATTTTTGCTAACTAACAAACGTCTAAATTATCGCTACTTCATTTGTCAGTCAGCAAATGGTGAGTGGTGATAAAGAAATATTTAGCGGAGAAAAAAACGATTGATATGAAATCTAGATAGGGAAAACAAGAGGTACAATGCAAAGCCTTGAGGATAATTTGTTGGTCTCACGTATGCAGATAATAACGAGAAATTACGCAATGAGGAAATTAAATTCGGAATAAACATTATCCATTAATTGATGTGTCATTGAAAAGAATAATGGAAAAATAGGTGTGAATATTCGGGCAATCAATAAAGAATTTTTAATGAAATATTATTGTTTGGGAAGCCGGAGGGTGTAGAAAATGTCTTTATAACAATGAGAGGGTTTTGTTTGTTGGTGATAATGAGCCAGGGAAATAAAGGAGAAATTACCAATCATTTACGGGACATTAATCCTGACGTTTCGCGGATGGTTCATTCGTCATACGTCGCGCGTATAACTTTCATACGTATTGATTGTAAAATACGAACCTAAACAGTTTCAAAGAAATTTCTAAGACGCGTACAGTCTTGAAACATCGCTTGCTCGTCACACCGTCGATTATAAAGCACAAAATTACTGTGCAAAAACACTCTGAATATTCGCTATCGAAAAATTTTACTATCTAACGTCAGCCATCTTGCTATACGTCAGATCTAAAAGCGAGAAATACGAAATAGTGAGATAAATAATTGCTGATAAATTGGCGATTAAGTTTAAGGCTTTTAGTGCACAAGTAAATTAGGGAACGTCATGATTCACGCGCGTTAGCTTTTTTCCATTATCTATATTCCATATCTGATCAGCAAATTGGTCGGGAATTTTTCTTTTCCAAATTAAAACATAAGCAACTCACATGAGCCGCGTAGTTCTTACGCCGTGGTTATAGACGTTTCACCATTTAAACACTCTTTCAAAATAATTATTGCGTTGGACCACATGTGATTTTTACCATTCAAATAATGGGAGCTGACGCTAAAGTAGAATATCTGGTAGTCGATACTAGTGCCTTTATCAGAAATGCAGCTATTCAGGTACCAGAAATCACAATTATAAATTTACAGTCGCCGAGATGACGGTTCAAAAGTCACACTGACACTAAAACAAATTAGGTTATATCATCTTTTCGGTTGGATTGAAATTCTATTTTTTATCACAAATTTATACGATAAGATTTTAATCTATCGATATCATATCAATTCGTGACCGAATATTAGCCCGCGTGATAAATATTCGTGATTTTTAATTAAACAGGACATTGCTGCCAACGCTATCACTGCCCAAGATGTTGTCAATGAAATCACAAACAAACGACAACTCAGAAGACTCGTCGTACTGCCCTACGATTTAATCATCAAAGATGTTTTCCCAGAGAATATTCAATTCGGTTAGATAATTGTTAAAAAATCTATAAACAATTCATTTCGTAATCCCTAATTTTAACATTTTAACTAACGTCTTTTATTTTCACCTTTCTCTTAGTCACCGAGTTTTCTAAGAGGACGGGAGACTATCGCAGCCTCTCGGCGACCGATATCAAAGTCATCGCCCTCACTTATCAACTTGAAAAAGAAAAGGTCGGAACTCATCACCTGAATGAAATCCCCACAATATCTTTAACTGCAAATGTCAGCACCAAAGCACGCGATGATCAATTGCACAACGTAGCAGGATTCTTTTTACCACAAAATGATGTAAGCGATTCAATACAGAGATATAGGAAAAGTAGTTTAAAACTACGTATTGTGAAGGAAGTGATTAGATTAACGACTGAAACTCTGTTTCATTGTATGAATATTTAGGGTGGTTCTCAAATACCAACTTGACGAGTGAAGTATGGGAACCTTCAGATAAAAAATCAGAAAAAAATTGTATCCAAATATTGGATTTTTTGAAAAATTCTAACAGGTGCCTAATGAATATAATTTTTTTTTGGTAGAAACAGTTAAAAAACACTGTTGAAGATAATAGTTCTGGTAAAGACGAGGGAAAAGATTTACAGGATAAATTGAAGCAGGAAATAGCACCGAAAAATGATAGCGAAGAATCGTCCTCTGAGTCGGACGATTATTCTGAATGCTCTTCTGTGTCTGATTATGAAACTGCTACCTCGGACGT
This sequence comes from Tenthredo scrophulariae, assembly GCA_963978835.1. Classification (NCBI taxonomy): domain Eukaryota; kingdom Metazoa; phylum Arthropoda; class Insecta; order Hymenoptera; family Tenthredinidae; genus Tenthredo; species Tenthredo scrophulariae. The sequence goes on along the minus strand of OZ022230.1, from coordinate 28,291,948 downwards.
TGAGAATATTGAGACGGACAGCTTGGCAGATAGATTTTTAGCTTTGAAATGCAAACCCGAGGATTTAGAGCTTGAAGAAGACAAAGATGTGGACGATATCTTAACACCAGCAAGGGAAGGTGATGGTTTTGATGATGAGGATGAGGAGAGTGAAGAGGAGGATGAAAGCGAGGATGATGACGAAGGCTGGATAACGCCGGGTAATTAAATCCTACAGATAAAAGACTGAAATAATATTTATAGGGATTAAAAATAATGGTTTGAGAAATGAACAATCAATGAAGAATAGATTTTTATTCATTTCAGGAAACATTATTAAAGTTAAACAAGAAATGGATTCAGATATTCAAGAGGAAAAACCAGCCCGAGTCGCTTGTCTGACGACCGATTTCGCTATGCAAAATGTATTGAAACAAATTGGGCTACAAGTTGTTAGCTTGGATGGAAAAGTTATCAAGCAGCTTAGGACTTTCATATTAAGATGCTACACATGTTTTAAAACTACCAGCATTATGATCAAGGAGTTTTGTCCCAGTTGCGGAAACAAGACTTTAAAAAAGGTCGCTGTCTCACTAGACGAGAACGGGAAACAACAGATCCATATTAATTTTCGAAAGCCACTTACAGCTAGGGGGAAAAAGGTGATGATTTGGTTGAGAATTATATTATTTCTATATAATTGAATATTTGCATTGAACCAAATGTACCGTCTTTTCATTTTACCATTTTGTTTGACGACTTTCATTTATTGTGTTTCAGTTTTCCCTGCCAACACCACAGGGCGGAAGACACGCCAACAATCCAATTCTGTTTGAAGATCAACCAAGGCCTGATCAGCGGCCGACGAGGCTGGCACGAATGAAGAACGATCCATTAAACGACGATTATATTGCTGGATATTCGCCGTTTGTGATGCGTGATATTAACTCGAAGTCGGCTATGCTCGGGATTCGTTCAGGCACAGATATCAAGCATTGGATGCGAAAAAACCCTAATCAAGCTAGGAGGAAGAGAAAATGATTATCCCGTCAGACCTTGAAATCATCTTGCAGATTCTATTGAAAAAATATAAATAAATATAAACAAAAATGGACTTTAATTACTTATCGGAAGTTCTGACAAATCCTTAGTATAACGAACACTATACAATTTATTCAGCAGATAGATAAGCGTCTTTCAACAGTATAATTGTCAATTCATAATATTTTTTGAAGAAGCAAATTAGCTACATGTTCCTGAAAAGAATATTGGGGTATTTCGAGTATGCTAAAAATTGGTCAGCTATCCTGCTAATAAATATTGAATCATACTACAACAATAAGTTGCATGCTTTCACAAGTTTGAAATTACCAATTTGGCGCACGGGGTGCCAAATGGTCTTGTCATTTCGCGGTCACATGGACAAACTTATTTTGCCGCAAACATAGGTGCGCCTTACGATATGTAATCTCCAGTTGGGGATCGCAGCGATGAAACACGAGTTGCATACATAGAGCGATGCCGATGTTATCGGCACAGCACGTTATCGGCACAGCACGTTACCGGCACAGCACGTTACCGGCACAGCACGTTACCGGCACAGCACGTTATCGACACAGCACGTTATCGGCAACACGACGTTTTACTAGCACGAAATAGTTCGACAAAGCGACCGCGAGATGGCGTTACCATTTGTCACCCCGCTGCTACAACTTACCGACACGGAGCACTGACCTAGGGTAATAGCACCTGTCACGGGGTCAGTGACCTCAGTGGCCCTCGTGGCGTCAATGAGTACGGATGGGGTTGCGTTAACGAGACTCGATATAAATATTCCGAACGCAATAATATTATAAAACTCGTCCTTCTTTGTAAGATTGATTATATTAGGTAGGATCTTGTTGTAATACGGGCGCCGTTTTCTTTTCATTTATATTTGATATTCATTTTTGAGAATCAATTATAATTTACAAATTCTACATAACTTTGACGATGTATACGATTGTATCAATGCTGCAGCAATAAATTCTTAGATATATGAATAATCGATGGCTTTGTTATTTTCCACTTTCCCCTCCCTGCAATTATTCATTTCAAATAAAAAGAGCAGGAAATTTTTGATTTAATACATTTTCAGCTACTTGAAAATTAGCGAACACCTCCTCGAGTCAGATGTTCTCCTGATACGAGGAGCAATTTTTGACTTAAAATTACTCTAACTCTTAAAAATGCTAGTATAGATTAACATATAGCGACGTGCATGAAGCAGCGTATGCCGGACAGATGATGCCTTATTTTCAGAGTAAATTTTCTGTCAGTTGAGACTTTTTTTCGGAGTCATTTTTCTGGCAGTTGAGACTTTTTTCGAGGGTCATATGTCTGGCAGCTGACACCTTATTTTCAGGAGTTAATTTTGAGGTGTCAACTGCCAGACATATGACCCCCGAAAAAGTCTCAACTGCCAGAAATATCGCTCCGAGAAAGTCTCAACTGCCAGAAAAATCACTCCATATTCTTAAAATGATAGTATAGGTAAGCTATATAGCGACTGCATGAAACAGCGTATGCATGCTGGTGTCGATAGGCGACCAAAAATTTTAGAACACCTCCTTGGGTCAGATGTTCTCCTGATACCAGGAGCAATTTTTGACTTAAAATTACTCTAACTCTTAAAAATGCTAGTATAGATAAGCGATATAGCGACTGCATGAAGCAGCGTATGCATGCCAGTGTCGATAGGCGACCGAAAATTTTAGAACACCTCCTTGGGTCAGATGTTCTCCTGATACCAGGAGCAATTTTTGACTTAAAATTACTCTAACTCTTAAAAATGCTAGTATAGATAAGCGATATAGCGACTGCATGAAGCAGCGTATGCATGCCAGTGTCGATAGGCGACCAAAAATTTTAGAACACCTCCTTGGGTCAGATGTTCTCCTGATACCAGGAGCAATTTTTGACTTAAAATTACTCTAACTCTTAAAAATGCTAGTATAGATAAGCGATATAGCGACTGCATGAAGCAGCGTATGCATGCCAGTGTCGATAGGCGACCAAAAATTTTAGAACACCTCCTTGGGTCAGATGTTCTCCTGATACCAGGAGCAATTTTTGACTTAAAATTACTCTAACTCTTAAAAATGCTAGTATAGATAAGCGATATAGCGACTGCATGAAGCAGCGTATGCATGCCAGTGTCGATAGGCGACCAAAAATTTTAGAACACCTCCTCGGGTCAGATGTTCTCCTGATACCAGGAGCAATTTTTGACTTAAAATTACTCTAACTCTTAAAAATGCTAGTATAGATAAGCGATATAGCGACTGCATGAAGCAGCGTATGCATGCCAGTGTCGATAGGCGACCAAAAATTTTAGAACACCTCCTTGGGTCAGATGTTCTCCTGATACCAGGAGCAATTTTTGACTTAAAATTACTCTAACTCTTAAAAATGCTAGTATAGATAAGCGATATAGCGACTGCATGAAGCAGCGTATGCATGCCAGTGTCGATAGGCGACCAAAAATTTCAGAACACCTCCTCGGGTCAGATGTTCTCCTGATACCAGGAGCAATTTTTGACTTAAAATTACTCTAACTCTTAAAAATGCTAGTATAGATAAGCGATATAGCGACTGCATGAAGCAGCGTATGCATGCCAGTGTCGATAGGCGACCAAAAATTTTAGAACACCTCCTCGGGTCAGATGTTCTCCTGATACCAGGAGCAATTTTTGACTTAAAATTACTCTAACTCTTAAAAATGCTAGTATAGATAAGCTATATAGCGACTGCATGAAGCAGCGACTACATGAAGCAGCGACTGCATGAAGAGACTTTTTTCGGAGTGATTTTTCTGGCAGTTGAGACTTTTTCCGGGGCGATATTTCTGGCAGTTGAGACTTTTTTCGGGGGTGATATTTCTGGCAGTTGAGACTTTTTTCGAGGGTCATATGGCTGGCAGTTGACACCTCAAAATTAACTCCTAAAAATAAGGTGTCAACTGCCAGACATATGACCCCCGAAAAAAGTCTCAACTGCCAGAAATATCACCCCCGAAAAAAGTCTCAACTGCCAGAAATATCGCCCCGGCAAAAGTCTCAACTGCCAGAAAAATCACTCCATATTCTTAAAATGATAGTATAGGTAAGCTATATAGCGACTGCATGAAGCAGCGACTGTATGAAGCAGCGTATGCATGCTGGTGTCGATAGGCGACCAAAAATTTTAGAACACTTCCTTGGGTCAGATGTTCTCCTGATACCAGGAGCAATTTTCGACTTAAAATTTTCCTGACTTTAAATAATGCTACTATACAAATAAACGTACATAAAAATGTAAAGCTTGCAGGAAGGGGAAGGTAGAAAATAAGGAAGCGATTGATTATTATGGTATGTCTAGTAATTTATTGCTGTAGCATCAATACAATATTACTTATTCATACTATATGAGAATTTATCGGACGTTATGAAATATGACTAGTCGAGATAATCAGAAACATTAAGACTTTTGAGTCAGTGCCCAGTGGATGAATACAATATAGTATTCGTAAGAACATGTTATTGATATTTTGATAATATATATATTATATTGTGAATCCTCATCTATTCTGTAATAAATATTGTTCTTTATGAACAGTTCATGGCCATTTTCTTAAATTACAGTAATAAAAGTGCGTTATTTTATTTGTGATCTTTAAAATTTGAAATCATTGCGAAATATATCGAGATATCCAACAATCATACGCCGTCTATTCCCGATGAATTTTGAAAGGTGGCGATATCCAATGCATGTTTGAATCAGCGCAAGCCACGTGATTATAGCTATAAGCAAATGGCTATCCGTCTGCATCCCCGTCGACGTGGATGTCTAGAATTGTTCTATCCTGACGGCGGATTGTAATGATGGCGATGGTATCAGGGACGCGGGTAGACGAGTTAGTGCAAAATGTCACATTGCACGTGCCTCGCAAGTTATTATTCAACGGTTACATACTGCCGTTCGTTATCCTTCAAGCTGTATGGGTTTACGGTTGGATTTTTATTTACGGTATTGACGAATATTACGATGCTGGTCTAGTCGGGATTGCGGCTATCGGATTGCTCCAGATTTTCGTATGCCTGTGCTGTCAGTGGTCCGTACACGTGCAGTGCTTCCTAAACTGCAGTTCTGTAAGCCTTTATTCATTTATTTCCATCATATCATTTAAAACCTAATTCGTCTCATACTTTATCTCATATTGTTCAAAATAAATCTAGCAATATGTTTAACCAACATGGCAGCCACGTTCATTTTATTCTTCTGCTACGCTCGTCCCACTCACGATTTTTACCCCGGGAATTTCAAATTCCTTCTTCGTTATTTATCATCAAATACGTTACATAACCTAAAACCAAACAACGTTTCATTCAATTAACTCATTCGTTACTTATCATTGATTTTAACCGCAGACTAACGATCCCTACAAAGCTAAAGTAGCCAAAGTTGTACCAACCCCAAATAACGGAAGCTCAGAGCTGGTCGTACTGCGCCGTAGCGGCAGCGGAGGGCCCTGGTTCATTTTTCAAAAAACAAAGTACTCCTGGAACACAGAAAGAAAGAAATTTGAAGGTTTGGAATTTCCTGTCGCAAATTCTATCCAGCATTATGATAATTGGAAGGGTTATCAGGACACGGATGAAGTCACAGCTGCGGAAGAAAAATATGGAAAAAATAAGTGAGAAAGAATTTCCCTAGTGTATCTGGTCTCATTTCTTTGAACATGTACCGTTTTTATTCTATCATTTTTTATTCACAGCTTGGATATGGTCGTTCCTGAATTCAGAGAACTTTTCAAAGAGCGTGCTATCGCACCGTTCTTTGTATTCCAAGTATTTTGTGTCGCGCTTTGGTGTCTCGACAAATATTGGTATTATAGCATCTTCACTCTGGTTATGCTCATCATGTTTGAATGCACTCTGGTACAGCAGCAGCTTAAAAACATGGCGGAGATCAGAAAAATGGGAAATAAGCCCTACATGATAATGGTAAATGTTAAAAAGACTAAGTTAAATACTAACTTCGTACAAAAATATAGAAAATAGACCCCAGGAATAATTTATAATTCGATTCTTGAGCCATTTTCTATCAACTAACTCAATTTTAACATCTTTTTTCCTTAGGTATACAGAAACAGAAGATGGAGATCTATTTTCACCGATCAATTGGTGCCTGGAGATATTGTGTCCATTACTCGATCACAGAATGACAATCTAGTTCCATGTGACATGCTGTTGTTAAGAGGTCCTTGTATCGTAGATGAGAGCATGCTGACTGGTAATTTTTTCATGATCTGTGATAAAAGTTGATAATTTTAGACTTTCCAAGAATTCAGCAGAGAAAAAGTTTAGCAAAATTAACAACAATGGCTGTGAAGAATTTTTATTAAAATGAAATTCAGTTGCCTCAAGTCCTCGTATTCGGGCTTAGGTATTTTTCAAACTCTTTTATCAGCCTCTAATTTATCCAATTGATAAAACACAGGCGAGTCAGTTCCACAAATGAAAGAACCCATCGAAGGGCTCGAAGGAAACAGAGATTTGAATATCGAAGGGGACAGTAAACTCCACGTTTTATTCGGTGGTACTAAAGTTGTTCAGCATACATCACCTGCAAAAAGCTCAACTGGTCTCAGAGGTGGGTTGCTAACGAAAATCAGCCATGATAATGTGAAAAATGTAAAATTCCGAGGATAGGCAAACATAAACAATGTTTAAAACCCTTTAATAACTATTTTCTTACTTACACAGCAACAGACAACGGTTGTGTGGCCTATGTTTTACGTACCGGGTTCTCAACCTCGCAGGGAAAGCTCTTGAGAACTATATTATTCGGAGTCAAGAGAGTGACTGCTAATAACCTGGAGACTTTTGGCTTCATCTTGTTTCTTCTGATATTCGCAGTTGCTGCTGCTGCCTACGTTTGGATTAAAGGTATCTAAGATATTGAAAAACAGTAATCTACCGCAAAACTTGCTTCAAATTCACCGTACTATCCGTACCAGGAACAATAGATTGTATTTTATTCTTTTAATTCGTTTACAGGAAGCGAAGATCCTACCAGAAACAAGTATAAACTGTTCCTCGAGTGTACTCTGATTCTCACATCAGTTGTACCTCCGGAATTACCCATAGAATTATCCCTCGCAGTCAACACTTCGTTGCTCGCCTTATCCAAGCTAGGTAACTAGTTGTAGATTATAAATTTGTGTCCATTCCTCCATGGATAACTTGATTATAATTCTTATCCCCCTTCTCTATTTCATCTAGGTGTCTATTGTACGGAGCCTTTCAGGATTCCCTTCGCTGGAAAGGTTGAGATTTGCTGTTTTGACAAAACCGGAACTTTAACGAGCGATGATTTGGTTGTTGAAGGAATCGCAGGACTAAAGTAAGCCCTTAGCGAATCTGTCCAAAGAAGTTTGCTTAATATTCTAACGTGTGAATTATTTCAGTGGAAAATCTGACGTAATGCCTTTGTCAGAATGTCCCATAGAGAGTGTACAGGTTCTAGCAACTTGCCATTCTCTTGTTCAATTGGAAGACGGTATAGTTGGAGATCCTCTGGAGAAAGCTACACTGACTGCAGTAGACTGGAACCTCACAAAAGGTATAATTCTGACCCTAAATAAACTTTTGTTATTTTATTTTTATCTCACTTTTATCTCTGTCCATTATCCGCCCATTCATTCTTTTTCAGGAGACGCGGTAATTTCAAAGAAGGGTAAATCTCCTGGTCTAAAAATTTTCCAAAGGCATCATTTTTCCTCCGCTTTGAAACGGATGTCGGTCGTTGCTGGCTACATAACTCTTGGGTCTACGGAACCTCGATATATTGTGACTGTTAAAGGAGCACCAGAGACTCTCAAGTCAATGGTAATCAATGATCGAAATGCACGATTAAACTGGACAAATGGAAAACCTGTTTACTCAATTTTTTTGTATTCCAGTTCTCATCTGTACCAGAAAATTACGATTCTACTTACCTCTCGCTGTCTCGTCGTGGTGCCAGAGTCCTAGCTCTGGGTCATCGCACTCTGCCTTTTCCACTTTCTGCTCAAGAATTGCGAGAAATGACTCGCGAACAGTTAGAATCACAACTCACTTTTGCTGGATTTGTGATAATTAGCTGCCCGCTCAAGACTGATTCCAAAGCAGTGATAAAAGAGATACTAAACGCTTCACATTCGGCAAGTATAATCCCCGAAAACTATTTTCCTAGTTCGTTTAGAGTCCTAAATGTTTTTTTTTCTCTTTATTAAAACGTGGAATTAACTTTACAGGTAGTTATGATAACCGGTGACAACCCACTTACCGCTTGCCACGTCGGAAGAGAATTACACTTCACAAAAAAGACTGCAACTTTGATATTAACACAATCGGCTAGCGGATGGATATGGGAAAGCGTGGATCAGGCTAAACATTTGCCACTAATATCTAAAGACGAGATTAAGAAGGGAACAGAAATTTGGAAAGATTATTCCCTGTGTATTACGGGCGAGGCAAGAAGCAATTTCTTTAATCTCTTCATTCTCGTTGAATTACGTAGCTGCAAAAGAATATTAATTCTCCTTTCCTTCTCAGGGCTTGTCGTTTTTGAAGGAAAACCACAAAGATCTGCTCTACAAGCTGCTCCCACACATTGCAATATTCGCAAGATTTGCTCCTAAGCAAAAAGAGTTCGTTATAATTGCCCTCCAGGAGTTAGGATACACAACGCTGATGTGTGGCGATGGGACAAACGACGTCGGAGCTTTGAAGCACGCACAAGTTGGTGAGTATTGGACTGGAGGTGAAATTTTTAAATAAGACTGCTTATTGAATTGTTTTCCTATTTTCCCAGGAGTCGCGATCCTCTCGAGCGCACCGGAGAGACTTTCTGTAGAAAGACGGGAAAGTCCTGGCTCTAGTACCGTCGCAAATGGGCCTAGAGCAAACTCTAGGCACATGAACAGCACCCAAGCTAAGATTCAGAAGATACTCAAAGAACTTGAAGAACAGGATCAATCCCAGCTCGTTAAACTAGGAGACGCTTCTATAGCTGCTCCTTTCACCAGTAAACTGTCCTCTATTCAGTGCAGTAAGAATTATCATTCAACTATCACAATATCACATTCAACTAATCCCCTAGCTTTATATATCTGTCTCCTTCTGTCTCCTTCTTCTTCTTCTTCCAGTTTGCCACGTAATAAAACAGGGCCGCTGTACGCTGGTAACAACGTTACAGATGTTCAAAATTCTGGCTCTAAACGCTCTGGTGCTTGCCTACAGTCAATCAGTCCTATACTTGGATGGAATAAAATTCAGCGACGCTCAGGCAACTCTTCAAGGACTCCTCGCCGCCTCCTGTTTCTTATTCATATCCAGATCAAAGCCGCTGAAAAGTCTTTCGAAGCAAAGACCACTGCCCAACATATTCAATTTGTACACCATTTTAACTGTTCTATTACAATTCGCCGTGCATTTTGTATGCCTCATCTTCCTCGTCAGAGAAGCTGCCATTCTCTCTCCTAGGTAAGAGATATTCGAATCTTTTATCGATTCGTTATTTCAGAGTAAATAAATTGAGAAATGGAAAAGAGAAGGTTTATCACCTGTTGACTGATTATATTTACAGGAACGATACCTTGGCTGCTATATTAGCACCGTCAGACGACAAGGGTGAATCATCATCGTCTGGAGAGGACAGCGAGGATGGCGAGCCTTTCCAGGCCGATTTAGTGAACAGTACAGTCTACATAATATCTATGGCTCTTCAGATATCTACTTTTGCTATAAACTACAGAGTGAGTTCCAAGGGTCTCGAAAATCTCGATATTCACTATTGTCAATATTTTCATGTGGTCTTTAACGTCTTCTGAAATATTTTACGACCGATTCCGATCGATGAAACAAAGAGAAATCGATTAACTAATGATTGTTAATGTTTTTCAGGGACATCCTTTCATGGAGAGTCTATCGGAGAATAAAGCCCTTTTGTACAGTGTGGTAGGAAGTTCTTTGTGCATTCTTGGCCTAGCGTGCGGTTTTCTACCCACGATATCGGCGCAGTTTGAAATTGTCGAGTTTCCAGACGACGTGAGTAGACGTTTTAATTCGAGGAGTTGTATCATCGCTATAGGGATCGGGGATTATTTTATTTATGTGTTCTTTCTCCACACTTTTACAGTTCCGGTTAACTCTGGTCCAAGTATTGTTTGCCGACTTCTTCTTCGCTTATGTTGTCGACAGAGTCTGCCGGTGGTTGTTTGGGGAAGGAAAATACGAAAAGCTATGATCTATCGACGATTAATTAAGTATTTTTGTCAAAATAGTAGATTTTTAAATATATTCTAATATATGAACAGCCTTATTCTGCGCATAGGCTATTTAATCATTCAATCAACACACGAAATCGATTATCTTGAGATGTTACAAGGAGAATCCCTTCTTTTATAAATTTTACACACAATTTTTGAGCAGAATTGAACTTAGATTTAGTTTAATATCTGAATTTAGGAAATACTTGAAACCCTTATGATTTCTGTGTCTTTAAAATCTGTCAGGAAATATTCCTCAAACTCGCAGAGAAATTTCACTAGTTTAAGATTTAGAAGAATGCAGTCTAGGGGCTGAAATATTGATAAACGTCGTCCGTCTCAAAGCGTTGAAACCTTAAACACTGTTAGCTGATTGTTAAATGTGTAGATAAACGTATAGTAATACAGTTTTAAAAAAGACAATCTGTAAATATGCAAGGCTGTTTTATTTCATCGTTTGTATTTAAATTTGAAATTCAAAGATATAAAAAAGGAAACTATAGGAAATTATATTATATTATTTTACTATGTATGTATGTATTCACACCTCGTCGCGATTTAAGACAGCCTATATTGAGCGCGGAATGAGGCTGCGTGTAGAAGAGAAGAAAGAAAGAAAAAACAGAACAATCTATCGTGTTACCGTGTAACGCGAAATTTACGTGAAGATATAATATGGTGTAACGTAAAATGATGATACAGGATTAATTTGAACGAAATTCATGTTTCTTTTCGCTTAAATGATCTTGTATATAAAATACGTTATACGCTATCATATATTATAGGTATATTACGTGTATATATGATATGTATTACGAAGAAAATTAACATACAAAAATCTATCGATTAATTAACAAGGAAGAAACCCGGTGCAGGGTGAGTTCCGGCGGCGTAATTTCACCTCACTTACTTTAGAACTAAATAATAGTCTATTAATTGAATACTGCATTTATTTTTGATGAAATACGAGATTTGTTTCGAGGGTAATAATCAATGAAGATAAATTATTAGAGAAATTAAATGAAATCTTATCACATTCCGTTCGCCGGACTGATCGTTTTCATTTCAATTAGCATTTATGATCAATGTTCCTTCCTTGGAAGTTTTCGACCGGATTATAACATGTTAAACCTATTAATCTGTTGTCAGATTAGTAAATTTCGGGGTATAGATAACTTGGTGATAAATGGAAAAAAAAAAAATTTATCTATGAAACATTGGTGAAAGTAAATATTGATAGAAAATGATTAAAAGGAAAGAAATGAATATTTGAAAACTAGATATATGCTTCTTTTACTTGAATGTAAATTCATCCGGATTATCGGATTCTCTCTTCTTTTTCTTTTTATCGGAAAATCAAAAGAAAGAAAAAGTAGGATAGAATAGTTTTCGAATAATCTCGTAATCGTACCAATTTCTTACTCTAATTACTGTACGCATATTATTACAAGGCGATTTCTTATACATTATATAAACTATAATAGGTAATCGATCGTACACGCGTCAAATCGAACGTGAATTTTATACATAATAGAAAATATATTGATAAGCGGCGAGTGTGCAGATTTTCGAATTTCAAGGTGAGACGTGTATTATTGTATCATAATCTTATAGCAGTAAAAGTAACGTTACCAATAAACACTGAACATCATTCCTTTATGCTAAATCTATTTTTCATTCAATCAATCACCGAGATCCCTCATACCAATCAATCCATCATTATCCTATACCTTAGGCGATTCGACACAACGAAATTAGTCATGGGCTGGAACAATTAATTCAACAATTAATTTTTCGAGGATAATAAACTAGTAAATTTCTATTAAATATCGTCAAATTTTGAATTTTTTTTTTTTCTTTTCACTTTTTGATCGTCTATATTTTTCTAGAGTCTTGATTTTGGTCTCAGATTGAAACCATCGTTAAATTATCGACCTAGTTACGAGAAACTGTAGGAAATTATTTTCGCAAACTATCAAACGATCGATTTCATATTTGTCGTTTGTGCAGCGACCAGCTCGAATTTAAACAAGCCGATAACTAATCGGGTATAATGGTAATTTGGATTTTATTACAGCCATATAATCTTTTCCTTTTTTTCGTCTTTAGTCTTCGATAACTCGCACGGTAATCAATCGGCTATATAGTTAAAGCTGGATAAAAGTCAAGAAAATTGATAATTAAGTTATGGAAATAATCATGGAAGAAAAACGCGGAGGAACGGATGACCGGCAATTAGGATAGCGAGATTAAAATCGCGTGCAATTTAGATCGCGTTTATACGTACGTCGATTACGTAAGCCATACGATTCCGCGAGATACAGTAGTGTTATAGATGATTAGCGATCGCGCGATTAGACAGACGCTAGTGTTACGTGAAATTTTTCGAATCTTAATTGGCTAGCTAATTTTCTAGGGGCATAAGCCAATACAATATACTTCACGCGGTTGTATTAAGCATTTCGACGTCGTGGTCGCGGTCTAGCGTTTCGCCATTCGCGGTTCAGAGTTCCGAGTATACCGTTCACCGTTCAAGGCGTCTCTGCGTCCTTCGAATTTCTTATATAATATCATTTCATCTGTATTGTTCTAAAAAATTATCTCTAGTATCATCTGGACTCACGTGAATCTTCATCTCTATACCTGAATTTTATTTCATAGATAAATTGACGAGTATAAAAACTGTAAGGTAAAACCACAGCGGAGAGACAGAAAGTCGTCGTTTAAAGGTACGCATACACGTTTTTCCTTTTTTCCAAATAAACCTCGGCGGAAGTTGACAAAAATTATTGGACTATTATAATTTTTGTTTAAAACCGTGTAGAGATTTTGTCATTTTTAATTAGCTTCATGGTACAGCTTATAGCTGATTAATTTTTAATACCATACATCGCTTGTGTGCAATTAATTGTGAAAATAATTAACTGGCATGGTCAGCGTGTTGAAGACTCGCGCGCTGACCCGATGAATAAAAATTACGCAATGGGTACCACGAAATTATTTCGAGCCGATGACCGTCGCGGTCATGCGGAGTCACGGTGTAAATAACCAGAATCCGAACTAGTCTCAATGTCAGGGACTCGCCAGTTGAGAATGTTAAACCGGAGTGATGGATAAAAAAATTGATAATCATTGATAAAAAACAAGAAAACTAAAACCGTACGATAGATTAGACGACTAATTATCCGCCTTTAAAGAAAAAGAAAAAATCTCATAAAATTAGATGACGCTGGATCGTTGGTACTTTCACTGGATAGACTGGATCGTATTCGTCGGGATGCTGTGCGCATCTGCGGCCGCTGGACTCTGGCATTATTGCAGAGGTCGTCGGTACAATACGGAAGAATATCTTCTCGGTGGACACAGCATGAGTCTATTGCCTGTATCGTCTTCATTGATCGCTAGGTATTCGACTATTTCCTCAAGCTTGTACTTTTTCCTGTTTTTTTTCACCTTCCTTTATTTCCAACTTTCCACCGTTTTCGCAGTTTTGTTTCAGGCATTACGATACTCGGAACACCGGCTGAGATCTACAACTTTGGAACTCAGTACTGGGTCACAATATTCAGCATACTATTCGCAGGGATTACTATCGCGACTGTATATCTTCCCGTGTTCTTCGTTCTCAGACTGAACTCTGCGTACGAGGTTGTTATTGGCAATATAATTTTTCACCCTATTTTGCCAAAAAAATTTCTTCACTACACTTAGTTCATCGTTTCAGTATCTCGAGATCAGGTTCAGCAGAGCAGTCCGGATTCTAATATCTCTGATCTTCGTTGTTGACGCGGTAATTGCACACGTTTTCGATTATTTCATCAAATGAAATGAGAGAAAGAAGATCGGAAATTTGATCTCCTCTTCTAATAATTTCAGGTTTTGTACCAGTCGATAGTCGTCTACGTTCCCTCCTTGGCTTTGAACCAAGGTAAATCATATCTGATGCTTGTTCAGAATAAAAACTGATCGGAACCGAAATTCTAACTATCGAAAGCAATATTTCGGATCTATTTCGCGATATAGTTGGCGAAAACTAATCGACCGCGAATGATTTCGCCTCTGTTTCAGTCAGCGGTATAAACGTACATCTAATAGGAAGCGTGGTGTGTCTGGTCTGTGTCTTCTACACCGTAATGGTGAGTTTATACGCTCCTAGATAATGTAAAATGGAATGTAATTGCGAATTGCAAGGCTCGCGGGTAACGAGAAATTAATTGAGAGATTGATCACGCCGGTACGCGGTATGAATTCACCGGGCGCCATGCAGTCTACTAAACTTTGTAAATTAACATCCAGATTCCGTATTCTCGGGGATATACCTATCCTGCGGGGGCCGGGGTAAACTTAATAGATTGAAGATAAAATGACAATGGTTGTATTGTTGCGGGTTGAGTAGAGGCGTAGGTACACGACATGGGGAAAACATGGAAAGTAATAATATTTCTAAGAAACTTTCGTCGTTATATACTCTAAAGAAACAATAGCTCACCGAATCGGGGTAAACACTTCGTATAGTACGACAATTAATCACAGCCGCGCACACGGGTCCGCGGAATTCGCAGCCGTGAGGTAAATTGATGGAAATTCATCGTCCCCTAACGTATCAATGATGTTAACCCTCGTTTACCGATTAGGCGCGAGTCTGGTGTGATGTGCAATTTCCTCATTATACTCTATACATACGAATTGAGAAGCCCGCAACAAAAGCGACGGAATTTTAAGGCAAAATACAATTTCAGGGTGGACTGAGGGCAGTAGTTTGGACAGACACGATTCAGGTCGCAGTCATGATTACAGCAATGATTGTAGTCACCTCATTGGGAACTTACCACATCGGGGGTCCATCCGAGGTATGGCAACGAGCCGTTGAAGCTAAAAGAATTCACTTCTTCAAGTAAGCTTCATGCATGTGCAGATCGAAGATTTTAGTCGATTATTCTCAGTCATGAATCCTTCCTGTTCTTTTAACGTCATATAGTTTTGATCCGTCCCCCTACTCGCGACATACATTCTGGACGGTCTTGATCGGCTCTTGGCTTTACAGCACGGCGTATATATCTGTAAATCAGACGATGGTCCAGCGCTACAGAACCCTTCCGACTATGAGGATAGCCAAGACGTGAGTAGAGCTATGAAATGGTCTGGAAACGTCGCGAAATGTCCGACTACTGTTCGAATGATCATCCTGCAGAGTCCCACAAAATCGTGTCAAATGTATTTTTGAATACTTTCAAGTCTCGTAATTTTTAACATTTGCGATTAGAGCGATCTGCATATTCACCTGCGGCGTTATGAGCTTCATATCTCTCTGCTGCTGGTGCGGATTGGTACTCATAGCCTGGTGGTCACCGCCAAAATGTGATCCAAGAGCGTCAGGATTAGTTTCAGCAGATGACCAGTTGCTCCCGGCTTACGTGATGGAAATTGCGGGAAATCTGCACGGGATTCCCGGGCTGTTTGTGGCCGGAATATTCGGGGCAGCACTCAGGTAATCGTTGTAATTAACGTTTGATAATGTACTCAGTTAATTCCTGAGTATGTTATATCAGCAATGTATCAATCGAAACGATAGAATTATTTTTTCCCTCCAGCACATTGTCCGTCGGTTTAAATTCAACGTCTGTAGTCCTGCTCGAGGACTTTGTCAAGGGATGTTTCAGGTTCAATCCAAGCGATAGATGCTCTGCTATATTCGTCAAAAGCGTAGCTATATTCCTCGGACTTACAGCAACGGCGTTTATGTTCCTCGTAGAACGTCTAGGCGGTGTCCTCGCGGTAGGAAATTGATCCTTTACTATTCATTACGTTAAATTTCGCACATTTTTAACTCCGTTGTTTCTCAGGTCACTGGAAGTCTGGCTGCTATCGCCGCCGGTACTTCGTTCGGCGTATTTACCCTGGGGATGCTATTTCCCTGGACGAATTCAAAGGTAATATTCGAATCTCGTTCTAAAGCCATAGTTATATTACGTGAAAATAAAAACTGAGAGATTATTTAAAAAAACGCGTATTTTTTTCTCGTAAAAAAAAAAAAAAAAAAAAAAAAAAAACACAGGGTGCATTTGTCGGTGCGATTGCAGGGTTTGCTTCAGCAGCTTGGGTCAGTCTAGGAGCAAACGCCGCGACGGGTGCAGGACAAATTCGTCCAAGGAAGCTCCCGGTCGATTTATCCCACTGTTCTTCCAACGTGACGGAAGATTTCCTCAGATTATTCGATCACGACGGGTGAGTGAATGTCTTGCGGAAAGACACAGAGGCCAAAGTCCAAAGAGGGAACGACCTCCACGCCTCATTTTCTTATCACTTTTTCTTTTTCTATTTTACAGGGAGGAAGACGTATTTCCTCTTTACAGATTGTCTTATCATTTGGTAGCCGGACTAGGAGCCACGGTGGTTATAATCGTGGGGATTTTAGTCACCTGGTGTACCGGGCCGAGAGACGTGGCATCGGTAGACAGAGATTTACTCTCTCCCGTAATCCACAGGTGAAATAAATTAGTTTATACAACTTTTCGGGTATTCTACTCTGTTCGCCAATCCGCGAATTGTTTTCAGATGGCTTCCTGCACCTAAACGAGACAAAAATATAAAAAAGTATAAACGACAGGCACAAGGTGAAACCCGGCTGGATCCTGCGGACGATTTCCTACTCTGTGATATTAAAAAATCACCGGCTATTATAGTTGAAGCGGAATCTGCGGTGAGTTTGAAAAAATTGCTTCATCAATATCCTTATTAATGCCCTAATTATCCTGTGTCGAAATTCTATAGCAGTCTGATCATTCTTTAAATACGTAATCGAGCATCGAATGTGAAGAGATCCAAGCTTATCTCAGTAACACTAGATCATCGTATAACTAATCCCGAAAATAATTTCCCACGACTTTCCCAAACACGATTACGTCTTGATGCATCAACGTTTCCGACATGTGTGTTACAGAGTGACGTTCATCTCCGTCAAAATGGTCACTCAACTCCTTGACCGCATCGTGGATAGCATAATTGGTTCGCGCACATCGGTTAATTAATTTTTACATTCGTTAGACTTATTCATTTTTTTTTCTTTTTGTGAATATCTGTTAATCTAGTTGCTCTGTGACTTCTTTGGTCGAATAAGAGACGTGACTGGTATGTAAAATTTTCCTAACTTGTTAATAATTCTTCGAAAGTAAATCCCACAGTATACGACACGGTACGAGGTCTCGGGTGTGGTTCATAGTTATACGCATGTATAACTATTTTAAGGTGTGTTGAACCTTCAGCTTTGACCAACCGCAGCCAGGGGCAACGAAATTGAATTTATGGCGTAGGTAAACGACGATGGTTTGGCTATTTGCACCCGGTTAATAAGGACTTTTGACGCTCGGAGCTTTCGCTTAACAAGCCCGAGTATAATATTCCAGAGCTGCCTTGCCTCTTTGCCGTACCTACGCATATAGTATACCAGCGCAAACCACCGAGGCTTGAAAATCGAACAAATTCAGTTACAGAACTATGCGATTCTCCCTCACTGCACCCTGCAGTCCAGTTCGCAGTTTCCTAAATCCAGAGAAATTCATTCTCAAAGTCGCGACACGATCAGAGAAAAGAAACTCATGTCAGCCTCGTATATATTTCCCTCGAGCATATCCCAAGATCCGGGAGACTCCAGGTGCTGTAAATGCGCAATGGGGGAATTAGACTCTGTAATTACACTCAGGTAGGTGTTATTATAGATCTACTGGCCAAATAAGGAGCATAGTCGCGTAGATAGGTGGTACTATTTCATAGAATTATCCGCGAATCCGTTGTTGCCTAGACGTATATGTGCATATAGAATTAAGGGTTGTTTAATTGGACGATCGAGGCTGAGGCTGAGGCTGAGGCTGGGGATGTGAGGGTACGGGAATGGGAACGGGAGTGGAAGGCAGCGGACTTTGAATCCGAAGCAAAGACGGCGCAGGTTGTAAACCTTATATATATACGGGCAGAATTAGGGATAAGACGAGGCAGCATCGCGAGGCACCTATACCACCCCAAGATAACGTATAAGGTTTAACTTAACCCTTAAATCCGTGTTTACCAAAGGGGAAACTGCATTTAGATTTGGAATCTAACGGCGGGGGATTTCGCGAGCACGCCACGCCGTGTCTTTCTAGTAATGATAAGCAAACATCGTATACACATAGTTTTGGCTTTTCGTATTAAGAATACCAACCTATCTCGTCCTCCTCATGTGCCATAAACATTATATATGATTAATTAACCGGTGAATCGACCTCGAGATGTTCTCCTACGGAGATAAAACTGACGAATTATTAATGAACGTAATTAAATTATAAACGAAAAGTAATAGGAGTAAATTTATTGCGTATACGCGGTTTCGGGCGGAACAGAGGTCCTCGAATAAGTTCGGTATACCTACCAGCGGCATAGCTGGGCAAAAGGCGTCTTTGCTAACTCACAATCAGTGAGGCGAAGAGACGAAGACCGGGGAAAGCTGGAAGCATAGGATCTCAAACATTGACGGCGACAGACTAACGGAATAACTAATTTATCAATTCTTCGCTCGGGTTAACTTCGATTCCACGCGACTGTTTGCAATCTCGTGTAAATACCGCCTTATACGTATATACCTATATACATATATCCATACACTTATATACAGACTTACGCGTATATATCTCGGTTATTTTATCAGGGACATCGACGAATTAATTAAACGATACCTACCCCGTCGTAATTACACTCGATAAATAAACGATCGTATAAACAACGATACTTCGGCGTAATGTACCCCACGCGGAGAAATAAATCAAATATTTGGAACCTAAGAGAGGAATTCTGCCCTGGTAAGGCCTCCGGGGTGTATAGATTATCAGAAAACACGATTTGGGGCACTAGTGATGAAAATTGAACAGTCGTGGTTATAGCCGACGTCGTATATGTATACGTATAGGTATACGTCCGCTATTTACCCGATGTAATATTTCATATTTAACGAGATTGAACGGGACGTTATACGCGCACCTGTCAACCAGGACTGAATTCTACGAGGGACAGGTAAGAGATTAACCGTAATGAATCACTATATTCGAGAGGAGTGATGCGTCTTAATTACGTCCCCGTACTACCTACTATAGCGATAATTATTATCAAATTAAGCATTGTTTACCGGACGACCAATCTCTAGACCAGACCCTCGCGTATTAGCTTTGTGTGCGTCTACTACTTACTATATTGCGGATATTCGCCGAAGACGTAATATAAACGAGCTTCAAAACGAAATTCGTGTATTCGCGAACTCGCGGGTTTTTGCGACTACCGCGCGAAAGACATTTGCATCATCGGGAATTATATTATGTCGAGACAATTCGCGGATCTTTGGTTTGGTGAAAGGCTCGTTGAGAGAAAGCTAGAATTACAATCGAGCGTGTCGAATAGAATTAATCCTTAGCCTCGCGCTCGACGCTGGTACGCCCCCGCCTTCACGGCTGTACGTATACCTACTTGAATGCAGATCTTAACTTGGCGATGGTTCCGAGCGAATAAATATTGACTCGGCTGAAATCAGAGGTTGAACAATACCCGGAGGGTATATAGAAATATAAATCAGAAAAAAAAAAAAAAAAGAAAAAAAAATGAGGAATAAGGATCAAAATTATTACCACTACGTCTTATACCCGCGCCAGGTTCTTTATCTAATCCGAATTAGTCCCTCGGAGTTTGAGCATGGCAAAATTGCGCATAGTCGGAGTTTGTATATAATCCGGGAAGTAAGACAATGGGCGTGAAATAATAATTCACCGTTTTATTAAGTTAGTTTAATAAACTAAAAGTGGTGGGGGCCGCCGGGTCCAGAACCCCGTGTTCCTACGGCTGCTGCAGTCCCGCTACGGGATTCAGGGGCCAGGATGAACTTCATCCTCCGGGGGAAGGAAATGGTTATAAATATCCGTAGGCAAGACACTTGCGCTCGTTGGGTTAACCCGGTATAATACCTACCTATATACCTTATACGCTGCGATAACACCTCCGCGGTTTAATTTGCATATACAAAGGTGGCGTAGAGACAGACAAGAGCGTCTCGTCTCGCTCTGTACCTCCTTTGATAATATACATATTTCATTGCCGAGTGAAGCTGCATAAAGCAAGAATCGTATAGATCGCGCTCTGGTATTCAACACGTCGTCATAGATCCGATGGAAAATGATAAAAAATAAAATAAAATCAAATTACATACACGATAGAGATGAAAAAATGAAACTTTACCAATTAAATTATTGCCGCGATATTTTACCCCTCGCTCCTCGCCGCCCCCCCTCACCTTGCATAAAGCCGTTGCCCAATTTGAACGAGGGTAACAAACCAAACCAATTAACAATCAATCACGCGTGTCTCTCTCGCCTCATTGAAACGACGTCAAACATTGTATTTGTGTAATTGTCCATTTATTCCTGTCGGCCGGGCGTCACTACCTGACAAATTGCGAACGCATCTGTATACGGCCACGTATACGCGTGGGTGTTTTGAGTGTAGAACCGTAGTATCGAGGTGAACACGTGAATGGCAGACCTGTACCATATCCGCGGTCGCTCCACCGCGTTTCACAATAATTTTCCTCGTCAGTTGTGACAGCGAATCGCCACGGCTATTATATTAATTAGCAACTATTCCCGCGAGGGGGCTATATGACTACCAGCTACACCGCAGGAGAGACTCGAATTATTATTTTTTATTGCCAATTTATTGATGTACGCACGCTATGTCGAGTATCGATGATATCCGGTCAATCGGACACCGGAGTATAATAGCTTCAATCAGACCGTAGTGTGAAGAGCATGAGGTGATGAATATCAGGTATATCTATGCAACTGGATATTCCTCACTTGGAAACTTCCGATATTTTCTTTTGGAATTCCAACATTCTAATCTTGCACGATTATGAAAATTCTAAATCAATTCCGATACGAATTTGGAATTCTAATGCCGTCCGAAAATCATCTAGAAAAAAGAAAAGAAAAATCAAATAACATATTCAACAAAAAATGAGATTAAGGTAACATATACCTGGGTACTTTTGCACGAGGGACATTTTAGCCTGTATCACGCGTGGGCTTAGGTCTGCATTTACACATGTGGGTGTATACATGTATGTATATAGTACCTGTATGTCCGCCGCGGGTATAATGCAAATGGCTGTATTATTAAGAGACGTAAACTGACCGTCGAGAAGGTAGGTAGGTGGGTGGGTTTCGAGGGGGTGAAATTCATTGTCAGTCGGTGGTACGCCGTTGACTTAATTTCATTGCACCGTTAATTAATAATTACCGTGCCAACGAAATTAGATAATTTTCCAACGTTTGTTATTATTTTGGCCGTTTAACCCGCCCGAGATAATTTGAATATGCAAACCAAGTTTCCGTAGTCCTTTCCAGGACTTCCCAACGTATACCTCTATACCTATACTCTTATATACCTATATGTAAACAATATAAACCGAAGAATAAATATAAACGGAAACAGTAATTTATAGAGGATTTTCATTTTCATTCCACTTTCAACAACCACACCCTGTTAATTTTCCTCTTTAATAATGAACCATGCGTATAGCATATTCCATTTGAAATTTTTACCACCGCGCGTTCGCGTCAGTTGAATTAGTTAAAAATATTTCTTTTCAATGCCATTACCGCATGGACATGCCGGTTGAAATTTGACATGGAAAAGACTCGCTCTTGAAGGATAAATTTTTCATATCAACGTGTTATAAACGCGTGCGAAACCGCGTAAGAGTCAACGAGTAACAAGACGTGTATACATACACCTATAGGTACGACTGGCACTTTTCTCCGTAAAAATTTCATCTCAAATTTTAAGCGTTCGAAAATTTCTGTTTTACTTATCCTACGGCTAAAGACCGAGCGGGGATAAAAGAGCTCTGATGTTTCGTAGAATCAAGGAAATTTCCGAGTCCGCGAACGAAATGAAATTTCCGGAGTACTCCCCTCGGAGTACTTAGATGACCCGCCGTCAAACTTGGTCTACCATATATGTACACGTGTATTCACCGTAGAAATAATACTTGGCACGAAGCTTTTCACCAAAAAATAAAACGAACAATTGAATTAGCTCGCGAATTAAGCTCACGCTATAGCGTAAACGTATGTAGGTATATACTGTACAGCGAGGTATATACAGTCTCGTCCGGGTCCCTCTCGCTGCACGCACCTTTTAATTATAAATGAGCCTTTGCCAGTAAACAAAAGGCAATCAGCTTTTCAGGGATGAAAAGAAATCGCAATAGTCGATTGGTGGTTTGGTTTTCTTATTCCATTATTTAGCATAATATATATATATATATATATACTGTGGTCTAACTTTTTAGTGAAATTAGGTAAATGTATTCTCTTTATCTGATAGAGTTACGATACTGTGTATATCATTTATTTTATAGTTGGTAGAAGAAATTTTCTGTTTTTTTCATCCCTTTTCATTAGCATATACCTGTTGTACTTATACTTTAAGGCTAATTCATTAATTTCGCTAACGCCGTTGATCACCCCTCGAGTAGGGACTGAGCTGCGCTCGTTAATTGCTGATTAAAGTAATTCATAAATAAATTGCAATTACACTAATGGACTAAGCGCGCTGCAGAGACACCGGCGGCGGGCGAGGGGAAAATAATAAAATAAAATAAAATAAAATAAAAGAAAATAAAAGAAGAAATTAGCTGATAAATATACTTGTTGCCGAAGGATTTTTATCCCTCTATATACTCCAAACAAATGAAGTTATAATTGCATTTTTACACTCATTTTATCATTCCTATATCGATATCGAAAGGCTCCCGCTTCGCTCTCTGCCTTTGACAAAATCCACATCCCAGTCGTACCTAGTTTCGCCTCCTAGTGTGGGACACTCGCACCTGAATCTAATCCTGTTCCTGTTCAGAGAGGGTATTTTCTGTAAGGGATGTTTATTGCGAAGGGACAACGCGCCCGAGGTACGTACCCGGTACCTACCTAAGCAGCTTTACGTTCTGGATGCTATTGATACGGCGTTACAGCGTTTCGCTATATACCGAATCTCTTCCACGAAGAGCTTCACTTCATATCATCCCTCCCGCGGGGTAGTATGAAATATCAGAGATTTATATAAACAGTTGTATACCCACATCCGTGGTGATATAAAAGCGTCCATTTCATACCTCGAGTTCTGCTCGTTTACCTTGATATGCGGAACTGATCATTTTCCTTGTACTTATTAATTTCCGACTATACGAGAGTATCAGCGACTTTTATAAGAGAGAGAAAAACTCCGAGTAAGATAAAAATCAGCCACACATATACCCGGTGCTTAAGAAAAGCTCAAAGTTAACTGACTGAGGAGAGGATTCTCCCTGGCTGAGATTTACAAAGTGGGAACTTGCAGGTGTTTTATCCTCGATATTTCTACCCTTGTGGTACGGGTGCTGCAGCATCCTTCCGCGTCTCTCCCTCGTTCTATCTGCAACGGGATGTACGATTCTTGCCGTCTTCTTTCTCGCGGTTTTTATTTCTTTCTTTTTTTTTCTTTCAAATTCTTTTTTGCTTTTTTCAAGCCGGCTTACTTACGCCGTGGCGATCACCCGAGCGAACGTAGTTGATGCGGCGTTTAAATTTAAGCGAGCGTAAATCATTGCACCTCTATAAACGCGGCGTAGACGTATACCTACTACGCCTATGACCCCATACCTACCGCTTTGATTTTCAAAAAAAAAAAAGAAAAAAAAAAAGATTTTCTATTTTTTCTTTCTACTCAGACTTGGCGATGATTCGAAAAAATGGTCGAAAAATAATAGGAGACCATGTCAGTTCGGTTATTTATGTACATACACATATGTATATGTGCATACGTATGTACATATAGATTTTGAACCGCGTATATTCTCTGTCTAACGAATTTGAGGCAACACTCAAATGCACTCAACATGAATTTGTTCTATTTTACGATATTTACGGCCGCTTAATATTTTGAGCAAACAAGTAAAGTGCCTCTAAGTGGTCCCCCGAGTGGTCGAAGGTGGTAACGGGGGTGGGGGGCGCGTGTGTCTCACAAAGTGGCGTCCTACTATCCGCGCACTTCATTATCCACTTCATTATATCCACTCAGCGGGAGGATTCCGCGATTCTCCTTCACCGTATATACTATATATCGACGTCAATAGTTTTTTATTTCTCTTTTTCTTTGATTTTCAAAATTCATGTATAAATAGCCTTTAGGGCAACCCAGCTTGCATACTAAATATTAAGAATACAGGAAAAGAGTTCCCCGTCCTTTTACCATTTATAAGAATTACATATCCACATACGCGACGAGGTTAACTATTTATAAGTAAACTTCGAATGTATTTCAGGTGTCCAAACAAGCGCAGGTATCATGTGTAAACTTCGATGTATGTACAACTATGTATGTGCATGGTACACAGAGTGCTGGTGGATGTGGTATACACGCATTAACTCTATGCATGTATTCAACAGCTCGCGTTTCTTACATCGTATACATATATGCAGGAAACGCTTATGCGTTTCGACGTGTTATCGAAACATGTTTGAATAGCGGCGCGACTTCTTTGCCATATATCATATAGGCATAGATACTTACGTATATAAAATTCACAATGTTTTCTATATATATTATTTCGAATTTTTTTTTTAACTTTCGAACTATTTGAATTTCAAATTCGTTTCAGACGATTACGAATTTTCGGAAACTTTCGAGTTCGGTAATATTGGAATTGGGTATTTTTACCGTTGGTGACTTTTTAAAATTGGGAACTTTACGACACGCCCGGATTTTTCTTTACCTCGCAAAACTTTTAGATTCGCGGAATCCTCCGGTGAAAATCCTTTTTTTTAAAGTGACTTGAATGATACTTCTTCAAAGATTCTTTCTTGACTATCTCAGAAAAATAATACCGTCTCCAAACGTGATCCATACAAAATTCAAAATCCTACTCAATGCGTAGAGATGATCAATATGATGTTATGAAAATTCTACCCCTATTTCTACTTCTATTTTCTTTCGGTTTTCCTGTATCTCAGGAGCATCTGGAGCCTCCGAGACTTTGGTTAATCGAATATCCATCGTTCTGAGATGATTGTAGTTTCATTGGTACTTATTCGATCTCGCTGCTCTGGGTAGGGAAACATATTGGGTTGCTCCGGGTCGGTGGTTTCCCGTTAAAACCTCATCAGCACCCTGATTCAGTGTCTAGTATATATATCTTTTCTCGTCTCTTAAATGAATTTGTTAATAAGGCATACAGGATGTTGGGTGTATTAATTTTTCTCTGGGGTAGGTATGGGCACGTATGAAAAATCTGTGCCGCGCGCGCCTTAACGACATGAATTATTATTATATTATATGTACAGCTAATTAATAATTCATTATTTGCTGCAGCTGGCTATACGGGTGGCCCAGCATCTGGAATTAGCATATAGGTAAATTAGGGGAGCGAGCAATTATAATAATTGCATAATTACGATAATTACTAACCGCTAAAATCTCCCCACAAACCGCGCGTCGCGTCGCGTTGCGTCGCGGGGCGGCATGGCACTACGCCGGACACACAAGGTACGCATACAACAGTTATATAATACGCGAAACGCAGTTTTTCAACCAACAATGCCCAACTCTGTGACTATAATTCCTTGAAAAATTGGGAGACGAGGATTTCGAGCGAATATTTTTTCTCCTTTTTGTCATCGTCGATTGTGTCCTCGCGGGCTGATTGTTCGGAATCGGATATCGGGATATCTGATATAGGTATAGGTATTGAAAATCGGCGAATAGAACCGCGTTTGATTCCGGTACGAGGGTACAAAGGCGTTGGGGTATGATGGGAACGGGGTAACAGACCGTGAAGCGTTTGTCAGGCGGTAGTTTTCGAAATTCCTGCACCGTTCCCGACCCTCAAATATTTGACTGTTTGTCTTCCGTTGCCAAGAATCCTGTTGACATTGAATAATTGTGACTCGCGGTGTCACTTTACTCAATTCACGACTCGTTCCGTTCTGTTTGACATTTTCATTTTTGCTTCCCCCTCTCTATCGCTTCGTTCCTTCTCTCCCTCGCCTAGTTTCCTACAAGAAGCCAAAAACTCGATTCCTCGGAGGGATTCGCCGGACTTGGATATTTATCGACTTAGCAGGTCCAGCTTTGCCGATAGCTGCAAGCCCATAGTTTGCAGCTTCCGGCTACGATTCGATAAATTATTTACACCCGAAGATCTGCCTCAACTTCGTTCTGTATTTCTTCAAAGGCGAGCACGAGCCGAGCCTCGTCCACGCTACGTCCTCTCGCCCCGTATGTGGCGCATACGTCGAATTCTTTTTCAGACACGAATAATATAATGGCCGTGTTTGACCTGGAGTTTAATTTAATCTTATACTCTTAAAGAATCGTAATATACACGAATGAATATTCACGCAGGCGTCGTCGTTCGCCGGGGTGACTAAATAAAAATATTCACCGGGATTCAAGAGCTGGGCGTGAATCGCGGGAGACTTTAACGTCCAGACGAAAACTCGAGCTGCTCCAGCTGCCATGGCATATGAAGACTGAACGAGAAAAAACTAGACCCAAGAGCCAGATCTACGTATATAAACTATTATTTTACACCGAGTATCCCATTTTATATCGTAAACATTTTCATATACCTATAGGTGTTGTACTCGTACATCGTCGCCAATCTCCACCTTCCTTCCTTCCTTCCTTTCTTCCTTTCGCCACCTGCTGAACAGTTTTATACGTGAAAACTAGCTGTGTAAAGGTGATTTTCCAGAAATGACTAAATTTAGCGGAGAATATCCTGTTAAACGTTCCATGCAGTGCTTCACCTGCTCAGCTAAGTAGCCGTATACCCCTGTGTGTGGGGAAGAACGTACGAACCGTGGAATCTTTTATTTCATACTTTCCACCGTACCATTATTTCACTCTTTCATATCGTATTTGTTACTACAGTTTAGAGAAGAGTGTACCTTGCCTGCAGTAATGCATATGTATACCCATAGCAGGTAGGTATACGGTTAATAACGCTGATGCACAGTTCGCTGATCATTGTCAGCTCATTTTCATTCAGAGACAGATGAAAAAAGGAATGTAAAAATGGGGTATAGCCGCAGCCGTAATACCCGAAAGGGTTTTTTTTTCCGGAAAGAAGGGAATTAAAAGAGGCGGAAAAAAAAAGAAAGGAAATAAAGAAGAAAAGAATAGCTCAAGTACACGGTAGCAGGTAAAACTGTTCATTGTTCGAATTCGAGTAACGTTTCATCACATGCAGTAGATTTTCGCATCGCCGATTTCCTCCGCCCTATTCTCTGAGTTTAGAGTCCTAATTTTCGATCTTACGGGATCAAATTTAACGATAGTTCATCCGGGTATATGAGTTTCCGCGGTGAGTTTATTTTTCGCGAAAGATTTCACGCCTCGATGTTTTTATTCCGCTGACTACATGGTTTACCTGAATTCTTGTATTCTCGGCTCTGAAGCGGCGCGGCGTGGGCGAAGTCAGCCATGGATACAGACTACACTTACAGGTGAAGATCTACTAAAACTGTATAAACGTTCTGCAAAACTGCGAAACGTTATAATGTTATACGGCGCGGAGTAAAATAAACTTGAGAATATTTCGGTACGAGGGGTTCAAAATTTGCGGAAGCTTTACCGCACGGCTCTTCGTATAGGTACGTTTACGTATATACACCTACCATTATTCCTACAGATGCACGGTTTATTTCCGGTACGTTTACAACCCCGTATCACCCCGTGACGTGAACTTTTAACTGCAAGAGATTTTTTTTCTTCTTCTTCTTCTTCTTCTTTCTCATACAGCTGTACGGGTAAAATTCGAGGATTTGAATAAATATACCTACGCCTATTATACCCGTAAGTCGGTGCGGGAATAGAGAGCCATTTATTATCACGTAGGTAGGTAGGTGTATACGAGAAATGGGAAAAATTGACGTATGGGGTAAATGGATAAGTAAATAAATAAATTCTACGGATATAGTAATTCCGCAACACACGTCGGATACATGGGATATATGTGTGTATGTATGTATATATATATATATATATATATTTCTCTTCCCACGGAGGAAACGTTAAAACTCAATTACGTCACATCCCGGGGATCGTGACACGCGCAGTTGAGGGAGGGCGAAACTGTGCGATGAAATAAAATATAAAGAGAAAAAGTTGTTTATTTTCTCGGAAGAACCTGCAGTCAACTTTTCCTCCCTCATACTCGAGGTCCTCTCCCTCTTCCAGTTTCCTCTTTCCTCGTCATCGTCTCTCTTTTTTTTTTTATCTCTCCGACTGGTTTGACGCTTGGGACAGATCCACCTACCCACATTTGACGGACAGAATATTCCAAGTTTTAACGAAAGGACGTGCGCCCCCAACACACTTCCCATACATACACACGTAAAAAAAGGCTAAAAAGTACACGCGGGTGTCAGTCTCCGTACGTATTACCTACCTGCACAGAGAGTCAGCCAGTCTGCAACGATGAATTAGGAATGAGACGGACCTGCGTCGTTCGGTCTCTCCGTTTCATACGTATCCTTATACCTACCTACACCCCGTGTCACGTATAGACGTAGGTACGTGTTACACTTCTCTAGCTTTTATACGTCCTACGGCTTTTCACAAAAGCCTCTAACTCCGTGTGGTAAATAATTTATCGGAATATTTCTTCTCTACGAGAGAAAAAGGCCTTTCTTATTCTCTATCTCGCTATAATATGTACAAATTTGACATGCTCGATGAATTTGAGGGAAAAAATAAAGGGCACCCGCTCCTTATTCCTCTTTCATGAATATTTCAATCCTAGTTTCTCCTCCACCATATACCGATACCTTGCACAGTGGAGACGTGGAGACGCTTCTTAGCCATGCGGTGCATCGGTCAGAAGATCCTAACTCGACTTCAGATATCGTACGAGCCAGACCAACCCTAGCTAATTGCACGCCAAAGCTTTACAAGTGTTCTCGCGTGGCCCCAGGCATCTATTGTCCGGCTCGCTTCATCGCCGCCCCGTTCGCCGAAGAACGGATGAACGAATGAACGCGGTATACAGCGAGAGAGAGAGATACACGGATGAAGATGATACGTGTATAGGTGTGTATGTATACATGTACCGTTTTAAACATGTGTTTCGTATATCAATACACGTATGGTATGATCGTTCCGCGCACACACATCGCATAAGCGTAATTATAGTCCGCGGAGAGACCGGGAAGAGAGAGCCCTAGGGAATGATTTCGATCTCCTCGGCTCGTCCGGCCCCGACTCGCAACTTGGAACTCGCAACTTGCAACTCGCGAGTGGTACCTGGGTTGCATCGAGCGAACTATCCCTCGGGCGCTAACGATAACGGTTATAATTATCGAACGGTTTAAAAATAAACGCGGTGAAAACTGCCTTTTGGATTAGAATATAGCGAGCGGTAATGCAGGTGTATGTAGAGGCTGGTTTGTCGATGGTGGAGAGAGAGAGAGAGAGCGAGAGAGATCTAGGTATATATATGGATATGAAAAGACGTACGCGATAACCCGAATAGGTGCGGATATATCTCTGTCCAGGTTCTCCTGATCTCCTCGATGTTTGACCCCCCCAAGGCATTCCTAAACCACCAGCGTCGGTATCGTCCACTCTGTACTTACCAGTGGAATGAATCAACTCCCTGCACTCCTAAGGCGGGCAGGTGCTTATTACTTGCGTTAACCAACCCCGAACCTGAATCTGAACCTGAAGTTGAAGCGCTCACCGAGGAGAAGAAGAAGAAGAAGAAGAAGAATAAGAAGAGGCCGTAGGCTAGCGAACCAGAGTATAAGGGGATAGGCATACCGTCCTCGTCGGTCAAATAATCGGCCGAATGACGCATATAATAATTGTAGAAACGTTGTTTTATATAATAGGGGATACGTACGACGCTGATAATCCCGGGGGTTGAGATCGTCCGAGTATTTTATAAAGACAAAACCGTGCCTCCACATGCTGCAGATATACCCACGTAGCTAGCAGATCCGAACGCTATGTCCGGTGATGTAAACTAAGCCAGGCGCTTTTCTGCCGTTGAACAATGCGCAGATTTTTGTGCCCTTCCGCGCGCGGGGGATGGTATAAAATAAAATTAAATAAAGTTTAAAATATCTACATTTCGCGTATTTAAGTTCACCGGATGTACATACACGACTCTCTGCGTCAGGGTATTAGTACCCCATCCCGGTTACGGGCTTTGGTTGGCTGCTGCTATAATAGCCTCGTCTGTATTTCAGCGCACATGCATATACACGCAGGGTGTATAATACCTCTGCACTCGTGTATATTACGCCTGGGCTATGTATTCATTCGAGAACTCGGCGAAAGGCCTTTGCTGACTATATTTTCCAGAGTTAAATACCTGCACTTTGGATTCTGCCGGACGGAGTTTTAAGCTTTCAATAGCCGCTCTCTTCTCCTCTCTTCCGGGTTCCCCGTCCACCCTTATCTCCCCTTCTCTCTCTCTCTCTTTCTCTCGATGTTATTTACATATTTTGGTAATATTTTTGCTACGATAATCCCCCCCCCAAACCCTCAGAAATAAAATGCGAAATCGTTTCAAAAAAAGGTTTCACTTGCGATTCTTGTTACTCTTTTTTTCTCCGTTCTCCAGTGGCCGTTTTATGGTACATAATCGTACGCTCGAACGGTACTAGAGATCATATCTCATCGATGTACAGACAGATTAGTCATTTTCAATGAAAATAAATTCACCCATCGTTGCGGAATTTTTTAGTTCTGTAACCCAGAAGACAATACGGTGTACGATCGATGCTTTTATAAGTAGCCCCTGCACTAGCCACTATTAAACCCCTAGCTACTTTCCACCTTTCCTGTTTAGGGAGGAATAGGGAAAAGACGGGGTAATCAGCGCCTCAATAACAAACAAAAGGCTATAGTTCCGCAGATGCAATGCCTGCATACGTATACATACACCAATTCGAAGCGATATCGCGCAATCAACGTTCTACCTAAGATATGAACATAAAACAAAGGTCCCATGTCTGTAATCCACGACTCGCAGCGTCTGGCTGCTAGAGTTCGTCTGACCACGTAGATACGTCCTCGCATCTTTTTTTTCTTCCCCCAAAATAACTAAACGTTCGAAATATCCTTTCATCTTTCATCTTTCTTGTAAAGTGAATTCTGCTGATGATTTGGAAACGATTTCCTATCTTCAAATCTTGATATACTATATCTCCGGTAGATCGAGGAAGACCGTTGATCTTAGCCTTGTACATACCTGCGGATGTAATTACGGGTTTCGAGTGAACGTCGCGCTGAGACCTTATCCCGGCTATTCGTCGTGGACAATTACGCGGGAGTCGAGCGAGTATAAACTCTCCTGCTAATTGGCAAACAATGATTGCTCCCAGAAACACGGGACGCCTCGGGATAAGTCAATTTCTACCATTGGATGTATGTACTACGCGTACGTATCATATATACAGATATAGTACGTATAGAAATGCAGCTGCTCTGTGATGGGCCATTAATGTATTGCGCGGACCACGGAATTATATCCGCATATATCTACTCTGTGCCGGTGCTGATGCGGGATTCGCGACAATGGTAAACCAGACTCGGACACCTCACGGTACAAAATATGTAAAATTGATATACCTATGGGATATGAGGAATTCCGTATTCTGATCTGAGAATTTCTATCCCAGGAATTAAAGCCAAGATATAGTTATGGGATGCGTGGAGATGCGCGATAGTGTGAGTTATATAAAGACAGGGTATCGTCGTTCGTGTTTTCGAAGCAATTGGACGGCGATCTTCCATCCCACCGGCAGATGCTGAGGTAATAATAGTCCTTAAGGGTTGCCTGGTGCCTCTACGAGTTAGGATAATTCTATATCTTGTCACTATCTCACGCCAATGGCGCAAATTATCATAAATCATCATCAACTCCGACAACTCCTCTCACCCGGACATATACACACATGTATGGTATACAATATATACAATATACTGTATTTCATAGAAATTATCCCCGCGACGAGCGAGTTGGACCGCGAAATGCACCGCAGCATGTGAGTTCGCGGTACATATTATTTATTTTCTATTCATATGATTAATTCCGGCGATTTTTCGAAAGGGATGCAACGGGGATGGGAGCGAGATGGGGGATCGGTAGTGGTAGCACTCTTCGCGATTACCAGCTCCTCGTGAACGATGAAAGGGGTTTTCGTTCGACGACTATGGTTTTACCGGAACAACCTTCTGCGGGGACAATAGATTCGCTTGAGCGTTGCCTGGTGCCGGCATTACTTTAAATTCAAACAGCGAACATATCCTCTTTTGTTTCATGAACAAAAGACACCAGGGCTCTCGGTGGTCGACGTGTTTTTGTGTTACTGCTTATCGTTAGCCCCCGCTAGCTGTAGGTACACGATATCCCTACTTACCTATCCCACATACTCCTCGTTTGATTAGGAAGAAAAAAGAAAAAAGAAAAAAATTAAACAATATTATCATATTTTCATGATGATACGTACAGCCATCAAGATTCATCATATTCAGGTGGTGAATCTCAGCATTTATTATTTACGAGTGTAACGAGCCGCGTTAGTTTTTTTTTCTTTCGGTACACGAATACCTGGATGGACATAATAATTTTCGAAATATACGTTTTGCGACAGGTTGTGATATTACGGTTATATACAGTATATGGAAAGACCTCGCGTGTCGACGGTCATTTGTTTCGTGTTTGAGATAGATTATAACCCAGAGGTATACGTGTATGCCTATATACTGGTAAATACCTCTCACGGTAACAATTATTCATTATATCGATTCGTTGAGGGAAATTATCCCCGATCTATACATCGATACGATACAATTCGAAGGTTTATCTCGACGATCAGTGGAGACCTACAGCTCGGAACGTATCCTGGCAGATCGTCGAAAGATCTCGTATGCACGCCGGTGTTTTACGTACGTGAGATTCCATGTGTAATTTAATGGGCATACAGGAGTATTGAAGAAAATTGAGCAGGTGGTTGGTTTACTTACATCTCATGACACGACAGGACTCTACGCCGAGACGCGAATCGACGAGTATAGTTTTCGTTATACTTACACTTACTTAGAAACTGTACGTACCTATACACCAGGTCCTACCTGGCGCTTTGGAAGCCGTCGGACATCAAAGCATTCGAGAAGGCTTCCTGGGTAATTAATTCCCCCTCAACCCCCGGGTCTGCCCTCATTTCTCCCTTGGTGACCACCTCGGCCACGTTTTACTCCTTGGAATACCTCTGCCTCCGAATCCCATATAGATATACCCCACAGAGACGACCACTAGTCCTGCGTAGCGAGGCGACACTGGGAACATGCGACAAGAAAAATGACACGCGGCCAGGACATTACTGACTGGGTAAACACACCAGTGTTTACCAGTTCTGGTACCTACGTCGAACACCAACATCCCACGACTTGGCCTGACCAGACGACCTTACCTGTACACGGAACGTATGTAGTACGTATGTATACACATACACGCAAAGTAGATTAATGAGGGTCGAGTTAATGATTGATGAACGATTCGTATGTACTTTGTACGGGTTTTTTTCTTCTTCTTTTCGTTGGAAAATCACGGATTTTATACACAGATTCTTAGTTTTTTTACAGGGTACAGTGTGTGTGTGTGTGTGTGTACGAGCGACGAAACTCTTTGTCGAAATACAAGCTTCGACTGATTAGAGATCGGGAATACATATACCTATATATTCATCGCGGACAGGCTCGGAGAGCTTCTCTTCTACTTGTAGGATATGGGAACATCGTTTGGATCTACTTTTGCACACAAACCAAAAGTTGTGCTTCATCAAAGATCTCGGTGCTGATGTGTTTCCACTCGAGTTCATCGCCGTCTATGCACATCCAATACTGCAAGTTCAACGCTAGTGATATCGTTAGATTAGCTACTCATGAATTGGGGTCTTTCTCCTTGTCACGGTTCGAATTGTTCCCCTAGTCAAATTTCCGGATTTCAATGTCACCGACCAGCAGTTTGGAGCAAATGCTTTTCCCCGTGAGTATACACAGCCGATTTAGGAAACTTGCATACGAAGAACACCGAGGGTTTAAAATTCGAAAGCTGAAGATCCGAAAGGCCAAACCTCCGAAATTTGAAGATCACGCATGTGTTAATTCAGCGTTTAATAACTCGGGCTGTATCGATCGTATCGAAACTAATAAGCGGTCAAATTGATCGTCTTGAGATTTACTTTTCGGAAAATGAAGCATCGAAATCCTAATTTATCGGATAAAGTTGATAAAATGGGCTTCCGTAAAGAGGGTCTCGATCCTTCGTCTTCGCATCCTGAGAAATGAATCGAAATTCTCGTATATCTTTAGGCTTTCGGGGGAACTTTGGAAAAACCAAACATTACACAAGTCCGATGACGTTTCTGAACACATTCCCGCGGTCCACGCGTATCGAACGAACTGGGAGATCGGAGAGCTTTCGGATATCTGTCCGCGGATAGTTTTTTCACCCTAATTGACCCGACCTCTGAATCCCCTTATTCCCTGACCAGGTTCCTCCGGGTCCATTAAATACCATTCTATGGTGTGCAACTCCTCACTCCAGCCAGCAAGTCGGAGTCCCAGCCAAGTCTAAGAACCGGGCAAACGTTACCGGATCGTTCGATGGGGTCAGGGAAAAGGGGTATGAGGATAGTGGAGGCAGGTGATTAATGACGTCAGACAGGTGCATTAATAGGCACGCGGGGGTGGCTCCGCAGGTGACTGTTCGAACCTGGTGTTTCCTCCAATGAGAAAGCTGTTCTCGTCGAAGTTTATGCTCGCACCGCCTCCTGGTCGTAACAACTTATCGCGAGGGGGTCGGGGTGAAGGGGGGGGAATGCGCATGCGTTCCCTTAAAATCCCGCCCATACTGAAGTATACAGGTTCGTATGTCGGCGCGAAGAGAAAGAGGAAATCCACCAGGTCCGAGTTTCCCAGGCGACGATCGAACCGGGTGATGAAGAGAAAGAGGAAAAGGAAAAAAAGAAAAAAAAATCTTCTCATTTTTTTAAAGAAATATTTAGCTCCGCCACTGCGTTGATATTTTTCATCAGAATCAAGCTCGCGGTTATTTTTTACCCCCTTTAGCTTTTCTTCACATTTCGGGGACGACGACGCGACGTTGCGGGAGAAACTACGGAGATTTTCTTGTTTCATACGTTCCGACGTTATTTCTTATTTATTTATTTTTTTTCTAATTTATCGAATAACGACGGGGGTTTTTCGATAGCTTGTCACGTTACTGTGAGGAACGATTTCGTTGAAAATTTTCGTTGCTCCAGGAGATGGCGTTTGTGTCTCGGTTTTCGGTACCGTTTACGAGGAACGTTCAGTCGCTCCGCGGCGGCCAGGCAGTGCGGTTCTATTATATATTTCGCCCTGCCTCAACTCCTATCTCGATTTACCCCTTGACCCCTCGCGTCCGTATCCTCCGGGATGGC
This sequence comes from Tenthredo scrophulariae, assembly GCA_963978835.1. Lineage (NCBI taxonomy): Eukaryota > Metazoa > Arthropoda > Insecta > Hymenoptera > Tenthredinidae > Tenthredo > Tenthredo scrophulariae. The sequence continues at coordinate 28,256,086 of OZ022230.1, read as the reverse complement.
AACCCGGTGGAGGGAGACGACGCCAACCCTCAGGCGCCGAGGTGGAGCGCCACTCGACGATCATCTCTCAGTATGCCGCGGGCGCCCGTCGAGCCCTCACGTCATGTCAGTTAGAAATCGTTCGAGGGCTAAGGATTGACGTTTAAATATTTTCAATTTATAAGAAAGAAAAAAAAAAAACAAAAAAAACATAAAAAAAAAAAAAAAAACTACATAAAGAAAGAAAAAACTATGAAATATTTGAGAAATGAAAAAATTTTACGATAACGATTAGACAAATATATAAAATCTACTTACAGAGGAGGGAGACTAAATATATTTCCTAACATTTATCGCTGTTCGTTAATTTTTCGAATCGTAACATATGTATGTACTATAAATATACACCCACTATACATACATCAGTGACGTAATATAATCCACAAGCTGCGATATACGACGGATAGATTTTCGATAGAAAAGAGAGAAAAAAAAAAAATTAAGTTTTCTTTATCACAATAAGACGTGAGATGGTATCAAGGGAGCGGATCTTTTCCCGTACCATAATCAAGGGGTGTTTTTTTCGGTGATCAAATCGTCGCGTATAACTATATCCTCTCCGATGAATGATCTGTCGAATGATGAAAAATAAAAGACTTAAAATTCGACAGAAGATAATATCGTGTTTCTGCAGATCTGTATGATGGAGTTGTTCGATCATTGTGTAAATTATTATCCGTAATAAAAAAGAAAGAAAGAAAGAAAAAAGAAAAAAAAGAGAAAAAAAAAATTACTCCAAGTAACACGTGGCTCGAGCGAAGCAGTGCTCCGAAATTTTCCGTACTATGAGACACAGACAGTTACTACCCTCGTGCTGGCTCAACGCTATAGACTATAAAGTTTCAAGTAGTTATTGTACCTAGCTGGTCAGCCCTGGGTAAAATATCCTGAAAAGCAGAGTGAGTACCCAACAGACGCCTACACACGATTATTCCCCGTCCTTCCACGTACCTGTGTCATAATGTCTGCTGCGTATACCTGTGTGGTCCTTAAAGCTGTCCTTAAAGCCCGGTCTCTCGTATATGTATACCTATGCAAGCGTTTACGCGGGGGTTGAAAATCCGCTGATGAAGAGTACGAGGGCTCGTGTATAATATTAGCGTTAGAGAATTAATATCTAGGAATGAAAATGTCGTTACAACGCGGTTTTCAGGGTCTCGGAGTTTCTCCATATATAATATGGAATATTGTGTGTATGGGGTTATACTAGAACGGGTAGGTTTAGCGCGAGCGCGAGAAACTGATTTATTCTTGGAAATATAAAATCTGAGATCCGAATCTTGGCTATTCGGGGCACGATTTTCAAAGCAATCCTCCAGGAAGATACGGATCTCATCTCGGCCAAGATATTATGTCCTGTGCGCTCAGCTCGCTCAGCTCGCTCCCCGATCCCAACTCTCTACTCTACAGCTCTCAAGCTCTGAGCTCTCAGCTACCACCAGGAGGCCCTCCTCTTCCCTCTTGTTGGCAAGGGAATAGCTATAATAATTGAATACGAGTTGTGCGTGACGCTCGATTCGCGAAAGAATTCTAACCGAAATATCTCGAGGATTTCTACCAGAAGATACATGTGCATGTAATATAATATGCGAAGAGAGAGAGAGGGGGGGGGGGGGGGGGGGGGGGGGGGAGATGACGAGAAACACACATGTAAGGAGTACAGAGAAATGACTTTGCAGACAATTTACCCATTAGCGAACCGGCTCCAGGTTTGCTGGGTTAATCGAAGGCCATTGTTCACACGACGCACGGCTATCTCGCGCGTATAGACTTCGCGACTGTAGGTATATATACATAGATATATCGGTATATATGTATGTGGTATATTGTATATACCTGCGTATACCTTACCAGAGTATGTCGTCGTTCGACTCTGAACGACGATGCTTGGTGTGGGTGAGTTAGTCAGGTATATATGATAATACCTACGTAACACGCGATATATTCGAGTCTCTATCGGAGGTACCTGTATAATGTAATATGCATGTATCGCGGGGAGAATACAGAGAGTTGGAGAGAGCGCGAGGAGTAGGTATACCTACATTGTGTGCGTCAAGATGAGATCCCATTAGGATTACGTTAATTAATCTAATAACTCTTTTCTTCTCCTCCTCGATTTACCCAAGGTTCACAATATATAGCGTCTCGACAATTTATAATAACTCGTTTTGTAGATATATATATATATATATCTCTTACTCTCTCTGTATACGCGTTTCTTTTTCCTCTATACCGCAACTTTATATTTCAGGGACGTAATAACGCCCGAAACACGGTGTAGACGCAATGAAATAAAAACAGGAAACAAGAAAGATAAGGACAAGAGGAAAAAAAAGAAACGGGACCAGTTTGAAAATAATCATCATACAATATGCAGTTTTCCCGCGTCGCGCGTGCGCGGAAAGGTGCTTGATAAATGGCGCCAAAATCGTCCTGTCTGTAATAGGAGACTAGCTGTGGCAGGAGGTTGCACAGGATTGTAAACCGGAGCGAGACAGGGACGAGGCACGCGAAGTATCGAATCGCAGGACGTTGCACCGCCACCTTCGACCGCCTCTTTCCATCTCACTTTCTGACTCACTATACTATCTCTGTTGCTTTCTCGGTTGCCATTTGCGTACGTTTAACCACATAGCTGATACTCCTCAGTTCTCTGAATAATCCCATACTATGTATCCCCAACCTGCGGAGCACCTATATATATAATATATAAATATATGTATCGAATGAAAACGTTTTCCGACCTTATATATGCATGTGTATACATCGTAATGAAACTTTTACCCAGTTTTACTTTTTTTTTTTTTCTATTTCTTTTACTTTTTTCTCTCTCACTTACCTTTTTTTTTTCTTCTTCTTCTTCTTCTTCTTCTTCTTCTTCTTCAAACTTTATGAACTTTATGAACCCCGGGAACGGCGGGGCGCACGAGCCACGTGACCTCGTTAAACGAGCCTCGATTTGAACAGACGTGTTCGCGCGTCTTGCTCTTTCTTCGGCATGTATGTAGTGTGTCTATGAATAATAATGATAATAATGATAATAATAATAATAATAATAATTACACGGGCATAAATCCGTCGAGGGATGTGGCGACGCGGAGAGGAAGAACTGGGAAGGATAAGAGAGAAGAGGAAGGAGAGCCTGAAGGCGGCCTTTCATTAAAAGTCCGGAATTAATATTTTAACAAGACGCTCGTCACTTGCAGAACGGGGTCGTGGTTCCCAACTCCTTTCGTAAACACGAGCTTGCAATACAATTAACGGTGAAAAATTCTTGTCCATAGATTAAAAACTAGACAAAATATCGATTTTTAATTCCGTTCCCATAGGGTAGGTATTGATTAGAATATCCGTCATCGACGAATATAAACACTTTAGCGATTCATATAATCATGGAAGATCACGAAAGATGCATCCTCAACGGATCCATGTCGAAATTACGCGGGTTCAATAAAACCCAAATAAATTTCAAGCCTGTTCTTATCCCGATTATATTTGGTGTAATTTATAACAGGACGATTCTAACACGGTGATAAGAGTTGGGTAAAATCGGTTGGGAGACACTGACAAGTCTCTCGTATTACATCCGGGATTAATATTAAATTTCACACGATGAGTGCAATTTCATTATCCCCTTTGCCCGGTGCTGCAGACTTCCAACGCCGCGGCGCACCGATGTATAGGCTTGACGTTAAGGTGGTGCACGGGTACACAGGTATCTCTATAAAGACCGTGACGCGGTATACAGACGGAGAAAAAGAGAGAGCGGAATGAGGGAAAGAGGAAAGTCAGGCCTAAATAGTCATGCCATTATTATTCATTAATCGAAAAATTTGCAAACTCGATTCGAATACTCACGTCAATCATAGGTGTAGCTGCGATATCTCGACGCAGCATTGAAGTTGGCGAAAAAAAAAAAAAAAAAAAAAAGTATAAACTTTGCGAAATTTTATATGAACGGAAAATAATAACGTGTGTATAATATGTACATGTGTGTACCTACCGCACGTACCTTATACCTACTAGATATGTGCAGGGTATATGCTATACGGTAGCGAGTAGTAGCGAGTCCTAGTCGATCAATAGTTGGCATGCGTTTCGGCTACATGTATACATGCCTATATATATACATACATATAAATATATATGTATTATATGTATACAAGTTAACATATACCCATACTCCCGCGACGTGGTATTCAAGATTCTATCGTCGAAGAGAATCGCTCCACTTTCAACTTTCGACTATACTTAAAGGATGTTCAAAAATCTTCACTTAGCCATTCGATCAGCCACCCATCCTGCCTACGTCCGCGTCGTATATCTCTAGACGGGAGGAATAACTAGCTCGTGAATCGTTTTGAAAAAGTTCACATTCAAATATGTAGTCTGCTTTTTTTTTGTTCTTTTCTTTTTCCTTTTTTTCCCTTACACCACCACCTTTTATGATTATGAAAAAATGAGCGGATCAATTAACGTTGAATGTTTTCACATGTTATGTACGTAACTGGTATGTATATATAGGGGAAATAGAGAAAAGTAAGTATTGGCGGTGAGACTTGGCGGGGATGTAAGAGGGAGCGTCGAAAGGGCGGGGGATTCAATTATCCGATATTAAACCACCCCTAACCACGCCGGTGTGTCCGGCTCGGGTTGGAGGGTGCGCGTTCAAATGGTTGTTCCTGTCCGGTAGAAGTAGAAGTATTAGATTGAATGGACTCAATGTTGTAGTAGTTGCTGGCCGTTGGCTAGTGGCTAGTGGATATATACCGGAGGGTGAAGTAGCCTTCTCTTTTCCCTTCTTCCTATTTTCCTCTTTGGGGCTTTGTCCTTGCTTCTTAGCGGATAGCATCTTGGAATTTTCACGTCTTCGATTAAGGGAATGAACCCCCGCAGCTAACACAACCGATGTTTTTACCCGTCGAATACTTTTCTATGTAATTGATTTCACCAAAGCGACACGACGCGCTTTCTCCAACCCTCAAGGGGTTTAACCTTCGATGTGTATAGGCCTATAGCCATGTATAAAGAAATTCTAAGTAATTGCTGCGGTTGTATATATGCAGTTAATTGCGATATACAACTCTGGTATATATATCTGTATCAGGGTGCTCGTTGATTTGGTCATTTTCAAATTTCAATGCTTTCATGGACCAGGACCGTGTCGAAAATAACCCCGAAGTATATATTCAGAGACGTCCTGGCTCATGGGAGTATCGCAATTCGAAAATGACCGAATTAAGGACCGGTCTAATCTGTGGGTACAGATCTATATGATACAATCGCAGTGGTACTTTTTTTCGTTAATATATATATTCCATGCAGTGTACGTATATAGATATACAATATTGGCCGTCTATAACCGGGAATTCCATATAATATCTTACAGCTTTACTTTTATTAAACGAAAAATTGGATCGCGAGTCGGAATGCAATATTTCGACGGATTCATTTGGTGGAAACATTTCTTCCCGCTGAAAAAATTCAATCAAATCCAGAAAGTGAGAGAGAGAGAGAGAGAGAGAGAGAGAGAGAGAGAGAGAGAGAGATGGATGGAGAGAAAACGAGTGAGACCTTTCATACTATATACATTTATATATATGTATATAGAGGATATACGGAATATCAGGTTATCGCGTGTCGCAATCCTGTCTTTTGGTTTAATATTTTGGAACACCAGCCGTTTCAGAGGTTCCGAAATCACTGTATTTTCGGTCAATTTATTTGCATATTAATATCGAATAAATTCCAATAATAATTAATACCGTATATACACCGTTGGATCTTTACTTGGGCGCGATCGTAACGCGATGCAACTCGGAGATTTAATATTTCACGTAATATTTCGAGCCAACGTGATACCCACTTACACGCTACTTCTTTGCCAGCAGCAAAGTCCACAATTAACACCTATACGCACCTCGAACCTGCCCGAGTGTTAATTGGAGGATCTTTCAACGTGAATGAAATTTAGTGAAGAATAAAAAATACGAAGAAGCGAAGAAAGAAGAAACGCACGTAGGTATATACCTGCGCTGATACTTTGTCGAAACGATCAAGCGAGTATCGTATACGTACATCGCGTTTTACTTTATTTATACTCAACCCTGGCACCAAGTTGCACCGCGTGTAGCTGCTGAATCAATTTATATCTGCATTGATTTAGATTTATTTAATCACTACTTCCGGTTAACCCTGACTGTGCTATTGTCTCGTGACTAGTTCTGTATTCAACGTGGTCGGCTCACGCATCGAATTAACAAAAAATTAACATAGCCACGAGTGTATAACCAGCGCCGTTTAATTCTCGGCTATTCGAGAAGTGTTGGAATAAATTTCTCCCTCTCTCTCTCCCTCTCTCTCTCTCTCTCTCTCTGTTTTTTTTTTCTCTCTTTCTCTTTGTTGTTGTTTTTTTTTTTTTTTTTTTTGGTAATTCATTTTTTAATTGCAAACTCAATTGCGTCGAGTGAGTGGCAGCTCGTCGCCGGTGGCACCGGGGTTTGTGATTTTCAATTTTTACACTAATTATTAAATATTGCTCGGAGCGAGAATTTGTACGAATCAATGCGTCCAATCAGGAATTCGTTGTTATTGAATAGGAATTTATATATGTATATAAAAAAAAAAAAAAAGAAGTGAACACAAAAAAAAAAAAAAAAAAAAAGAGATAAAAAATGAAAAAACAAAAATCGTACCACGGTTCGGCCGCAGCTACAATTAATTAACTCGTCAAAAACTAATTGCTCGGATTGCAACGACTAATTACTCCCGACATGGTTCGTATTGCGAGTCTATGAATTTGAAAAAAAAAAACAAAAAAAAGGATAAAAATCACCGAAATATTTTTTTTCGCGTATTCATTTATCGCACGTCTTTTACGTATTAACGACAAAGAGGAAATCTCTACAATTCGTTTCAGCTTTTTTGGTTTTTCAAATAATTTATAGATCTTAATAATAACCTTCTCGCGAAGGGGAACATCCACGTGTATTTATGTGTAAGTAATAAATATACATATTCTTCTGATGCGCGACTCATTGCCGCTAGCGTCATCGCCGAGTGATTGATTTCATGATAGCGTTTAATGAGCTTGTACCAGTTAAGACGATGGTTAATTTGACTTTTAATTTCGTGTGCCATAACTCTCGTACTCTCATGGTGCAGCACTATCTCCGCTCGTTCTCATGCCTTCCACTGGCTTATACTCGCTCGCTCTTCGACCTCAGAGGAAAAAAAAAAAAAAAAAAAAAAAAAAACACGAGTATAATATATATACACATATATATATGTATATTATGTACACCTACGTACGTTCTACGTACGGTGTTGTACAATGTACGGTATACCTCTATTCCATTCGTCAGCTTAAAGAAGAGAGAGCTTACGAAATCTTAAGACTCTTTCAACACTTTCTATTTCTGCTAATTGAATATATATACCTCGTTGCATTTCACCTTAATTAATTATATATATATATAAGAATGTCGCCTGTAAATCTGTCGCGTTTCGGGTTCGTTTATTATAAAATTATTAGCTTGGAATTTCAATTATCGTATCGTTAATTACCAATGATCACTCACGTTTTCTTTTTTCTTTTTTTTTTTTCTGTTGACACATGATTGGAAAAAAAAAAAAATAATAAAGGAGGGGGGAGAAAAAAGAAAATTGCATCTTTTATGTATCGGAACTGGGTATAGATATGTCGGCGAACGCCTGGACTTTGGACTTTCCAGGTGCGCCGTGAAAGTTCATTAGAGCGAACGATGGACACGTACATTAATCAAGGTTTTAATTACCTCGGCGTGTAGCTACGTCTAACTAAAAACTAAACATACCTACCTTCCTACCTAGCCAGCTCAAGCTCCAGCTCTAATTAAAGCTGTTATCGAGTCCAGAGATTAAAACTTGCCCGGGTTAACTGACAGCATACCTATACCTAGGTAATGTCAGCGATCCTGACGATCATATGTGGCGTTTACATAGAAGGAATATTTTTACGAAATAACAAACGGACGAAAGATAATATTGTACGCATGTATATAGAAGCGAAAAACCACATATAGATGTATAGATATTATAGTAATTGGAATTACCTGTAAATAATTCTCGTTAATTATCACCACGTTTGTTGTATAAATTCTGTTTATACAGCGAATAGACTATACCTCTGTAATGCATGGGTAATTATTATTATTACCATTTCTTATATACGACGATTCAACCCGCTAAGATCTTTATGTTATAACGCGTCTCTCAGTCGACTCTGTTGACTTTCACTTCACCGAGGTGCTAAAAGGTTTTAAGACTTATCGCCTCGATTTCCATCTCGGCTCTATATACCTACGCCGGTATATTTTAGGCCCATTTTCACACCTGTGTTATACCATTCTTCACTCGACTTTGAAAACCTTGCGAAAATATCCTAGATTTCATCCGTTTTTAATCTTCTCCTCTCTTCTCTTCCCAGCGTCGGGAATATATACTCTTTCACCGTTTATATACTCCGAGAACGATATTGAGACATCTTGTTCCTCGGGCCACCAGACACGCCATAACCCATAAAGAAAGAAAGAAAGAAAGGAAGCAGGAGAGGTACATACGAGGAGGAAAGGTTGTCGAGTAAAATCCACAAATCACCGAATAAACCAGAACAATGACGCGATGGTACGGCGTGGGCGAACTGCGGGGGGGAATCCCCGGCTTACACCATTCTCACACCGCGATTTCGCGCATATCTCTATACGTACCGCGTAGGTAAACCATATAGTTACCTATATACACAGTGTCTCCGTAAAGTGGGACAAAAATTTCACCACATATGTACATATATATATAATATGTAGCTAATGTATATTTAAACCCGTTACAGCACTGTCACTGGCTATTACTGTTCAACTACGGGATAATGAGAGGCGTTTTTTTTTATCGCCACGAATTTCAAATTACGGAGCAGCCCTGATCACACATCCGTATGCGCGATGTGTTGTATCTATAGATATTTTTTTGAGACGAATCAATTTAAACTTGCCACTAGGTAGGTTGAGGTATAGATAAATATACGTAACGATGTGCCTATAGTGGTATACACCGATACATAACATATCCGACGGTGTAGGTAGCTATATACAACGCGTGGGTTGCCCTGGTGCAGAGACTCGACGGTGACGATAAATTTGTCGACGAGGTCAATAACAGAGCCCCGTTTCTGTGATTTAACGACAACACACCAGCCCCTGGTTCCCTTGTATTAGGTTGCTAAACCCTAACCCTTTCCCTCTAGGTATATACCCGCACGCTTTCTCGCCTGTAGAGAGACGCGGCGATGAACGGCTGCAAGATGAGATATAGAGTCTTATCATTCTTTCAGATAGTGGTCAGATTTTTTCCCTGCTTTTATACTTCTTCAATATTTTTTCTCCATTTTTTTTACCTCCGCGCTATTGCAATCTCCACCGATCGATCATCATTATATACGTTAGGATACTATGTGACAGACGATTAGGATTTTATAACGCGTCGATCATATCACCTTGTAATTTCATTATTTTACGATCATTGAATGAGTTCGTATATAGTTATCGCGGCTGACCGACTCGAAACGAAGCGCGAGAGAAGACTCATTCAATATACCATACCGGTGTAGGTATACCTATACGGTCCGTTTCGTCACTCCGAACCGCATATACATATATATATATACATCAGACAAGTATAACGTAGTCATTCATGCGGTCGTCCAGTCTATAACAACATTGTATTTCACACAAGCATATAATACACATAAACTACGCGGTTGGAAAAATAAGAAGGTATAAAAATATAACTCCGTCCCATCCCAGCTCGAGGAGAGTGGAAATGACCGATCATTAGAGTCAGTGAACCGTCGCCCTGAGAAACCTCGGATAGTTATGAACCACCTAGCTGAAATAATTCACCAGATGCACGCGGTTTCGTCGACATATAGTACTCCGACTTATCACCCGTCATTTCATCCGACAGCGAGTTGTCCCCTCATTTTCATGCGTATACCATATATAATATAGTTATGACATTTTTCTCTCATAGATTGAAACGATAATCGTTATTCTATCCACATTTTTTCCTGCATGGGGTATAAAAACAGGGTGAAAAATCAAATGGAATTTCATTTATTCTACAGATATGGGATCAGCGGTATACATATACCCATGAGTTGACGGGCTAGGAGACGAAGATATCGATAAATAATAGCCCCTGTACTTATACTGCAGCGGCTAGTTCTCGGGTTTTCCCGATGTCACAAACGGACAGCCCGAGGCGGGTCAAAGGTCTAAAGACAAATTGTCTCGGGACTGAATACGAATTAGTTGGGGTTATACTGCAGGCGTTCGATATGCGTACGTGTACTACACCTAGCTTCGTCGATTATTATCAACGTCGAGATGGACCGGGCTGAGAGAGAATCGAAGAGAAAAGAAAAAAAAGACAAAAATAAGACGAAGAATAAGAATTTATACAGACGAATTGAAGGAAAATTGTTAGAACAGTATATCTATACTTTATCAGAGACCTGTGTACAGACGGGAATTTCGTTTTTTTTCTGGCATTGCTAGACCGTTGACAAACGCGCGTAGATTATTGTAAAATCCAATAAACCGCAAAAGGCTATTTGTCAGTATAAAAAATGGTTTCCGACTCCGTTGTTATGTATACCCGGGCGTAGATCATATCGCCAGATCTGCCGTCAAACGGTCTGACTAAACAGAAATGGCGTGAATTCAATATGTATACCGTTCAATCCACGGTCCAGATTGTACCCGACGATATTCACGTTTCACTGCGCCATCCTCCACGAATTAGGTATATATTGTACATAGCACATTGATATATCTAATACATCTACGACTAGTATCGTTTTGCAGCTACGATTTCACGCGCGACACTCCCAGTCCGTTTCAATTTTTTCATTCGTTCTTTGCTTTTTGAAATTTTTGTTTTCTCAAAAATTGCATCTCTTATACTCGTCGCGATACGACGGATGAAGCCAGAGTTATACTAAGCGCTGAATGAAGACACGCGCATTTCGGGTTCCGGAGTCTTCCGGCTTTCGGAATTTTGAAAGTTTTTCAAACCGGGTATGTGGACTCCGGGGAAAGTACCATTCCCAAAAAATACGGTATTGAAATTTGAAACTTATCTCACGAGGCTTGGGAAAGCTATACACCGTCCGCGGTTATTGGGGTGATGACTGTCCCCGGACTACAAAGGGGTACTTAGGAGCATTCTAGATCTGTCATTAGACGCCCGCGAGGAAGTCGACGTATTCTTATATGCGTATGTCACCTGGTTTACCAGGTGACACAACGAGGAGAGAACCGGCGGCCGCGAACGCGGCGGTATCGTTCTAACCGCACCGTCGCCGTCGCCGTCGCCGTCGCTTTCCGGATCGTATAATTGAACCATTGTTGAGAGTCCAGGTGGTCCAAGCCTGGATTATCGCGAGCCACAATACGACGGCTGACAGAGATTGATTAGAGATTATTTATATGGCCGGGTAGGTACTGCCCACCCGATTATACCGCGATACACTTCGTTTCTAATCCCGGCATTGTGCCTTTACATTATCGTGCAAGTGTATCCCAGCTCCGTAATTTCTACTTGTATCTAACTCGCAGCTATCTGTATCTAGATATAATAATTGCGTAATGGTTCTCGAATAGCGTCGCTTTATATACGCGGTATACGGATTATTCCTCATATTGTATTCATTAATTTATTACGCATACAGAGAGGTTTGAAAAGTCTTAAAGATTTTTAAAGTATAGTTTTCAATCGCTAATTCAATTCGATCAACGGTACAAACTACGAAAAAATCGAGACATATGAGGGAGTCATTCATCCGTCCAACGGAACACACACGGGTTTTCTTATCGATGAGTTTCATAGTCAGATAACAGAATATATATACCACGAGCTCCAAACGAGCTGGTTATTTTCTTCTCACGATTCATAAGTATCGTTGGTTATATTTTATACTCGTTTCTAATGGGAAAAAAAGGAGAAGAAAAAGAAGAAGAAAAAATTAATATAAATATAAGCTGACGAAAGTCGTAGAGAAAATTAATGAATCGCAAAGGCCGTATTATGGTACCCATATACCCTGACTATGCTACTATAAGGCATCTTATTATCGGAACTTGCATTGTACTCCCTTTCGTAAGTTGTGTCGAACCCTGAATCCCGTGTATATCACCGGCCCGTATACTGACCACCACCGACCACTTAATCTCTTGCCGTTGTAGTCCGCACCCACTCGGGACGCGTTTACTCGCTCTGTACGTAACGTACATACGTGTACACCCACGCACGGTATCTTTTCCCTTGTATGTTCGATAGTTATACCAGCAGCAATACATTCGCGTTATAAGGAGGTGAAATTTTCTGTATAGGTAATACGGAACCACATTATCAATCCGTTCGATAAATCGAGGCTTATATCATCCGTAAGATTAGTTTTTTATGAATAACAAAATTTGTACATTATAATTGACGTCTTGTAAATCCGGGTTGGGACTCCTATTCGGTTTTTCTTCTTCTTCTTCTTCTTCTTCTTCTTCTTCTTCTTCTTCTTCTTCTTCTTCTTCTTCTTCTTTCTCGCATTGAAACCCGATCTTTAGTTCTAAATCGTGTTTACATCCGCGCTTGAGGCTTGGTGCTAAGAGGATCAATTTTGAGGGGATCAAGATAACATCTACATCGAGGGTGGGAGAGTGTATAAAGAGAAAACCGCTAAAATAACAGGTGTCGAAGTGCTAAGTGGTATTATCTCAATTTCGCAAAATGAGAAAAAAAAAAATAATAATAATCACAACGCTATCCTTTTAGCACGTTTTTCTATACATAAATGAGAGGGAGAGAGAGAGAGAAGAGGAAAACAAAAAAATGTTGATCCATCGTCGATGAAATTCGCGGACTCTATTTATGCCCGTATATAATTATTGTCGCAAGTAGGTAATTCGCGTTACGGCTTAGCAGTCGCGAACTTTCTCTGTACACCGCGCGGTTTAACGTTACACAACTTGTTTTTGACCCATTGAACTTTGCCAATAGGCTTTATTAATGGGATTGAATAACCACAGCGCGGACGAAATATATCGGAATTCGTAATTTGATGGAGAGAATTATGACGTATACGAGCCCGAGAATAAGGAAATAAAAATTTGTACGTATAATTTATTAGAGGAAAGATTTCAGCCTGTAGTTCGCTATATTATACGAGTAGGATATCAGCCCGAGGCTGCGATAGCCATTAACACAGGCTTAATTATTAACAGCTCGGCGCTGAATTAATGACATCAATTAAAATCAGACGAAATCCAACCTCCTCGATAAAACAAATCTCAAAGAGCGAGTGTTGTGCAATCGACTAATAAGTAATAACGGTTCATTCCGCGCTGCACATAGGCGATAATAATTTTGTCGTATAATTTTTGATTACAGTTAGAGGAAAGTGAGGAATTGCCAGAGAGTTATGTCTGACGGAACGGTTGCAGTCGCGAAATAAATAAAAGGGCGAAATTTGTGGTGAGTTTTAATCGCACGAGTCATCATTTCTGGGATTAATTGTTAGAAATCGTTTGATCGCGGTCTGTCATTACGTAACTCGGAATTTCGAACTCTCCGTGTTTCTGATCGAGGTTTTCTTCTGCTAGTTTTCTTCTTTTTTTTTTTTTTACCTCCTTTCGATGGGTGGGGTAATATATGCCAGGCATATTGCTGCTTACAACCTTGCTAATGGAAAGAGGCGATGGGCATCCGTCTATTCGACGATCGATATATATGTGCAGGTATGTCGCTCGAGAATGTCAACTAATCACGTTTATTACTAGACTAATTGCCGGAGCGTATGGGGGTACAAAAATCTCTGTACACCTATTCGCGAATCGTTATTACATTCATTTTTGACTTTTAACACCGATATGACGATATTCGATTATTCATTATGCAATTACCGCTCTGATTAACGAAATTAACCTCGACCTTGCCTCCTGACCAAATAATAAGAGAAATATGGAAACTGAGGGCCGCTCTTGGCTCTTGGCTCTTGGCTCTTGGCTCTTGGCTCTTGGTTCTCGCTCTTGCGATACTTGTTCAGTACAGTGGGTACATACATACATACCTACTTTGTAATAAGAAGCCGAAGAGTAGCGGGGGGCGAAAGGCATAACGGCGACCTTGGCTGTCCAGGATTTCAATTAGAACGTTAATTATTTTAATCGGGTTGTTTGCGCAATTATTCCTGCACCGTGTTGAATAGCGATCAGAATCTCTGCTCCGCGAATCTCGTAAATCAGCTGCTCCCTGGCAGCCACAATTTGCACGTTTGAATCACGTCTCCTTTGGTCAGAGTTCGCATCTTCCTAATCTATAATCGAGATGGAAAAAAAAAACAAAGAAATAATCTAGAGCCGAGAGAAACATCAGCTAGTTTGGAAATGAAACTTGAGACATAATTTTGAATCGGGATTTGTTTGCGCTCGCAAGGGATTCAACCCCGTCACTGCAGGCGCCCTGGATCGAGGTAAAGGGAAATGAGAATGAATGTAATAATATATTTAATATTCGCCAGGTCCCCGCTCCTCGGTCTCTCTGCACTCTCTCGCTCCTATTCCCGGGTATTATACGAGAGCCAGCCAATATTATCGCCCCATTCCTCCGAAGGCCCCTTAACCAGGGCGTTCAAAATGCACCGACATTATTTCCGGTGTATCCGCGTAACGCAGGGTACTAAATATAGCTCGTCGAATAGAAGAGGGAGAAAGAGGAGAACGTTGAAATTCTCATCGGCCGATTAGCTGACAAAAATTAGCCGAGAAAATAACGATCGGCATGCATCTATCTGTGATGTGTATATTACGTATATAATATCCACGTATGTACATAATTCGGGGATAAAATTCTCCACGGCTTGATACTATTCTATAGATTTTCTCCCTTTCTTTCCGCGCTCTTCGATATTAGTTCATATATCGCGGTGGTAAACATGCAGCCGAGAGTGTAAAGTGGCCGGGGTAAAGGAAGGGTGCAGATTGAGGTGGGGCTGGCACGTATTTGATGTAAACTACATGCCGCCCCCGTCTCTCCTCTCTTTCCCTTGCGACACCCCGCAATCCCCCAACCCCCAACCCCCAACCCCCAACCGCCAACTCCCAACCCCCAACCCCATTGCCGACCAGACCATATTGAATCTTATGAATTTCCGGTTCGTGCGTGGCTACACCAACCCTGCCTGCACCAAGCCCACGGAATTTCATTTCAAACAATTTTTATTCCCACGAACCATAATATGCCGGCTTGTCTCGGTTCTACACCTGTTTTTTCTTTTACTCTCTTTTCTGACATCCCTCTTTATTCCCTCTTCAATTTTTACTCACTTTTATACACATTCAAACATGATTTAGAAAAATTTCAACAACGGCCGATGGCCATAGATTTCTTTTTTTTTTCTTTTTTTTTCTATTCAAGTAAATTTGAATTTTACTTACGATTAATCTATAGCGAAAGATTTTCAGCCCCCATCTGTGTCTTCGGATCTCTTATGTCCTAAACCAGCTATGGCACATTTTTGAACAGAAATTAATAACGCGATATGTGCCGTTGCGGTTCCGATGGTTCAGCTCTGCTGCTGATGCTGCTGCTGCTGCTGCTCCCGCTGCAGCCTTTCGGTCAAGCTTCTTGATTTACGTCGTGAGGGCGTTCCTCGTACGGAAGCCTCAATTAGTTTATTAATTATTAATAAACAACCCGCTACGCTCTGCCCCGCCTTTGCCCACCTTTGTCAAGACCCACTTTTTCGCCCGGGTATCAAGCTGCACGCGTGCCTCCTCGAGATCGGAATAATAAAACGAAGAAAAAGAAGAAGAAGAAGGGGAAGACGTTTTTTTTTTTCTACTTTGTTCAGCTGGTATTCTTAGATCGTTTTCGCGAATGTAATTTTGAGGAATAAGTTATGCTATCCGAATATCATATCGACGCTTGCGTCATCGTTGGACGAAGAAAATGATTTTTTCCTCCCTCGCTCTTCCTCTTCTTATTTTGATTCTTCCGGCATATTCCGCGATGCAGTAGAGTTGCAGCACGAGGCTCGTAACTCGTAGCCGAGTTTTATTCATAGCGACGTCTTGTTAATAAAAAAAACCAGCGAATGGCGACATTAAACAGCTAGCGTTGAGCAAACTGCTACGGCTAGCGCGAATGCACGGAAATATATCCGGGCGCGTGCAGTTCAGTGCAGTGCAGTGCAGTGCAGTGCAGTGCAGTGAAGCTCCGCGATACTTTACTCTCTCGTAGAACTACATACGTATATTATAAAGGAATAAAAATATAAAAATGTTATAAATAGAGAAACGTTGTACTCGAACCACTGCAGCTATATGATACTCGTGAAAATTTAACAATACGCGGTTTTTCGTCGTATAAAAAAAAAAAAACAATATTCAAACATGAGAAGAGAAAATATATGTATATACCTATCTGATATCCAGCTGGGCGTTGATAATTTCACTCTATATCGAAACGATAAATAATATCCGATCGTTGATTCGTTATAGTATTATTATATTACATGCGCATATGTAGCATATACCTATGTGTGGTGGTAAAGAAATCCCATTACAAAGTGACAACCGGCTTGATAATTACCTTGATGGGCGCGATCCCCGTCTCTCGTTTTCTTATATCTTTATTCATTCATTCATTCATTCATTAATTTATTTTATTTTTCTTTTCTCTTCTCCTCATTTTCTTCAAACACGAACCCATGACGCACAATAGTTTTAAACGTAATGATATAACATAACGATATAATGGTCAATTGAGGGCACCGGGTCAACCCGGACTAATTACGACAACGGTTAAGGCAAGGCGCGATCGTTAATTGCTTGAAATAATACTAACCCTGGGACCAATTTTATTTATCGAGGTAGATTTGTAACAGTCATTGCGAAGGCTGTGGTATAAAGTATAATTATAGGTAGAGCCTTACTGCACCACATGGATATGGTATAATAATTATAACGTACCAAGGTACATCGTAGGGTAAGAAAAAAACAAAAAAAAAAAATATATATATATATATCTCTCTTCATTTGGTATGCGAATATCGTACATGTCTGCACATCTATACGTCGACCTAGTATATCGTATCAATATAATCTCACAAGATGTAATTCGATTTATTTGTTTAATTTTTTTTGCCAACATTGAACGTGATGTAAATCGTATTATAGATTCAGTTTCTGCGCATATGCACCTACGAACGTAGGTTTATTTTAATCTGTTAACTTGTAAATTCATACGAGTGATATCGATTGGTAAATTCGTTTGTGGGCGCAGATTATATTCCGTGCAGACTTTAGCCGCGGGTATAATAAAATTTAGGTGCGGCCGCGGCTGGTCTTGCGGATGACGAAATGACATCTTGTTTATTATAATTGACTATTGGAAATGAATGATTATCTGATCTGTTGTTGATATTAATTCAACATTTCATATCCGAGAACCGCAAGCCTTGAGTTTCGAATCGAGTAACTCGAGTCGACATATGCAGGTACATACATTAGGGTGGTCCTTAATTTTTGTATTTACGCATTTCAATGCCCCCTGCATGGGCCAAGACCCAAGGATCACCCTAATTACTTGCGGGAATTTAATTATTTTTTTCTTAATTTATTGTTCGATTCTGATGAATCCGCATACTCGTAGGATTTTTCGTTCGTTTTCTTAGTGGCTAAAATATATTCGCGAAGGAGGCCCTCGTATCGCTCAGTCGAGATATAAATTATGAAAACTTTTTCTTAATAACCCATTTCTAAAGTAGGCCGATATAAAGTGGGCCGTTAATTTCTTAATTAAAAAGAGAGCTTAAACTTTTAGGAAGTAACGATAATTGTTACGAACGAACTAAGCTCGTTAGGTTACTATTGAAACAATACATCTCAGAAAATATCGCCTTAATTAGATACTTTCCTCGAGTATAAGACCCCTTATACATATTACATTCCCAAACGTCTTTACACTTTATAATAATCAACATGACACACCTCACCTCCTCTCCTCTTCCCTTCATCTCAATCTCCATCTCCTCTTATCGCACATTTTACTCTCTTTCATGTTCACGGCTCGAGGATATATCCATCCGATAAAGTTAAATAAATTTCACACGTGAAGAAACGGGCCGACACCTCGTACATATACGTTTATTTACGCACATGTGCGTGCGTGCGTGCGTGCGTGCGTGCGTGCGTGGTGTACACCTCGCTGTTGCAGGGCCAGATCTAGCTATAGCCTAGCTGTTTAGGTTTAAGTAAAGGTTTAATATCAGCTTGGCTGTATATTTTCATTTCATCGTTCGCACGCTCTGAATACCTACACTCATCGTCACTGGGTAAAACATGGGGGGTAGTAATGCGGCACA
This sequence comes from Tenthredo scrophulariae, assembly GCA_963978835.1. NCBI lineage: Eukaryota > Metazoa > Arthropoda > Insecta > Hymenoptera > Tenthredinidae > Tenthredo > Tenthredo scrophulariae. The sequence continues at coordinate 28,237,593 of OZ022230.1, read as the reverse complement.
CCTTACCACGTGTGTAAACTACGATAAGGTGAAAATCTGCGGCGATAAGCTAACGGCGAATGAATTAGCATAGCATAGAGTAGACCCTGCGGTGGTGATGAGAAATCGATTTTACAAGATAGGTACAGCCGCGTCTCTATCGTCTATATTACACTTTCTCTTTATCTTTATCTTTATTATTTTTCTTTCAAATACGTCCAGAGCGATTATAAATCTTTGGGAAAGAAAATTGAAATGAAATAAACAAAAGTCTCTCTGCACCCTGAGGACGAACGGCGATATAATTTCTTGAGAAATCTGGACCGAACTGACCACCGCAGATCGGACCAAAGTCCGGAGTTCGAGGACTGGCGGTCTGATACGTGACGCGAACTTGGGAATGAAATTCCGATCGAAAATTACGTCGAGCCAATCGGAGATTGCGGGGATGGTGTATAGCTAGGTTCTGGGCACACATATACGTACATAGGAAAAGGTAAATACCTGCGAGGAGGGTGTATGCAGTGATTCATATAATGAAATGTCTTGGAGATGATGAGATCTGCGAGATCCGTAAATACAGCGTTCGGCCTACCTCATATACCTATCCGATCCGGGACTGACCCTACGCGAGAATGTATGGGAAGAGACGTACGATATCACGTAGGCACGTAGACCATCAGAGAAATTAGAGACGAGGATTTAATTACGATTTCATATCGAATTAATACGTAAAGACTTGTGTCCCCCTGAATTTTTCCAATTTTCTTTGTCTTCTTCGCGATTACGTCATACAACGTGGATTTCCATAGAAAGGGGACCAGGGTACCAGGGGACCTCTACGTACTGTACTGCAGACTTCCGTTGGATAGATTTATTTCTCTTAGTTAAGGTGCAGCGGTAGTATACCAGGGAATTATCCCCGTTGCTGCAAACACGCTGTACGCACAATCGGTCCATTGTGTAGTATTATACCAGGGACGGAGTGATTTGTGGGAAGATTTTTCGACTTCCGGATCCTCCGAGGGGGGCGGGACGAGTTACGAACTATGGGGATGCTGGGTGGATTAATAGAAATAGGAAAAGGAAGCTGGATGCTGGAAGGGAAGATGAGAGAAGAGAAGGTCATGCGAAAAATCGCTATATAAATTATGCCGGTGTAACGAGGTCAAAAAAAGAAAAAAAAAAAACAGGATACAACTGTACAAAAAAAGAAAAAAAACTGTATAATTCAAACTTGATTTAGTAACATTCTCAGTTTATTCGCTACTACGGGTATCCATGTATGTAGATCCAGCCCTTGACACAAGAAGTCCACATCATTTTCTTACTTTTTCCTCGCCCCCGTCCAGTTTTCCGATTATAGTTTTTCGGGCGCGTTCGTCCGTGGACGAGTGTAAAATTTTCAGATTTTTTTTCCGCCGTCCCATATACGCACAGATACATTTCCATAGCTAGATAAAAATATCTGCTTGGTTGAAAGAACAATAGAAAAAAGAGGGATGCGAGGGTGCGAGAGATCGTAACCCTCGTCTCCGACGCCTTGTTTTACGATTTTGTTTTTCGCCTATGCTAATATATTTGGGCAGTCATACCCATAGCCGTCCACCATGATGGAAGTCGTAATCCTCTTAGGCGTTTTATTACGAATTTGAAATTAGTCAAAAATCCTTTGGAGAATCATTAAAAAATCGTCGAAAATCGATCACGTCTTTACACGTCCCGTACCTCAGCCATTCATTCCCCTAAAAACTTCGACGCCCGTTACGAAGAGAGAAAAATAAAAGCCAGAAACTATTAGAGTAATAAATTACCTAACGACCAGATAATTAATAATTATTGGGGGGTTGGTGGAGTCGTGGACAGCGCAGGGAGGGCCAGAGATAAGTAATTGGTGATTAGAAGAACGCTTCTATGTATGTGACGGGTAGAGGCGCATGGGCAAGGTATACGGATCTTCAGGAGGCGTAAAACTATCGTTGAGATAATTTATTGGTAAAAATAATAAGCTGATATCCCCGCGTACAGAGACCATCACCGTATCAACTCACGCAATATTAATTAGCGATTAGCGATTAGCGATTACTTATACGTCTATATACCTACGTGCATAACTACCCCTCGGACTAAACTGGCCATTAAATTTGACGGGGATAAATTATTCGACGAACATGCGAACGCGAGATCCTATCTTCTTCCTTCTTCTATCTGTGTAGGTATAGCTGAGGTATTCTTGATACAAGAAGTATTAGCCAGGATGGGAAGTTCCGACCCCTTGACCCATCCCGTTACTCAATTCCTTCAAACTAGGTGTTCCACTATGAACTCAGGCACCACAGGCGGGAGAGCCAAGGATGTATGTATGCTAAACTGCGTAATCGACAAGATTTACTATATAGACGTGTAGTTAATCTGGGGAGATTTTTTATTTTTCTTTTTCTTTTTTCTTTTAACAAAGATGTTGATTGTCAACGTTACGTTGTATGTGTTATTAACTCAACAGAGTCGACGCTGATCTCTGCAGCTGATCGAGGACGTATGTATATATATATATATATATATATCTGTCCGCCATATTTTTCGTAAATAGAGAAAATATACGACAATGGAGAAAATTGTTTGGGAAAAAGCAATAAGTTATACTTTACCTATTGGGTGCTACTGGGGGATGGAATGATTTGAGGGACGCTTTTTCGGTACTGCAATTTTACCGGTACATATGCGTGCGTATAGTATATGTGCGTACATGTGGACAGTGTTTGAAGAGCGTACGGTGCATATTTTTCAATTAATTTAAATTACGAAATATCATCGTAATAACGGGGCCAGGATTTACCATCGCCAGTACGCGATACGCGATTATTGTCAATGCGAGTAATTAGTTTCGTTATACGGCATACATGTATGGGAAAAAAGTATATTTTATATTACGAACAATTTCACAATCCCACCGCGCTACATATTTTTCCATTTTTTCTGTTCGCTTTCATTTTTGTCTCCTTTTTTTTCTTCGAATAAAATATCCTCTCTCTCTCTCTCTAAAAAAAAAAAAAAGAAAAAAATAAATAAACCAAATAAGACCAAAACCTCTGCAATCAATCAATTCGTTCGATTCAATCCGAATAACTCATCGCTTCGTATACTTTATCGCGCGGTAAGAAAACCTCTCCAAGGTCTCATTCGAGACAGCGAGACGGCCAGGCTGGACATATAATGGTACCATTCATGAGGCAAGTTAACACTGGGCCTCTGTTGTCGGTGGAAGAATTTTTCTTCTCGTTATCCTTCCACTCCTTGCGGTGTTCACTTCCCATTTTTTATTTTTTCTTTTTTTTTACTTCTTTTTCTCTCTCGAATCTCTCTCTGCCCTGACACGAATAACATTATCGGTAATGGTGCGGGATGAGAGAAAAAAAGGAAACAGCTATACATATACAGTGATTGCCGATAATTTTCAGCCTCCCTTTTTGGTTTACCTCAAAAAAGCTAAATCCTGTATCGTTCTTTCGCTTAATTAAGCCCTAACGCCCTTTCGAGGATGTTGCCTTTGCGCTTTCGTCCCGGTAAACTGGGATCCTACGATTCTCGGATGGTTCTGAAATGGTTCGTAGAACAAGGACCTCTTCAACTATTTACGAAGATCCGTCTGCGCCTGATGTAGCTCGGCGCGGATGAACATGTATGTGCAGCATTTGTACAGAAATGTCTATACGCTCCATTTAAATGGTCCATCCTGTGAAACAGTGGGAAAAGGAGAAAGAAAATTCGTCTGGCTAGCTGCAGGACGGTCAGGTCTGACCGTACGGAGTCTCTCCTTCGTGTCTGCAGCTGTAGGTTGCAGGAGTCTACTGTCCACCTACGTTGAACCTGTCCGCCGAATTTAAATCCTTTCAAATATTCAACGATTTCTGCTAGTACTCGACGAGGCCACCTCCGCGTTTCCAGATCTCTAGCCCATTTTTTTTTTTTTTTTCATCTCCATTTGGTTGTTGGTTTCATTTTATTTATTTATCTATTTGTTTTTTCTTTTTCTTGTTCACCTCGCCTAGGTACTTGCGGCGAACAGAAAATTGACGAAAACTTTAAGGATCGATTATTTTCTATGATTTTTTTCTTTCTTTCTTTTTATCGGATAGGTGGATGCGGGCATAAGTATAATACAAGCGCGGTGTATACGTCCGCGTTGCCCGGTATTAAAATCCTTCTAATCTCAGACGGTCGCGGGTATAATTAACGAAATTCATTATCTTTGGCGAAACTAATTTCGCAACACCTCGTCCTCTGTCTTTTAATCGCGAAAAACCTTGAAATTTAATTAAATTTAGGACCGCGACTCCCCGCTACTCCCCTCCATACCGACTACCGAGCGAGACGAGCCGGCGAAGATGAGGAGCGAGAGAAATCTCGCCGTTGGGAAGGAAGCAGGCGAGTCGCGCAGCTAGCTCTTATACCTGATTCTAATTTATAGATAAAAATCAAATATTAATAAACAAAGAGAGATAGAGAGATAGAGAGAGAGAGAGAAAGGGAAAACTTATCCGTCTCGGAGATTTAAGACGGGGATTAAGAAGGGCGAAAAGGATTCGTCGCTCCGCCTTCAACCCCGGCTATTAAATTCGCAATTATGAGTATCAACGAGATCGCGACAGCCACGGATACGCTATCAGCGATGAAAGTTCGAGCTAATAAACTCCCGGGGTATTTCGGTGAACAAATATCGATGAATTATCAACGTCCCGTTTTCAAGGTGGTGCAGGTAATCGATAAAATTCAATTAGAATCGTGGGACTGGGTTAACCTGGTGGGATTTCAATCGCCTAATACATTCTCCGGCATTAGTCCGTAAGGCGAATAGTATAATCGTAATATCGGTGTTAATTAATAGGAGTTATACCTCGTGGGCGAGCAGGCGAGCGGGCGAGCGGGCCAGCGCGGCGCCATCCTCAAAGAGGGAAGTAAAGAAAATCCACCCCGGGTTAATCATGCCTCTAAGGTCTTGAGAGGGTCGAGGGTCGAGGGTTGAAGGTTGAGGGGTTGGCGGACAGGGAAACCTCGACAGTGCTGGTAACTAATCAGCATCAGCTCACTTCTAGTCTGCCACACAGTGTCTACAAGGTGTATTATACCATAGCGTTCTCCGCCATCAATCACCGTGGCTAACATCATAGTTTCAGAACAAAACTTAACCGGCTATTAAGAATCCGTTCGATGGTAGAATTTTCGTCCCAGCTATGGGGACGAAGGAGAAAATGTCGCCGAAAAATTGGGGTGTATCTATAGAAATTTGGTAAAACGTCTGACAGTTCGAGACACTTGTCTTTGCGAGATTCCCAGACGGTCTCCGAGTCCCCTCGTCTCCCTTTTCCCTCTTTCCACTCTTCCCTACTCTTAGTCGCTCCGCTATTTAGAGGGTGATCCGTCAGCTGAGAGGGAACGGGTTACCCGAAGACATACGCGTTTAGGTACCTACTAGGCGCCCGCGCGGCTTGCTCTACGCCGTGCGTCTTCCACGGATGAAATCCGGCGAGATATTCCATCCCGAAGAGTTTTCTATTTCAGATTTCTCTCTTGACTTTCTTAACCGAGACTTGGGACTCCTATATCCATCCCCTCGCCGATTCTATGCGCAGCTCTTGTACAGACAGACACTCTTTCTTCGCACATACTTCTCCTCCTACTTCGTATACGTTCAAGTTCCGAGAAGGAAACCCTCTTGTTCCGTTTAGTTAATAGTCTGCGACATTTGTCCAACTCCCTCGCCGACGAGTCTCGTTAGGTATCCTCGCCTATTCCTTTCTTTCTTTCTCTCTTTCTTTCTTGTCGTGTTTAAAATTTGTCCCGAGTTAGGGCTGCGGGCTTGTATTTTAAGGGATAAATCTGCTGGGTAAGAATCTATTATAGTTAGGTCCATCCATCCGTCATTACGGTCGATAATCTTCTGCACCGACGCCTTGGCAAAAAGCTGTAAACTTAATTTTTCCCATTAGCTGAAGCGGAGTTAAGGAGGAGAAAGGCTCGACGCGGTACATTAGCCTTAACAGCTATGAAATTAAATGAATATTAACAATTCTTTCTTCGTTCCTTGAACCTCGAACCTGCACCACGATCCTCTCTCTTCCTACGTTTAATATAATTATAATACGTGAATAAATAAATGAATGAACCTTATAGAAGAGGAAGAGGAAGTGGAAGTGGAAGAGGGAAGTGGGAAGTGGATTTGTCCTATTAACAATTGGTTTCTGTTGGTAGCGCGCGCGACGATCTAGACCCGATGCGGACATCTTCTGCAGGCACTTTGACGTAATAGTTTGACGGACGATCGAGCAATCGACTCAATCTAGTGTCTAAACAAATGAAAGCTAATGGACCCCGGAGGTCGTTCTCTCCTTCGCTCTCATCGTCACGTCCGTAAGTTTCAAACCTAAGGAGATTCTATCGATCGGTGAATCTCTCTCGATCGTTTCTATACGGTAGCGCGACTAATGGTTTTTGACGTTCAAATTTCAGTCCTCCTGCACCCCCCCGTCTTTTACCTTCTTTCTTTATTCCTTTCCTCCTTTATCTTTTGGTACAGCATCTGGGCTACCGTCCGTCGGAGATCTTGCCGAGCTTTCAGACTCGATAATAATTGATATTATATTTAAACTCGTGGGCATAACGCCCAATAGCTAATAGCTAATAGCTAATAGCTAATAGCTCCGGAGCTCCCGCGCCTCAATCTCAACTTCAGGCTTTGCGGAGGCTACTTAATGGGAGATTCCTCGCTCAGATCGGACATGTCTCTAATGGTGGTCCCTCGAGGAGCCCCATATATTTCTAGCCAGAATCAACTACTTCGGGACATTTATCCCACCCGCAGTCGCTTTCAAAGTGAATCGAAGATTGCTCGGAATGATTTTACCGCAAAAGAATCGGAGAATTGACAAAATTAGGAATCGAGTGTAATATGGGAACGAATATACAGGACCGAGAGAACTGTCAAACTCAAAGCTGCCTCGAGACAGAGAGAGAGAGAGAGAGAGAGATCGAAAAATGTAAATTCCAAAAAAGTCACTTAGCCTCCCAGTTCTGGGATATTGGCAATTAATTTCGCTTGACTAACGGTCGACTTTGGTATACAGAAAGACGCGGTGTATAAAGGAATGAGGGGAAGACGGGCCTCGAATCGTCAGGCTCTTATACCCTAATCTTGAACCGATGTAGTCACTTAACTTGGACACTCAACCTGATTGACAAATTCTCATTCACATATACGCGTATGGACGCAGGTATTATACATGAAATGATCTACACCTGTTCAAATCTCGTATTATTTAACTAATTGTTCATTCCGATCGGCGCGTCGAGTCAAAGTAACATTTCTCAAAGTCGTATATAGGCATGTACGCATGTGTACGTATAGACGGTGGAAAAGGTGTGTATCTAACACACAGATGTATACCAACTCGAGGAGAGACTCGTATACGAAGAGCTGTATAACGCCGGGAGTTTAGCGGCGTCCAACGGACCTCGATAAGCATTCAGATTAGCGTGACGCCTGAAATGTGTTTACGTTTAATTACGCTAAGAGTCTCCATTAGGCTGGCTGGACCGTTGCCAGGCTCGATTCGCTCGGAGATGAGAGGAAGGAGTGAAGAGAAGCGAAGAGAGAGGAGAGGAGAGGAGAGGAGAGAACCGGAGAGGAGAGTGTGGCTTGTTTTACCGACGCAGCGCGTTGCTCTTGGTCCACGAGGTGGCTGGATGGACGTACGTGGACCACGTCGACGTAGAATCTCGTGCTTACCAGGAGCCACCCACTTAACACTTTTTCTCCCTACATTTTCTCCTCTTCCTCCGACTTTGTTGTACAGTTTCGCCGCGATATCTCTTCCCCCGATTCACGCCTCTCTTATTCCATTAAGATCCCATCAAACGATACGTTGTGTACTTGGCTATACTTACATCGAATTAAGAAGTGCGCCTCGTTTCATTACCGGAATAAAAATGGAGGGAAAATTCTGTTTGATTTTTTTTATTATCGATTATGGATAATCCCGAGAAATAAATAATCGCTCTAGCTGTAACGTTCGTATACCTAGGTACACGGACGGGCCCTACACGGTTCGAACCGAGTAAAACGAAGTTGGCGGAATTTAAAAGCGCTTTTAGCTTTTAGCTCTACCAAGAGAACGCTTTAACGGATTTCATTCGCTATATACGGAGACACCGGGGGGGAACCCAGCCTCCGCAATGGACCAGACGAGAGAGAGAAGAGGGGTGGTGTACGGGTCTTGGCAACACTGGTTATTAAGTAGGACCGCGTCAGCGCGGGATGAATATTTAAGATGATCAACAAGTTGGGCATTTTTCTCAAACGAGTTCCTCCTTTCTTTATCTTTTTTACTTTTTCATTCCTTTTCCTTTTCCTTTTCCTTTTCCTTTCCCTTTCCCTTTCCCTTTTCCTCTTCCGTATATTTCACTTAAAATATACACGTGTACTGTTCTTATACTCTTGTACTATTCCACCTCTCATAGAAAAGGAAGAATAAGGAAAAAATTGTTCTCGAGGAGAAGAGAGACATCCCCAACTTGTCGTATTGCAGGCTGCGAGGTTTACTCTTATATTAGAAAATCCTTGAAGCAAATAGTTTTTTTTTTTTTTTCTTTTTTTACTCTTTTTTTCATCGCGGTGTTGGGCCCGGGGGCAGACAAGTTCTTCGGATATAGAAGCTGAGCCGAGCTGAGCCTGTGCTCTGTGCTCTGTGCTCTGCGTGGATGCAAGAAGAGGGAAAGAGGGAAATATAGGAGAGAAAAGGGCAGCGAGTGTAGTAGAGGTATATACCTATAAGCTTTTAGCAAAGTGGCTGATTTATCAATGTATTTATTCCGAGATATTGAATTGATTTCGTTAAGTAACGCCACCCACCCTTCTGAACCCTCCTCAATCCTCCTCAACCCCTCCACGATGCCGAAGCTTCTTCTTCACCCCGTCGTTTTATACCCCCTCACAGGCTATACGGTGCAGAGGGTTGTTCGCAAAATTTTTCAACACACCGATATTTTAGCATAGATATAGGAGAGATAGAGACACGCGTCGACCACCAGCCTCTATTTACAACCCTCTCAGCTGAATATATTGCGCGGATTTAAGTGCTGTCCACTTCGCGTATATTTTACCGACAAACGATACTACGCGACTTATTTACGCGTTACGTCAAAGCCTTGGATCAACGTCTCTGTCATTTATTTCCCTGTTTGAAAATTTGGCGGATTTAAAAAGGGAGGAAATAATCCAATCGATAAGGTTCTTCCGAGTTCTTTTCACCATGTAACAATAAACCACGTACAGTCTATGTAATACACGATTTTATATGCATTTTAACAAACGCGGCACTACTGCTGCACCAGCAGCGCGCTGCAGCAGCGCAGATATATATCTACGCCGCTACCTATACCGCGCTTCAACTATCCCTTCATCTAAATGCACTCTAATGGACTGCATTAAACAGCGCGGTAGGGCGAGGACGAGGGAAGAGAGAAGTGAGAAAGTGTTGTCCGCGGTCGTAAAGGAGACAACAAAAACAACCCGTGTATACCCGCATATACGCGCCCCGGGAACAGTGCGGCGATCGAATCGATCGATTTCATGCAAATTTGAGCGAATGAAAAAAAGAAGCAGAGAAGAAACGAAAAAAAAACAAAAAATTATAAATGAGAGTCATGTAGGTGCATTACGCACCGTTGTACTAAAGATACGGATTTCTTTCGTCAAGTGAAACAAAAATCTTCGAAAATAACGCCGCGAATATCTTATTATTGTTTGTTTTTTTTTTCGCGATGCTCATGAAACTCTGGTAAAATTGGGAGTGCGAGTTCAGTGATGGAGAATTAAGAACGCATTTGCCAGAGTGTGTTTCGATGTACGATGTCCAGGGCGGCTTGGAGCCCGCGCACCATAGATATAAATATAACTTTTGCGATTTTATATACCGAATATAGACGTCTGCCACATATGTGTATCAGGGTGGTCCCTCATTTGATCATTTTCGAATTCCGACCCTCCAAAGTGCTTATAGAATTGAGACGGGAACCTCGGGTTTTGAACACATTTTTTTGTACATGCAGTTTTCGAGACATTTTTTCCCATGAGAGCGCCGTGTCTACTCTGGGTAAAAACCGTAGAGCGCGCATATCGCCAGGGATCTGCAGGATTCTTGCATCTCGAATCTGGAATATGGGTGGTGAACGTCCGCGTCGCTTGTCCATTGATTTTATTGCCGGAGCTACAGTAGAGTGTTTGGTTACTCTGTTGTAACACGCGCGTTACATTAGTGCATTAGCGGAAGTGCATTAGTGTGAAGTGGTTTTTAATAGAATTAGTTTGCCCGTTGGCTAGGGTATAGACATACTCGGTCTGGCTGCTGGTACCCATACACTTTCCCAAAATCTCAATTCGCCTACCAGAACTGTGATGCGCGAACCTGAACCGAATGATTTCCGTATAGATACTCGCGTGCGATTTCTTCCTACCAAAAAAAAAAAAAGAAGAAAAATAACCCTTCACTTCATTATCGCGGTGCGATGCAGCGCAATGGTCGAACGTTTCTATTCTTGACGATAAACTTATATATTTTACAAACGAGCTGAGAAATTTACTCGCATAGATATCTCGCGACCACGAAGCACCTGCTCCCTGCCAGACGACAGAAACACTCGCTGCTTCTGCCAACTTTCAAAATAAAACAGCTCTCTCTCTCTCTCTCTCTCTCTCTCGTATCAAAGCTAGGTATTTATTTATACGTACATATAGGCATGTAAAACCAAAAGCGAGAAAAAAAAAGGAAAAGTAAGATGAAAGATTTTCTTTACAGTTTTACAGAATACTCGAAAGCTCAAGATCTATATGTTGTATATAGTTGCATTGGATAGGGATGGGGTGTACAATATATATATGTATGTATGTATGTATATGTAAGATATAAATTTAGCAGAGATGCGCAATGACAAAGCGGTAAATTTCATCGTATGAAATTAATTCCATTTTCTCATAGCATCGGGGATTCTCTATGTGTTTCGTACTTCATCAAGTCGTCCGGGGCACGGGCGCTACCCTTTTCATCTCCGCCTTCGAAATCCTCTCCTACGAGAAAGCGTAGATAGGTGGTATATAGTATCTACGTAGGTAGGTACGCCTAGCGTGATGTAGACGCGTGTATGTACATGTATGTGGGTAGGTAGAGACGCGGAACCCAGTCCCGTGTCTGGGTGCTCGACCGAGTCTACAAGGAATTGTTAATTGCTCATGCAGCGGCAATTTGCATAAATCAATTTTAAATCAACGCCGGGCCAGAGCTCAAGTGTGTTGGAAATGCATAAATGCTTGCAAAACGGTGATTAAGCTCAGTTCAGTTCTCTTCTCCTATACCGACCTACCTACGCGCCAACTACGGTATAATCATCGCCTCCACCCGTACACACCTATACCGCGGATATAATTCTTCGATATGTACTGTAGAACGCGGTAAAACCACGCGAAAAGTTTAAAGATATCAGATATCGTCCGAATCTCGGCGGCGGACCTAAAAATGTCAATTTTTAAGGAGACTCCCCCCACCCTTCTCCCGCGGAAAATCAAAGCCCTTGACCAAACCTCAATAAAGAGTCGAGCGTTTGAAATCGCGAGGAATTTTCATCCGGAACCAATTACCGAAGTCTTACAGTTTACCAGCTACGGTCGGAGTTCTCATCCCAATCCCTAAACCCCGTATATCTATAGCTTCTCCGCTGACCGGCTTTCCGATTCCTCATTTTTGATCCTACAGGAGACCAAATTTCTCCCTTCACTTTTCTCTTCCTCTTCTTCCTTTTCCTTTCGTCTTCTTCTTCATCCCCCCTCCTTCCCCTTCACCCTCCTCTTCTTCTTCTTCTTCTTCTTCTTCTTCGGCGCTGCAGGCTCTCGAGTTATATACGACTACCTAGGTATGTATACTTTGTACATATATACGTGTGTCGAGTTTGGTTGACACACTACGAGGTAGAAGTCGACGCGACGCTCGGTCGCCCGCCTGCAACAGGAATGCGCTAATGAGATCATTTAGCGACTCTTCGTCGTCGTCTCCCTCCGCACAGCTTGACCTTGGACTTTGCTTGATTTACGCAGGCGAAACGGCCCTTAGGTCGCTGTCACGACGAAATCCTAGATTAATTTTCACCTAATTTCACTAAGTTTAAAAAAACAAAAAAAAAAAAAAAAAAAGAAGTAAACCATAAATTTCTTCGATTACTCATATGTTCGACAAATTTTGCGAAATCCACGCGAGGTTTCACCGTTTCCGATTACAACCGCGATGTTTTTATCGAGGCCGTCGGAAAACGCGGTAGGTAGTGTACATACCCATTTCACCGCGTTATAAATACATACGAGGAAGGCCAGGAGATATAACCGGTGATCTAACATTGCACAGAGTCCGAGTGAGCTATGATACAGCGTGAGGAATCATCAGTTTCCCCGTTTTCTCGGCTTGAAACATATAGGCATATAGGTATAGTGTATATATATATATATATATACGTTTAGTTTTTAGCAGAGCGAATATAAATTTCATCTGTTAGACCGGAGATTTTCACATGCTGAAAATAAGCTGAACTAATATTAGAAATTCTGGAATAGATCGGTATAACCCTTAGTTACGAAACTTTGATCACACGTAATCTGAGGTGGAAATGCATCCTTTGATATATATGCCCTGAGATGAGGAAGGAAGAACTTTAAAAGTTGGAAAACCGAAGAGCAGGAAGAGATGAAAAAAAAAAAAAAAATATGCATATCAAGATTAGTCGTTAAGACGAGTGATTTAGCTAGCAACACGTCGTGATCTTTAGTATCGGGAGATCGTTAGAGCTCGTTTCATCTCTCTCTTTCTCTCTCTCTCTCTCTCTCTCTAGTTATTTTTTTATTTTATTTTTTCTGTTTCATGCCTATAAATTTTCTGCCAAATTTATAATGACAATGACCATAAAAATTGTCCCACTATCAAATATTTCGATATTATTTATCGCATCCTCGTACGGAACGACGTATAGTCGAACATATACATGTATACGTAGCTCGTCCTCGTGCCTCTTGCCTCTTGCCTCTTGCCTCTTGCCTCTTGCCTCCTGCCTCCTGCCTCCTGCAGGTTTTTCAACGCGTCGCGACGCAGGTCGAGGTTTACGCTATGTATACAAGGTGGTAATAAGGGGGACGTACACTACCACGTCGAAAGCGAAGGTATTGGAAACGAGAGGATAAGAGAGGGACGAGGGTCGACTAGCTATCTCTCTCACGTATGCAACGCGCTCCAAACTTTACAGCCAATTATTTTATACACCGTTTTATTACAGCTATATCTCGTGCATCGAGAGTTCCGAATCCTTTTTTCCATCCCTTATATAAAATCGTCGCGATTTTTCATCCACGTATAACATAGGCGGGGTTAGATTCACCGGACTTTTTTAAATCGATAGAAAAATCGGGTAACATTGAATCCAGTCTCTTACCGATTCACTCTGCGAGGAATCGAGCCGAGGAACTCTGGACGAGGTGAGATAGGGAATCCTTGTAGCGATTTTACGAGGAGGTGAAATTTATTGCTGGAATTGCCCGGTGGAATATTAGAAGCTGTAAACAGACTGTATCACCCTACGCTCTCTCCTCGCCTATAACACCGCAGCCCTATACTTCCTTAAAACCCACTATCAGATCTGCGACCGGATAAAACTGATTAGCGGAAAAAGAGGTTAGCGTTTGATAGCCCGGAGTTAAATCCCGTCCTTATTTCACCTGCGTATTCACCCTCATTCTTATTCATCCTCTTCGCAATTATTAACGCGGATGAAGATAGACGCTGCGTATACGCCTCACGGTCTACCGGCGAGATCGCATCGTCTATATGCATAATGGCCCCGACTTGCACTAATTTTTCTCGCCAATTAGAGAAGTGGACACGATTTTCTACGAGATGTATCCAATAGTCCGGAGCTGGTGCAACGATACAGGTGATAAATTTCTAAACTTACGACTTCCCCTCGGTGTTCATCAGGGATTACGTTTCCTTCGAATCATTGTTTTTCGTATCTATAGGTAGGCGGAGGGGTCATTAGGTACTAACGGAGGAAGGGAAATTAGGGAGACAAGTGACCGTGTCAAAACAATAATCGAGATGGACTTTGGAGAGGGATGACAAAAAGGAAACAGTCATTCGTAGAGCGGAGCGTAATTTAGGATCGCTTTTTAGAAACGTGTTACATAGTACATTCATATCATATTATGCATGCTGGCGAGTGTTGGGCGAGTTCGCGGGTCCGTGAAGAGCGAGTGTTTGTAGAGCTGTGACGTCACGAGAGACAGGACACGTCGCTCACCGGTAAGAATGGCAGGAAGTCGTGAAATGAAATTAGTATATCTCCCTCCATTCCTCTCGACCATATCCCCATACATACCAACTCCGCTGATACACGAAGCCCAGACTAGTGTAGATGTACAATAAACACATACGCATTCATAACGTACCCGGGTACAGAGGTACGGACAAATTATGCTCGTATGTAGGTGATGATAGCAAGAATAAAGCATGAAACACTTTATTTTCCTACACATGTAGTACGCATATCATTAGCTAGCGTGGAATTGCCCCAGGAAATGAAAGAAAGAAAAGAGAAAAAAGAAAACGAGATAAAGAGAGAAGGGATTTTCGAAAGATCTTTCTTCATTTTCGGGGAATTTGGGTAAATATAACGAATATCCAACTCTCTCGGCTTACAGCGGTCAGACGTATAGCCGTGTTAGTGTAGTTATGTCGATGCGGATGGCGTCGTGTCCTGTCCTCTAATAACTGGACGCCATTATAAAAGGTCCTGGGGGATAGACGACATGGTATGTATATACATATATATATATATACATATATATATCTGTATATACATGCCAACCTACATGCGTGTGTATGTTTAAGGGGATATCTTTTCTCCCCGTATTTCTCCCTGGTTTGTACATATGCATGTAACATACACATGTAGCGGTCGTTATACCCAGGATACGAATTCCTCCTTGGTTCTGATGTCAGGTTCTTGAATTTCCTGCCTTCTTTATATCCCAAGGATTTTGATTGATCATCATTTCCTATCATCGAATTAGGAATGAATTTTATTTTCATTAAGCGGCCACCGCGGATATTGGGGGATAAAAAAAAGATTACCACGAAATTTATAATTTACCTAAATATACAAAAATACATATGACTCACGAGATTGAAGGACTCTCTCTCTCTCTCTCTCTCTTTTTTTATTTATCTCTCCTGTAGGAGTTAGAAATTAATTATAGTAACACCTACAGCTGTCATCGACGGTTAAGGACGAGCACCTACACAAGAAACGGACATTTCTATGGATACTAATACTTGTATATCAGCTCCTCGCACAGTCACCCTTCTCTATCGGGTTTATTAAATTCTCGTGGGCGAGTGAACGGAGTAATTTAAAGATTTCGCAATTATTTGTTCGACTTTTTATCATCGTTATTATTGTCATTATCATTATTATTATTATTATTATCATCATTATCTTCGTCATTCTTATTGGTATCGTTATTCTACGTTACGTTATACTATGTAGCATGTATACCATGTCCATCAAATTTGTCGTAATTCAAACCTGAGAGAAACGAATTCAAAAAATCGGGGCCGGATTGAATTTGGGAATTTGAAAAATTCCCAAAACCGAAAAGAACCGAAAATATCGATCCATTTCTCATAGGATGCGGAGACAATAAATGGTTCATTCTAATCGAGATCTGTGCATTTCACTATTATCTACTTCAATCGACAATTTCATGATGTCATGAATTCCCTAGACGATTAATTTGATACTTTATTCGGAATTTTTCGGAACTTCGGAAGTTTGAAAAATTTGCAAATTCAATCTAGTATAAGCACGCGTATATCTTACTTAACATATTGGCGGTGGCTTCTGGCTCGCATATAATATGCACACCTTATACTCATTCGAAATACTTCTGCGGTCAAGAAGCCGTTCGGTTTGTCGTTGCCGAGGTTTAATTACGAAATTATTTTTAGCCCTTTGTCAAACGTTCGGTACGATGTAATTTCTACCTTCTTTACTCGCCTAAGGAGTTATGCCAATTCCTGGTACCCCTCGTCCCAACTCTGCAGCTTGCAGTTCCTCGTGCCTCTATAGCGCAACGACTGCTAATGAATTTTCACCTTGGTCATTTTATTTCCTCATTAGTGTCTGAAATTTTATTTTAACACGCCGGCCGCTTTTATGCTTTTTCTATTCTTCGTATACAGAACGTTTTCAGAAACGTTATATTGATGGTATATACACATGTATACATATAGCGAGTACAGGACATAATGTGTTATATACCAACCTGCGAGCTCTTTTTTTTTTCACATTTTTTTTAACACTAATTAGCTATCAACGGTGTGGGAATTCGTGTCGAACCAGCTACCGGATTACCTCGTTATTTCATTCCCCGGATCTTTTAGTTCTGAGAATATATATAAGCGGAATTATTAATGAATTAATGAATTAATTAGGTAGTCGAGTTCGGCGTAAGACATCTGTCTCTGAAATTAGGCTCGAAGTTAATTAGTAGATCGAAAAGGGCGCCACAATAATGTCTTCCAAGTGTTGCTGCACCAGGCTGCAGGACATCGTTATTATTATTTCTGGTATCCTGAAAATGTGTTTTTAATGATTATGCCCCCAAAAGCAGGGAGCTGCTGCACCATACTGCAATATTGAGACGTTGAATATTGTTTATTTCTTCCAGATGGAAAGCGGCCGGCTTTTTCTTATTGCCAGTTGAACAAGCTGGGGGGAATAACAAAACGAGAAATAAAAAAGAGAAGTACACGGGTGAGTGGTAAAAAAATTATCCTTCAAAAGAGGGAAAAAAGTTTAAAGAAAAAACGAAAATAAGGAAAAAAAAAAAAAAAAATTAATGAATGGCAACGAAATCTTTCCGTATCCTTCGTTATAAATTTAATGACACAGATTGCAATATCGAGTCAGTCCTCAAAGTATCAGGACTCGTTACTTTACTCGATTAACTCACGGAGCTAATTACTTTCTCCGAACTTGTCGAGTCTCTCATCTCTCGACTTTCCTCGAAGAATTAAGAATCTCGCAGGGTTGCTCTCGGGGCTTCGGTGCAATTGGCTAATGCCTTTAGAAAATTTATAACCGATATAAGTACTTAGTACGCGTATAGTTCCGCCCGCGTTTTATAGAGCTGTTAAATTGACTAATTAATCTATAAATTGAAGAATTATATACGCTCTATAAATATACACATATATGCCTTATGTATATATACGTCTGGACCTGAAATCATAAGTAATGTTTTTTACTCTCTCGAACAATTAGACGAGTAAAAAGTGTTGCTCGATTAACGCAACGCGAGTTATCAATCTGTTGATCGCGTACCGGCCGATTAATCACTCCTCAAAAAATGGTAGGTAATTATTTTTTCTCCCTTTTTGATTCATATTTTTAATCTTTTTTCCCGTTCTGGCCTCTACATCGTATACAGCTACGAAGCAATAATATATCTGTACGTCGATGTATAGTTCGCGTATATTTGTTCAAAGATTATTATATTCGGGCCCCTCTCTTACAATGTTTCTTAACAGGTGTTCCTTTATCGTATATAAAAATTCTCTTTTTTTTTTTTTTCATCATTTTTCATATATATTTTATTGGCCCTCGCCTTTTCTCTCCACTTCTCTTCTCGCATCTCTTCGGGGCGGGTAATGACGCGGAGGTAATCGTTTATGAGATCTCTGAACGCGTTATACGAATATACATACATGTACGTGTCTCCACGTGGGTATATGTGTTTATATGTATACAATATACATACATATTATATATAGATCGCGTCCTCTTCGACCACAAACCAATCAAAATTCGTATCAAGGGAAAAGGATCTCCGCGTGTCTGGGTATATGTGGCTTCGTGTATATATCCATGCAGAGAAATTGTTTGGGTATCAAAGTGGGTACAAACAACGATTTTACCTGGCGAATCGATGCGTTATATTTACCTTGCGGTTTCAATTCGATCTTATTTAAATATAAATTCAAGCGAACTGGTCGTCGATTTTTTACGTACGATTCATCCCTCGAATATGTGCGACAATGTTGAGAAAATTAGAAGATGTAACATCCGAAAATCTGACGGTATATAATCGGTGAAATTCATACCTCTTCAGGAGTGATTCTCGAAGGTGTTCACCGCCAGCTCCTTCTTCTTCCTCTCTCGAGGACTCGAGTCACTCGAGAGACGACAATGGCGGATAAAACGGTTTCTTTAAGCCAGGGCTGACCCTAACAAAAAGTTAATTCATTTTCGACGTTTTTACCTCGATACGAGAATATCGCAGCAGACAGGGGCTCTCACGGTCGGTTTCTTTGATTAACAAGTAAAGTAAAAAATTTTGTAAGAATTTTTCCCCGAAGTATGGATATACATATATATACACATATATTTTTGACACACACACACACACATGAATGTATATACACGTATTCTAATATTTGGCGAATATCCTTTTGCCTAGTTCGTTGCCTGGGATGGGTTAACAACCTCTACCCCCTATATACGTATACCTATATATTTATATAGATGTATGTGTACAGGTTGCATAGCTGCGCCTGCAAGGTGTTACAATAAATTTGGCGAATATTTTATTCAAGCGGTTTCGATCGCTAGTTTTCAATTTGCCGGCCCGTATATATTTCCAACGTTGTATAAGCGCTCGAGGAGCGAAACCAACCGAAGAGAGAAGAGAGAAGAGAGAAGAGGAGAGAGAGAGAGAGGAGACTCGGGGCTGGTCAGAAAGATGCAATTTATCAGCTTGGTCCATCCGTCTGAAATATCTCCTCCTCTTACTCCACCTCCACCTTCTGCCTCGCGAGATGATGAAAAAATAATAATCTCTGGGGGTCGGTCAGTTACGGGAACGGGGAACGGGGAACGGGGATTGGGGATTCCGACGAACCCGGGGTTGAGGGTTCACTGGGATTCCCGGTGAACCACGCCGCGAAACTATTTTGTCTTTGAGGAGAAACTTTTTGAATTTAATCAAATAATCCTAAATCTCCATATGTGTGTCTGTCTACGTATGTAGGTATTGTATACGTGTATTGGTACGCCTTAGAGACGTCGGTTTATCCCGCGGTTTGGCTCGCGCACCTTTCCTGGTTTCCTCAATCTTATTAATTGTCTTTTTTCACTTTTTACATTTCGTATAGAGATTTCAAATATATATTTTTCCGAAGTTCGATAAATATTCGCCCGAAATCTATAACCCGTAGCACGTGAAGGAAGCGCTTTTTTTTTTTTTTTTTCGAACAAAAACGAGGTTGTAACGAGCAGGTGCACAAGAATTCCGGTCGACAGATGGTGTTACTTCCGGTAGATAGATTAAAACTTTATGGGATTTGTTAATTCCATTAGACCCCATCTCCCACCTCCCACCTTCCACCTTTCACCTTTCGCCTTCCTAGGCTTAATGGAATATGATAATTGGGCCCTGCGGCTCGCGTCCAGCTGTCGCCTGATCGCGTGTGTTCTACTTATTCCGTATTTCGTTTTTTCCCCTTTTCTCTCTCTCTCTCTCTCCTTTTTTTCCCTTTTTTCTTTATTTTCTGGTCTTGGTATTTCACCCTTCTTTTCCCGCCTCGAACCTAACTCGTTTAAATCGAGCGTTGAATAACTTTCCCTCTCTCTCTCTCTCTCTCTCTCTCTCTCTCTCTCTCTGTCTCTCCGCAGGCTTAGGGGTTGAAGAAATGTTTTCGGAACAGTATACCTACACAAGGTACAGGGTTGGGCACCCCTTCACTACGGAGTATGTGTTACAGGGTAGGTTATTTTAATTACTGTCCAGCGGGTCTCTAAATTAAAGAGCATTGTTCCGGAGTCTAGAGGGGCGCGGGGTCGAAGAGGGGGGGGGGACGGGGACGTAACCCTCTTGCAGTAGCTGGTATTGTGCGCGAACTGTGTACACACGTACAACTATATATAAATATATACCCACGGAAGGGTACATGCACGTGTGTATACTATGTATATATATATATATACACATGTATGTGAGGGTAGTTGAGCCCCGTGGAACGAAACGAAACGGGACTTTGTACGATGCCATCTTTTACGGGGGCCGTATGGCCAAAACGGGGGTGGCGTTACGTTTGACACTAACCGGGCTGACCACTGTAAATTGTTTCTAAACTGCTCCAGATTAAGCGAGGCCCCCGCGTTCCTCCGACCCCGTATAGATATTAAACGTAATTTACGCCTTGGCAAAGAATTTTGTAATTGAAACCAGCCGGGCGAGGAGCGAGGAGCGAGTTGCCCCGAGAATCGCGTTTCATTACGTATGGTATATCCCATACCGGGAATAAATAGCTGCAGTTTAAGCCACTGGCCCCCGTATACACGTGTCCGGTGAAAAATTCGAAGATCCTCCCCAAATGAAAATGGAAAAAGAAAAAAAAAGAAAATAAAAGGAGCGAAATTTACTTCTCGCTTTTTCCCCCACCCGTATAAATAAATTTGAATAAACCCTCTGCCAGAAGGGGCATTTTCGATTCTCTACTTTCTGAAACCAGACGTATATTATGTATATATATATATATGCATGCAGCATGTCCGGCGTAACATTTTAAACACTCGTTTGGTCGGTCTGTCTTCAAAGCCCTCGGCTTTGGTACAGGTTGGGGCTTCTCGTCCGTCGCGGCCTACCTTATGATTTTCCAATGGGGATTTTCCCGGACCCCAGGGGAACTCGAAGAGAAAATGAAAACTCGAAGGATTTCCCTGCATATACTAGGAAAACTTTTGTCTTTCATAGAATTTTCTACCATGTAGGTATACTCGAGTAACCCACACAAATAGAGTAAACGCGATTATAGTCGACGGAACGGACCCTCTGTATCAATCCCACCGACGGAAAATTCATTTTCATCGATTCCATGCTCGAGCTAGTCAACATTTTCACATCGTGTACTCAGTGATGCCTAATGATTATTAAATCGGGTCTGACTCGAGTCCCGCATCCTCAGGGTTGAGACAACGCACGTGGTTCCTCCTCCGAGATCCTGTAACCACCGATTTGGCTCGTACGTCATTTGTCAGGGTAAATTACTCGGTAAGGGAGAGCCGGTCGCTCTTACCCCATAACTCAGCGCCTGATTTATAGCTTTGCCCTTCCCTCGTCTCCGCCGTTCCCCGTCCCCACACTGCACCCTCTCGGGACCGCGAATTAACCGTCTTGCCAAAATCGCATGTGTGTTATTTTTTCATTTTTTTTACCATCTCCTCCTCACTTCTACATATATAAGTATATAGGGTGGTCTTTGACTTGATCATTTTCGAACTTCAATGCTGCCACATGATTCAGGGCGTCTGAAGCCTTCGAATTTTCACATTTTAATGAAACACGATTTCTGACATTTCGCGATTAATTTCTTTCCTTTTCCCATTGCAGTATATAGCTCCGATAGATCTCAAACTTGGTACACTCCTCGCCAGTAGTAGAAGGTATCTCATGAAAATTCGACAGATTTCCAACGATATCAGTTCCAAAGTTACAGCCTACCGAAAAAAAATATAAAAAATATCTTATCTAAAAATTGTGAGAAATCAAATTTCGGATGTATATGAATGATATACGGTGCTTATAGCTTCCCGTTGGATCAAATTTGATTGTCTATTCTCTGTTGGACGTATACCATACCTACCTTTGATCGCCAGACTGGCTTCTCTTCTCTTCTCTTCTCTCCTCGCTTTTCCTCCTCTCCTCAGTTCGTTGAGCCCCGCCTCATTCATTAACTTAACACGATTTATCAATTAGCGTGAGAGTCTGCAATTGATAGTGATTCCGACGCGTCCTTTACCCCGCCTCCTATTTCCTCCGGTTCCCTGCGGGGATCTCTCTTATGAATGAAGGATCTCTTTCATTAATGAAACAGACTGATTATTATTATTATTATTATCATAGTGTATTTTTTTTTCTTTCTTTTTTTTTCTCAACCTCCACGATGCGATGTGCTTTTTCCTATATTTGACTTACTCGTTCTATACGAGAGATGGGGAAAAAAACGTGCCTTTTCATGACTATCGATATAATTAATAACGATTTGGACCCTCATAGGTATCTGACCTTCTTTTCGTCCTTTTCCAATCGCACTGAAATTCATTCTAAAATAAATACTCCAAGAGTTGGTCCATTGACGACGGCACATCGCTCGTTCTATGCATCAAGGAGAAGCTTATCTTTGGTTACCGAAAAGCTTTCGAGTGTCCGCAGCGATAGCCAGTTAAGTGGCAGGACATGGTCTCGCCGTGGGTCTCGCTAATTGACTTAATTCGATAAAGTACAATCTCCTCCTTCTCCTTCTTCTTCTTCTTCTTCTTCTTCGTCGTTTCCTTCCTACCCCTTTTCCGACCGCGTCAAATCTTCGAGGATATATACTTCGGACATAAAATTTGACTGAATGAAAGACGGAAAATCGGATTTCGTGTTGATTGTAAAGGAAAAAGACTAGGAGCTCGGTCAATAGTCTTTATCAGTTGAATACGGATTAATTGTTATTCCCGATCATTTGGACAGACAATTAATCTCCGGGTTAAGGCTAGAGATGATTTCGTTGTAGTCTTATCTCCCGGTCGTTACCCCGAGAATTATAAGACTCGAGAGAATCTTTAATTAGTAGTTTAACGACACTGGGATATACAGCTAGACTTCCGAGGCGAGCTTTTGGTTTAATTGGAACGACGATATACAAGAGTGTAACATTCTCCTTCTTGATCCGGAGAACGAGAGGCAAGGGAATAATGAAAAGAAATGAATAAAGAAAAAAGAGAAAGAAAAAAATGAGAAATAAAAATTCTATACCTATATACCTACTCAGATTTTCTTATTCTCTATGAGTACCTAGAGAATTGTGGATCACAGGTAGCCAAAATACTCAGGGTTCATTTAATAATAATTCCCTTACCATATAGAGTATATATGTTGCACACGAATAGGAGGATCGGAATATAAGAATTTCTATAAGCTGCTGCAAGAGGTTCGCGTGAGAAGGAGCGATATATAAAGCGGGAAGTTCTCCCAGTCTCGTGGCCCGAGATTAAAAGCTCTTCGTATGGCTTATAAGGTTTAATCGAATTAATAAATCACTTCTCACGCGGCTAATTCTCGCTCTGATATTTTTATTATATTCAAAGAATAAAGAAGGAAGTATAAAACGAGAAGTGGAAAGAAAGAAAGAAGGAGAGGAAGAAAGAGAGTTTGAGAAAGAGAGAGGGAGGGGAAAAAAAAGTGAAAGTCGAGTGAAAGGGGAGAAAAAAAGAAAAGAAAAAATAATAAAATACAGAAAAGAGACGAAGAATAAGAAATGCTTCGAATTCTTACCCCTACCGCATCACCCATCCGTTTTACACAGCGGGGGCGAATTAGCACTCTCAGCAAGGATCCCGCGCCCTTTAACCTCCTTGCAATTCCTTTGCCTCTGCACGCCACGGAATCGGGGTTTTAAATCCTCGGTATACCCCTGGTTACCCAAGGTCAAGATTGAACCTCTTCCAAGAGAGCGAGAGATAGAGATGAAAGGATATAAATTCGTTAAACTCTCTCGGGGATGATCGTGTCTGTGAACCGCGTCTTCCAATTCCGTTTATAAATATCCAATTAATAATAATTACATATATGTATACAAGGGATGCGGCATTAAGCCTTCCCTCTCTCTCTCTCTCTTTCTTCCTCGTCCTCGTTCTCTGCCTCTTCCTCTTCCTCTTCTCCGACGTAGGAAAGGAAGAGGAGGAGAACTCGTTGATTGCCCATTGTCCAGTTAATAAGATATTCCATCTGTCGTTCGCTCTGAGATAGAAAGAGAGAGTCTCACGAAGCTAACTAATACATGCTCATAGGTGTTAGCCAATCATATAAACGATTTCAAAACCTGGGGACGAATCAGCACCGAAATTTTTTATACCCTCGCTTCGGAGGACTCGACGTGGTTATTTATTTATTTATTTATTTTTTTTTTTCTGGTAAATTAGGCGGGAGGATAAGTCAGACGATAAATAATAGCCGCGTCGAGGACAACGTGGACATATGGGCACATACGTGCGTGTATTATATTTGGGCATATACCTGCATGTATCTGATACGAACGATCAGAGCCCTAAGTAAGTGAGTAAGTCGATGCAGAAGAAAATGTAATGCGGCTTAATTGAGCCTCGAGCTTCTCCTCTTCTCTCATAGTGGACACCCGATACAACCGGTCCGGCCTCTTGGTGGTCCAGAGCGGATTATCTCCTCGCGAGAAGGGGATGTGGGTGTAAAATGAATAAAACGATGAAAATTTCGCAAACTCCTATTTATTCCGCGAGAGAAATTCTTCTCCTTCTTCGGGAGTAGTGCGATTCTCAATAATGATAGGTGATTTCCCCACGTCTTTGGTTCAATTAGACCGCGGGACGTTATCTCGACTTCGCTAATTCTCTCGTGTTTAAAATCCATCAATTCGTCGGCCTCTATCTCCGCCCGGTGTGAAAACTATCTAAAGTGCTCCTCGCTCAGGAGCTTCAGGATTCTGACCGCGTGCTCATGGAATCGGAAGAGGTGCCAACGGGTGAATGAATGAACGAACGAGTGAATGAATGAATATAGGGTCCGCCACCGCCCGCAGCAAGACTAAGAGGGAAATAGAAGAGAAGTTGACAAATAAATATCACCGAACGTTATCGCTCAATTAGCACCGTATACCTACCTGGTATCGAAGAACACGCGAACCTTCTTCGATTTATTAGACTCGCTCTTCGCCTTCCCCAGTTGGAGAACGGGCAGTCCTGCGTCACCGCGTATATTATACCCACTCGGTATTTATATTGGGTTAAAAAATGAAGCCTTCCTCTGAGGATCATGTGCGAGTATAGGCAGTGTGCAGTACAACTCCGTTTATGTACCACATGAATCTGTATAGGTACATAGGCACAGCAGAGCACATCTTGAGGCTGCAGAATCCGCATCAGCTGAGTGAGAGCGAGAAGAGGAACGGCGCGGAGAGAGTTAGTCGATTGAACATTTGAGCGTGGGTAGTGGTTCGCTCTGGCTAATGCGAATATGGTGTCAGGCGGATAGAAAGAGATACCAGATAGGGGAATCCGTGTCCGACATGGATGTCGAATTAGCTTGAATTTAGGTTGCCGGTGAAATTGACAAATAGTTAGTTATTCCTCGATTATATTGCACCCGGCTCGCTCTCGCCGCGTATTACGAATCGAAGAGTGGAAAAACCGGGGAGACCGAGTCCCGGCTCTTACGCGTGCTTAGGAATAATTTCACGGAAAATCGTATATTCACATTTTTCACGAGGAGCGAGAAGCGTGATGAGTGGTCAAGATTTGAGATTCCGATTCCTCGACTGGTGCAGTGGTCATTTTCCTTACTCCGCTACGGTTTCCCGTCAAAACAGTTTCGGCAATATATCAACCCGCTGAAACGCGTCAAATCTATTGAGGAGCTTACGGGTTCGCTACGTCGACGCGGTTCTTCGTGCCAAGTAAAAATTTACATTCGGAAACGGGGGTGATATCGACTTTCGAACTTGGCGTCGGTTTTGGTATAGGTATATCGCGAAAGATGGCGAAACGATTGCGCCCACACGTGGGGCGAAGTGAGAAAGACAGAAGGGCGAGGTAACAATTTAACAAAAATCAGACCCACGCCTGTTTCCAAAAGTACGAGGAATGTCGGTGTCATAAAACCGAAATCGATTCCGGCTAAAATCGTATTAATGCGAACTATTGCGGTGCCTTTATTACAGTCCTGAAAATAAATGAGAATTTTTGAGAAGGCTACAGCCTCGACGATCCTTGATATCCTATTTATACCTATTTATATTTATGCATAGATGCGGTGTGAAAAAACACACCGCGAATAATGATTTCACACCTGTAATTCGAGCTTCAAAATCGAGTCCTCCTCGAATATATCCACCCTATGATAGTGCAGAATGCATTTGCCTCGGTTTAGTAACAACTAGCAATTCCAATCCCCTCGTGTACCTAGCCAGGGTGTAAAAGGGGTCTGGTCTTCTTTACCAAACAGACCAACTCCAACCCCCCGTAGCCATGCTGCAGAGAGTATAGAGAGTAGGTACCGAGCGACAGAGAGAGATCTGGCTGCAGGGTTTGGGGCTTCGGAAAGTCTGATTAAACTAATACCGCGTGGTTTCACCGCACTTTACGAGATAGCGTTGCCTTAAGGTTCACGTGGCGGGGTGTGCATGTAGATGATGATACGCAGCCCACTTTTCTCGTTACATAACATACAATAAAGTTTCCTTGTCTTCTTGTTAGCCGGGTATGGATATATGCGATACGTTGCGTTAAATTCTCCGAATAAACGAAGAGCAAAGAAATACGAAGAAATTTCTTTAACTTAATATGAAAAGGCTAGGGTGAAATAATGAACCTATGGGGACGTGAATGAAGAGACATTTTTTTCATCGTATATCCTGCAGCGGATTTTTGGAATGCCGGAAGCTGCGGTCATGGACCAATTAGTTGCCCGATGATTGGCGCGTGTTAACCAAAACGTTGACGTCGTTGGTGTGCGGGACGCGGTACTGCCCCGGTGCATAGGCCGTGGGCGACTAATGGAATTGATTAAAATGTGTTCGATCAACTAGACCGAGAGAGAGAGAGAGAGAGAAACCTCCCGGTATTTTATGCATCCCTCTAAAACAGGGGAATCCCAGTCTTCGTAAATTAATTCAAAGCGGTGCAGTGTGTGGAGCGACTCGAGGACGACGAGGCTATTTCACGAAGCTTGTGCGTGAAGGAGGATAGAAAAAATGGAAAATTAAAAGAAAAAAGTCGAGATATTTGGGTCGGGAACTCTGAGGGGTCGATGCGTAGATCAGTCGACCAAACGGATTAATTAAAACTTGTTTTGTATAATTGAAAATATCTTAAATACGAGATTTAAGGTAGTAGGCTCTCGGGTGCTCGAGAAAAGGGAGCCTAATTTATATGTTAATTCCTCGAGTAAACCTCTGTTCTAAAATGAGTTTGGTTTTCGAGTGGCTAAGATTATCCAATCTTCTTGGATTCGAGAGGGTCCTCGGTGAAGGCGTCGAGGAGGTCTAGGCACGCGTCCGATATATTCTAGCTTTAAAATTTTCTCCTCGATTCCCATGATCATAATAGGAATGAAAATATGAAGAGCCTGCACAGACAGATAAAGAAATTCATAAAAAATGATCAGTTTTTATTGATTTTTCGTAGAATACCGCGAGTTGACCATCGGAAAAATAATTCTCAGGGTGGATGCAATAGCCCCCTTTTTTTTCTCCTGAAACAGGGAACCGGGGAGTTGAAAAAGAAATGAAAAAAAAAAAAAAAAAAACCAAAGCTTGATTGTAAAAGAAAATCTAGACTAGCCTCACCAGCAATCAGTGACAAAAGTTTAATGCAACATGAATATAGCCGAGATTGTATATGATCGCATACCGCGTTCAGCTGATTGCACGAGATGCTTTAGCGTGGGTGGAAGAGAGAGGCTGTTGGAAGTTGGACCAGTTCATTAGCGACCAGTCCGAAGACATCTATTTTCTTTGTACCGTCTCGCTCGGTTTTTACAGGGCGGATTGAGAACCGCTCTTAATCGCTCCTGCCCGGTTCTATCTCATTTTCTATCCCCCTTTAGACCAGGAAATGTTATTAACAGCATTATTCCGTCTCTTCAAAGCGGAAGGATATATAATCGCAGATTAATCTGTCGAACCGCGAAATGGAATTCACTGTATTAATTAATTAGACCGGTTTTTTAATTTGTCGAAAAAAAAAAAAGAAAAGAAAAGAAAAACATGAGAAAAAGAAAACAACAAATCGAAAAAAAAATTACGTCTCCTCAGCTTTCACCTTCAGAAGTACTTTTTTTTTCCTCTTCTTACGACAAATGGATTAGTCGATGACTCGAGTTCCTACTTTTCAAAGGAATCAATCCTGTTAATTAGACTCTGATTTTTTTCTTTTTTTTTTTCTTTTCACCGCGAACGTCCCGAGCTTGATGGATCATAAAAAAAATGTAGAATTACATACGAGGAATCCTTCGAGCCGAGCGTTGTACGATTAGCATTTCTTTGGGCGAGCCGGATGCGCGGCATAATAGTGCAATTAATAATATCGCGAGACAATGAGACAAGCATTTTGAGTTTTAACCCGACTCGTAGGAGGAGGAGGTGGTCTGGTGTGTGGATACGTGGAGTAGCAAACTAATATACGTGTCCATCCGCGCCGTGAATGTATACGTGTAGCCGAAGCCAGCGACTCGTCCGACGTCTACGGTCTGGTTGATGCGTATCACGAGCAAGTTTAATTACAAGAAATGCGGCCCTCATCAGTCAACCGGACCCAAAACCGGCGCTGGTTGTGAAATTCATTTTTACGCCTTCCTTTTTCAGAACAGATTCGTATCTAAAGTGCTCCCAAGTAGTTGCGTCTATATATATATATATATACGTACATATATCTGCCGTCTCCGCGGCTACACATGGATGTATATGAATTTTGAAAATCACCCGATTCGGTTTCAATTTTAGTTTTGATCTACCCGCAATTCTATCGCATCGCGATCCCGCGACGTTATACCGAGCAAAGAGCCAAGAATTTATACTCCAAGATACTGTAGAGAGACACAGTGTACTCCTCTAACAGACCTCTTGAATTGTCCAGGTATTTCGCGAGGCTGGCAACTGTCTCCGACAATCTCCTTGAATTACGGCGAGACTTCGTGAGCCTTGCTGAGGATTAGCGTATTTCCAAGAACGCGAAATAGAGACTGGAATAGACGATTCTCAGCTTAAAGCATGGCCTTTTGTCAACGCCCGTGCGCCAGAAGTTAGGATAAACCAATTTCCTCGCTACGAAAATTAATTGTATAATTATTCCGCAGCTAATCGTCGATAATTTTCATCGATGATCATCGCCCGGCGTCGTAGTGGTACCTCGGCGAGCGTGTATACGGCCGATGTTGAAAATGAGGAAAAATAACGCCGTAGTCTCTCTCTTTCTCTCTCGGCTTAGGTACGGGTAAATTTACGACTAGATTAAAATTAATCTACGTTATACCTAGGCTTGTCGGTCTACCTACTATCCCGAGGAAACGAGCTAGTTTTAGCGTGAGAAAATAGTCGACTTCCGGTCACTGTCGGAGTGAGGCGAGCGATTAGCGTCGACAGCACGCTTAGGAATCTTGTTGTTATAAACAACGGCAATGAGAATGAGAAACATGAATATTTCGAAGTCTGATTAATCTGATTCTATTATCGTCGTTATTATTCCTCCTAATTAAAAGGGCGATGATTGTTCGTATGATTTATTCCCCGTATATATAATCAACGCGGTTTGAGATGCCATTGAATTTCCCAATTGATTTAAAAGTCAACTTTAAAACCGTGAAAACACCAAGTCGTAAAAATTTGCACCTCGTTGAAGGACTGTGCGATACAGCGTGCCTGAATCCACCGTGTCGCCCAATCAGCCCGCGAGATAGCCTGCTAGCCACCGGAGCAAATTAATATAATTTATGAAAATTAGTTTCGCCGCTAATGGCCGACGATTCTTTGAATATTTAGCCACACAATCTTCGCCTTTACCATCACCTACGCCACTACCGTGTAGGAATACGGTCCGAGGTACGAAATAGATCGAAATAAACGGAGGAAAGGAAAAAAAAAATAAATAATTATTATAATTGTGTACAAGCTTGGGTTTAATTATTATCTTTTATCACGTCGATGTCACGGGTGTAATTAATTGTTCGTTATTAACGATTATTGATTTTTCATCGCGAATTACGTGGGCAGATGTTAGGCATACAGAGAATTTCTTTTTCTCCTCATTTCGCATTGGTCCTTATGGTTTTTCATTCTCGGTTTGTTGTATATCCACGCGGTTTCTCAACAAGCAATATTCTTGCTCCTCGTTTTCTCCGGATTTACATTATTTATAAACTGGTTTCTCCCGATGTGAAATAAAAATCGCTGTCTGTGGTCCACGACCTTCTCTTCGCAGGCCACCTTCGCGGAGCGTCCCTTCAAAGAAATTATAAAATATATATTACACATAAATGTATACGTGTGCGTATTATGTGTATATACATATTCGTATAGCGAGAGATCGTTGCACTCGATACTCACAGAGATTATACACCCGTTACGTGATTTTCTAAACTTTATATCCACACACCTCCCGACTATATTCTCACGCTCGATTTCCTCGCGATCCGCAATTAGCTAATTTGCCAATTAGCCGGTGTTTGCTGATATTAATTAACCCGCATTAGACTAATTCTCGGTTCTATAGTATATCCCCGTCAGATTGGGATTTCGAAACGAAGAAACCTGCGGATCTGGAAGATGAAGAAAAAAGAAAATAAAAATAACTCTGTCGTTTCGAATCCTCAAAGATTATTCCGTATAATTTGAATAGGATTAGGGTTTACTCTCGTAAATGTAGCAGCACTCGCCACTCGCCACTCGCCACCGCCACTACGGTTATAATAATTCCAAGGTGCCTAATTTACATCAACGAAGTTATGGTTTTACGGAGAAATCCATTAAAACATATTACCTAAAGATCGTATTTCATTCCTCGACGTCAAACTACACCAGTTCTGGTTTAACTCCTAAACGTCCGCGATTCAAACTCTCTCTTTGTCGCTGAACGCCACCTAGATATACAACATCTCGTATACCCGTGTCTCTGCTCGTTTCAGGGGCCTACCATATCGGGTTTAGGGACGGGACGGTGGCCCCTGAATCTGCAGTCCGAGAAATGACATATACCTGCGCGCATACTGGTTATATTATATACGTACTGGTATATATAAATATATATAGGTATACGCGTATACGTGAATGTAGGCAAGTATATACTATACGCGCGTGTACATGGAGAGTTGATACATAGGCTGGCCAGGCACCACGGACGGGTAGACAGTCTGGGAACTAAGAAGAACGTGGCCAGCCAGGTATTGTTATGTAGATGCGGTTGGACCATTTTTCCAAGAATTCGGAAGCGCTTTTCCCCTGGCTGCTGTCGGGCTCTGTAAAGTCCTACACGTGTCCAGCTTGGCTGAAATACCACTTCGTAGATCTGTATCTAACGAAAAAATAAATAAACACACAACATGTACCTATGTATATCTGGGCGAGAGGGAAACGCGGACACGCATACGTGAGGATCGAACCCATAGTTTGTGCATATTTAGGTATGTGCAACTGTGATGAGGAGAAGAAACCATCCACCGATTGGTAAATCGATCGATCGTTACATCCTGTTCTGATTATCATTTTATACCACCGATGACAAAGTTATTCCGATTCGTTCCACCGCTCCGTAATCCCGGCCAGAATTCAATGGTACGCAGGACTCCGGCAGCAGCATATATACAACAAAGGGCTGTTTCAGTTATGAAAAGGTGAAAAACCCACCTACCTATCTACCTACACCCCATAATATCATCGTACCGCGTGTAGCTATGCTATATGTGGGAATAGAGATTTGAGAACAAAACGTACTCTCGGCTGTTATAGTCTGATAGATTTGAAAAATGCACTCGAACCTTGCGGAAAACTGTATATTACATATACACACAAGCTAACGTACCGGTAATTCAAACAAAAGCCCTCGGCGACGAAAAACCCTGACGGAACAAAATAAAAGAACGAATAGAATAAAAAGGGTATGGGGGTTGAAAAAATCGAATGATTTTTTCTTTTTTTCTCTCTCACCTTATCATTATCAATTGTCAATTTTTTATTTTTCCATCTCCGCGAGATGCATATAGGCTGTTTGCGAAGGTATATATATGCGGACACGGTAGACTGTCTACTTTCATCTCTGCGTCTGTATTTCATACACGTTTACGAAACGGTGTATGCCTTTTTGCGCCACTCCCTCCCCGTCCTACAGTTGGGTTAGTTTTCACGCGGGTTAAGCAAGTAATATGAGCTGCCACTCAAGGGCCGACCTGTATTACCGGGCGAGTAATTATACCAGCCCTAGCACGGAGCCCTTCCTCCCTTCCTCCCTTCGCCTCTTCATACTCTTCCAGTCCACAACCTCGGAGCTGGAGGATAAGCAAAGCCCGCGAGCGGATAAACCGCGATACATCCTGCATGAGTTTCGATTAGAATTTCGAACAGATATTCGACTCGATTTATATGCAATTATTTTCTTGATTCGGTCATATTCGAATTTCTATGACCCCATGGGCCGGAACATGGGGCAGTACTTGGAATCGCTATAGGAACCTGCGGTCTCGACTACGTTTCTTTGCATATATAGATATTTGGAGACGTTATGGAAATGCGAAAACCATGAAATTAAGGACCACCCTGATATATGTGTGTGTATGGGGATCTCTTTCATTTTCATTATCCCATAGAAAAGGGTTGCTATTATTTGAGCTTTAGTTTAACCGCGAGGCTCGTGTAGCTCCTAGAGGTATAATTTCCGGCTTGACTGCTCGGATAATCGAATTTAATGAAATCTCGATCGGGCGAAGCAACAGGCTGCAGCAACCAGACTGCTGGGAGGCAGCGATCCGGACGGCGTCGAGGAGCGAGGAACCTCTTGACCTCGCGCAGAGTCAACGTCGGCCTCTTCTCTGCCCCGCCGATTCGACAAAAAAGTTTCATTCACTTCTTGTTATTTTCATCCCTTTTCCTCCTTCTTTCATCTCAGCCCCCTCAGCCCCCTCAACCACCGAGCTCGCTCTCTCGATTCCCTTTATTTACGGTGACAATATCTCGCGAAATAACGAAACCCCTGTGACGGATATCCTGCGTACATATAGAAATGATCGGGAATCTGCAGCTGACCGTCTAGCTACGTCCCTGAGTCCGGTCCGTCGATCTTCGTCGACGTAGCGATAGGGGGGTCCGAGTTTTTTGCGCGTATCGAGATGATTGGTGTTTTTGCCTGTGATCGGCATGGCGTAGTCGGTAAGGCTGCATCCTGCACGGTGTCGAGTCAATTACGTCCTAACAATGGGGTTACGTTTCAATTACGTCAGAGTTATACGGTACCGTCGTGTCGAAGCCTCGGATCCATACTGAGATGGACCGGAGTGGACTAGCATGATCCAGGCCTTTCTTAAATCGCCGGAATTAAGTCCTGTGAAAGAATTAGGGAACGTATAGGGTAAATTCGTCGGATAGGGGGGAAAGAAACGAAAAATAACAACCAAAATGAGTAAAAAACTAGACGCATTCCTTCCTCGCTTCAAGAAACTGAAACTTTGGAAGTCGGAGAGTTTGGAAGGGGTAAACCTATGCCAATAGCTCGCTCTGTGGCTTTAGCCGCCTTCGACTTCTCCTCTCTCGCATTCCTACATCGAGTCTTGGTTAAACCGGTGGTGATCGAGCCGATGGTGCTGGTCCATCGTCTCCTCGTTCTCAGGTGGGGGAGTCTGCGACAAAGGACATTCTAGGAGGAGAGGGAGTCTTCCCTTCTCCCTCTTACCTACCTGGGAAAAGAGAAGAGGAGAGAAGGCGAGGCGAGGTGAGGTGAGGTGCCGAAAGTGCCTTGTGCCGTTTTCTCCGCAACGTCGTCGCATGCGGAATAGGGTTCCTCGAAATAGATAATAATTGGCGCATTTCAGGGCACGGTATATACTTGGGTAATCCCTTGTACGTTATTTTAATGCGCCACCCTGTAGAGACGAGGTGGAGGGACACATCGTATGGTTTTTGTATAATGGTTCTCTGCGAGATCCCCTGCTGCCAGGAACACATTCGGTTTTGGTGAAGGTAAATTAAGGGTGGACCTTCATTTCCTTAAAATATTAAATCATCGTGCTGCGGTGTCACAGCGGGCTCCCAAGTCCCGATTTTGACCCGACAACCTGCAGGAATGGGCCCAACGGGACCGAGGAATGAATTAAAATTCATCGGTCCCAGAAGAAGAAGAAGAAGATGGGGAAGAAGAAGAAGGAGAGACCCGTGTCACCGCGGTCAAG
The DNA here is from genome assembly GCA_963978835.1 of Tenthredo scrophulariae. Taxonomy (NCBI): domain Eukaryota; kingdom Metazoa; phylum Arthropoda; class Insecta; order Hymenoptera; family Tenthredinidae; genus Tenthredo; species Tenthredo scrophulariae. The sequence continues at coordinate 28,203,527 of OZ022230.1, read as the reverse complement.
TGCCACTCGTAAATACCTACCCCACTCAAAAATATTATTTCTTATAAATTTTTGAAAATAATGTTCACCCCCAGAAACGAAAGAGGAATATAATACAATATAATAAGGTCTTGATGTCCCGTCTATTCGTATTCTATACAACCTCCTCTTATATATGCTCGATTCAGTTTCGGCTAGACTAAAGCCTCGCGTTATTTAGCTACACGCATCACGGTGAGATATGATCTCGGTGATGCTCGAGGGCGCAGGACGAAGGACTCGTTTTAAGTTTGCGAGATTTCCATCTGTTTTCTGAGAATGTCGGTTGAAACAAACGAGGGAACCGGCTAGGAATCGTAATGAATCTCGCCTAGCTCGTAACACGGGTTCTCTCAAAAGTCGTCCTTCTTGTCAGAGGAACGGAGGGATATCTGGTGTACAAGGGTCCTCTCACCTCCGAAGGAAAGCAGGAAAGAATACGAGAGAAGATGGAAGAAACAAGTATGGACACACATGCAAACGGAAGAATTTCTCCAACTTCATCAATCCCTTCGTCGATCCTCATCGTCGCAGGATCAACTTCCGGCGTTCCCGCATGATCTGGACTCCCACGCAAGTTGGGCAATCCTGTGCAGGGTTATAACTTAGGTATGCGTAGATCGTGCGAGAGACCGCGGGAGGAGCCAATTGTCTGGTAATGACAGCATTGTGTCGTTTTGACAAGGTTCGATCTTCCTAAAACGGTCGCCGGAGCCTAGACAACGTGTGGTAGGTGTAGTTATGGCGTTTCACAAAGACCCGTTGACAGACATTTGCATCTGAATGAATGCTACATCAATAATCCTTGAGATTATTTTCTCTTCGCTACATCGGTTTTCTCGCCTCATTACCATTCCTCGTTCATTCCTTTATCATTATAATTTTTAGGAAGGAAGAAAAATGGTGAGGAACCTGCAGACGCGTAAAGATAAAGATTTAAGAACCCGGTGCAGCCGCTGTTATCGTCATCACAGCTGTTTCGTGTCTTCACGAATTCCCGCCAATCCTTTGACCCGCCGTTATTCCTCGAAGACTAATTTCCGATTGACTCGTCAAATCGCGGGTTTGAGCTGCGCCCGATGTGCGAGTCTCATAGAGTCGAGTGATATAAAAAGTGCGCAACGAGGATGAGCTGATGAACCGTGACGAACGATCGCCACTCGGCTGTATCATTAAAAAATAAATGACAGCGAGGATTTTCATTAACGCTGACGTAGACGAGGGCTAAACCAGAGCTAGAAGAAGGTGAAAAACTATTCGATTCGAGTTCTGTTTGATCTGTTGAAAATTAGACGTCACCTTTTTGTGCTCCTCTTCCAAGATCAAATCAAACTTTGTTAGACTCACTTTTTTCACTATAGACTATGGTTTTTATTCGCGGTAACCGAGCCGGCCAAGTCCGGGTCTAGAGAACAACGGATTCGTAGAATGATTAGCAGCCGGATGCACCGATGCCCCTAATCGAAACAAGATTAGGTTTCATCAACATCAGGAGAAATGAAAATAAAAAATAACACATTTGTCGGTATTAGACCTGCCATTTTTTCATCTACACAAGTACCATTATCTATTCTCTTCGCTTATCCGACATACGCTGTATATTTCTATCATATAGCGAGATGCAGAGCGAGCCCGCGCGTTGATCTGTCGCCCAGGTAAAGATCGTCGTGAGTTGAGATGGACCTCCTCTCGAGAAGAGAGTCCTTTGTCGAGAATTGATGACCCTCAAAGGAATCGGGCGGTCTAGGAGAGGCCTGTCAAATAATCGAATTCCGGCGGTGCACATCTAAGCGGATGAGTCTAATTCGATTAATACCGAATTATGATCCATATATGTGGGATAGAACCGTGCGCATTATTTTCTCTACAAATTCTCGTCGAGCATGATCGCCAATTATATTTCAGTCAGAATATCATATTCGAATCGTAGGGGGGCTGAAAAGGCTGAATCGATAGTAAGATCGCGGTAAGATATGCGTCTCGAATAGGAATGCCGTTTGATCTCATCGGTCTAGTCCCGAAATTCTTGTATTAGATCTGTTGTGTATAACTCGCGAGTGCATCAGGAGGATTAAAGGCTGACTTATTATGTACCGAATGGGGCGATGGGATCGCGTGATCAATCACAAAAACACACAACGGAACAATTGCGCCTAATACGATAGAGAGAGTGAGAGAGGGGGGAGGTAAAAGAAAGAGAAACAGAAATCGAGTATATATGAAAGAAAAAAGGAGAGTGAAAGAAAAGAGGCAGACCACGCATAGAGGGCCACCCGTTGAGAGGTAGGAATGTGGAACTGGACCGACGCGTCGTCGAGCTTCGTTGAGGAAAAAAATTTCTTAAGATTTCATACCGCATAGGGTCTGATGCACTCGTACGCAACGCGTGGGTGTGTTCAGCTCCACGAAAACTCGCACACGTCTATTCTACGGGCGTATTCATATACACACGATATCCACCTTTACCAGGTCCTCGGACACCTGGGCAGAAGAGCTTAGCCTGGTCATTGTGCGGAGACAAATATGAGTTAATACGTCATCCAGGCTATTCAGCCTCGGGGGAATTAGGCGGGATGTAAGCGTCTTTTAATTGGTTCTCCCCGCACCCTCCTCGCCTATTATTCTCTTATTTTCTTCCCTTTTATCCCCCTCTCTCATCCTCCTTAACATTTCGCTTCATACGTGTCACTCGTCAAATTTTTGGCACCTAAGTTGCGGAGAATTTCAGGCGAGGAAACGATTTTTTTTTTTTTTTTTTTTTTTTTTTTTGCGCGAGTAAATGATTAGCAATTCACGTATATACGTAATGTATGCATGGATATATTTATATGTCGAGGGGGCCAACTTAACTTATCGTATAACCGCGGCGGGGACCTGCGGGATGATGTTGTGCCGCCTTTTAGTACCTACCGCAAAATTCAAAATTATTCTCGATTATTCAAACTGGCAACCCTTGCCGAGGACGTCGAGCAGCCCGATTCAAATTTATGCAAAAATTTAGGAACGCAAATCACCCTCTGTCTTATTAATATGGAACAATTTAGAGTTTCCCTCAGCTCGCTCAGTCGACTGACTGACTGACTGACTGACTGCACCTCTTCATCCCCCTGTTCTTAGAACCCATTCTTATTCCTATACATATATGTATATAGTGTGTATTTTGGCTAAATATTATTTCTCAGTTTCCTTTTTTTTTTTTTTTTCAAATTTAATTACAGAAGAAAAACAAAAAACAAAAAACGAAAAAGACAAAAAATGACTCGCACGGAACTTTCAGCGGAGGATAAATTTGACCTGGAGGACTGTGGATAGTCGAGTGAGTATAATCATTATTATTTCACCCTATATTGCAGCTAGCATCCTATATTATAGGAAATTATATTTTTTAAATAAAGGATAACTACACCACGGCGTGTTGAAAGAGAAAAAAAAAAAAGAAATCAGGATTCCCAGGAGCCGATATGTATAGTCGGTAACGGAATTTACAATACCGGACAAATGATCGTCGCGCCAACCTCTGACCCATGGTCAGCGATGAGCGCGAGTTGGTTTCAGCTCGAACAAAATAACTGTTCGAAAAAAAGAAGGAAAAAAAAAAAAAAATTGACGAAAATTATCACGTATAGGGGATGAATAATTGAAAAGAAGAAGATTTATTTTTTTTTTTTCATCATCAAGCTTCTTTCTTTATATTATATTTTTATTTTATCTAGTTTGCTTGATGGTTTCGAGACAGGTTGATCGAGCTCTATGATACATCGCGTCTTTTACTATGCGACAACGCGGTCTGCAGTGAATCGTTTCGCGCCAACGCAAATGAAGAATTGTCACTCAAATACGGACCTCGGGGTTCCGTTGAAGGCGCGGGGGTTTATGAATAGAATGTAATGCTGGTTCTGGTTCGATTGTTGGTAACCGCGTTGCTCGCTACCTGAATTAACCCCCGAATATCCTATATATCTATATGAAGTAAAATCGATGATGCATAGGTTACAGCGATAGTAAAGAGCTGCATTCGTTTCACAAAAGAAATAAATTCATTTCACATATTCGTTTGCATATATAGGCTTGTGTATAATCGCGGTTCACATATATCTATAGGTGTATATGTATATGATATCACGTGGTGTTCGATTCTCTGTAAATTATTAACGAGAGAAAGTAGAAGAAAATAAAAAAAGAAAAAAAAAAAATTGAAAAATAAACTCAAATGTTTGGTATTGAATTTTCATTCGAATTTGAATATTCTTTTTTTATTTTTCTTTCCTTCCTTCATTTTGACTTTGATTTTTTTTTCCTTTTTTTCCTTTTTTTTTTTTTTTTTTTTCACTGATTGACGTGCTGCGCAGCCCTCCTCCCATGAGACTTTAATAAATGATTTTCACAGAATGGGGAATCAGTCAATTTAGTCAAATGCCTATTGTGCTGGCGTGTTCCATTGAACCGATCGGTTCAACCGACATATATACACACACACACACACGCGCATATATATATATATATATATATATACAGTTACAATTTTAAAGGGAAATATCTCGGATTGTGACAATAATGATTTTCCTGCAACGTGGTCCAGGTGTTTGAATATCGTGTGTGTGGGAAAAAGGTGCTAAATTTTTCAAACGCGTGCATGATTGGTCCTTTTTTTTTTTCCATTTTTTGGAAAACTTTCGATCTCAATGCCAGTTTTAGATCGTAGTTTCTTTCCCGTTACAGTTTAGCCTAGTAATATATATATATATAGTATAAGGCGAAATATCGAAAATTGAAAAGCAGGTACTATATACGTACAGGTAGGTACATACATACCTGCGTTATATTTATATACGTATATATATATACATTCGTCGAGCAAGTGCGCCATCAAGAGAGCCAATTACCTGACTCTGCACACGGAATATTTTCGAATATATAAACCACATTCGCGAATATACTACTCGTGTAAATCTATGTATATATATACATGTATATATGATATACAGCGAATACAAATGAAAAAAAATGAAAAAAATAAAACTACATACATACATCACGAACTAGTTCCACGTCAGCTTTCCGGGTGGTATAACAAGTATGGTTTATCGAGCGTTCTATTTGCCTGACTATATATACAGGGTGATTCAGAGTTCGTGACGAATCCTCTTGAGGGGTTGATCCTTGTCTAAATTGGGACCGAAAGTTCCTCAGCCATTCTTCCGAAAAATGACTTTTTTCATCAAATTTTTTTACCAATATCTTACGTCAACTAAGAAACTTTCACCGAGAAATCCCTCTAACATTGAAAGAAAAAACTAATGAGCATCTTTTGCGATCGATAAATGATGTAGAAAAAAGAAAATGAAAAAAAAAAATAAAATCGTTTCCAAGGAAAAAAATCATTTTTCCGAAAAATGGCTGAGGAACTTTCGATCCCAATTTAGACAGGGATTAACCCCTCAAGAGATTCGTCACGAGTTCTGAATCACCCAGTATATACATACGCGTAATATGTACACACCCTGCGTCACCAAGCTTCGCTCTTATCAAAGTTGGTACCTCTTATCACCATTGGAACAAATTTATACCCGTTGAGGTGATTCTTTTTTTTTTTCTTGAAAAATGGAATAAAAAGGAAAAAAAAGTAAATTCTTAAATAAAGAAATAGTTCGTTTCTGTATAAATTCCTAACTGCATGTACTACGTGGGTATGTACACCTATATATAGTAGTTTGAATAATATATAATATATATTTCGGGTAGAAGCGAGGACCCATGCGCCGGCTCTATGCTGGAAGAAAATTAGCCCTCCGTGGCACGGCTGTAAATAATAAAACTGTAAAGGTAAATATAATTAGCCGTAGCATGTTTGCAGCGAGACGTTATACGCGCGGGGGTTTTGGAGTTTCGTATACGTGAAGGAGAGGGCTCGGGGGCAGCGTGTATGAAACATACTTGTAGATAGAGGATAATAATGCGAATAGGTGGGCGAAACGAGAATGAGGGAGAAAACGAAAAGAAAGAAAAGTTGGAGAAAAAAGAAAAGGAAAAAAACCAACAAAAATTCGAACTTGACTGAAAAGATTTCCCGCGGTTGTTATAGTATACCTAAGGGTAAGGTATAAAAAGAAAAATTCTGAAACCTATACTATTCGCAGTTCTATGACTTAGGTGTATGGTAAATTTTTAAATCGCCGCGCGTTATGTGGTGTTGGTTTTTAGTCGGGAAATATATACCTATATCGAAATCCGATTTTCATTTTCTCGTTTTTTTTTTTCTTCCCATATATAAATGAACTAGCCGCAGCTGCGCGGTGTGGTGAAATAATTAAGGACACCCTTTACATTTTCATATAACCTTCCGAAATACCTTGTGCAGGACGATCTCGAGCGGCGGCTACCGCGGGAGCTCCTGCGGGGCGGAGCACCCGTCAGACGAATGAAGAGCGTTCCTAATTTGAAACTGAGAGGCAAACAAGTGCCAAACCGAGTATCCCTCGTCTGTCTCATCCCCAAACCCCTCGACCGACTCCGACTCCTCAATTACAAACCATTTACTCAGGTCACTTGGAATTACAACCCCGGCACGTCGCAGGTCCTGCAGCTTTTCCATTATTCTTTTATTTTTCATATACCTTTGGCCATATAACACTTCGCCCTGCGTTCTATACTTATTTCCACGAAATATTCCTCCACGCCGTGTAAAAAACGTGAAAGAATAAATGTAAACGAGTTTTGGAAAATTGTTCGGAAAAAATATATAAAAAGAAAAAAAAAAATATCATCAGGAAAAGGTTTTCAATCTCATCTGAGAAGTCCCATCTACTATTATACTTTACCTCCGGATGCAGATGCAGTTTGCAAAATTGTTCGAAAAGTTGGAAACCGAAAAGTAGCTAGTAGAAAAACAATGGGAAACCTTGCCGGGTATAGAAAACAATAGGAGTTTCTATACGGCGTGTGCCCGCCACCCTTAAAGTTTCTAGAACAAGGCTTAGGATAATTCTGTAAGATGGTTGAAAGGTATAGTATGCCGACAAGGGAGCTGACCCGCGATCCTAGTGCAGCCAACTCCTAGTTGAATTGTTTCCACGTAATCCAATAAGGATTAAATCGTTCTGCGTCCTCCACACCTTGCGTGGAGATGGTGTAGCGATCTGTTCGAAAGCCGAAATCCATTTTTTGATTTTTTCTTTAATATTTCCAAGATCCTCTACGATCAGGATTCTACAGATGAGGATAATTGACCGAGCTGGAGAGTAGGATAATAGAATTTGCGAATATCGATCGGACAGTGTCGAAATATAGAGGGAACGGGACAGAGACAAAAAACAAAAAGGGAGAAAAAAAGTTTCGGGATCGGGGAGGAAGGGGAGTATAGCTTGAGTTGAAAAAGCATAAAAACTAGCGCATCACGCGGTGCCGGATACAGGATACCTGCAGTAGAAGCTCTCCAGTGATAAGTAAGACCCACGGAGCGTAATAAAAATAAGTAATTACTCGAAGTAATCCCCTCCTCCCTCCCGCATCTCCCACCCGCGCGATCCCTCCAGTCGTTCAATTAACGGAATACTGTTGTCTTCTCCTCCGGCGTCCTTCTCCCCTTCCCCTGCTCTTTCCCTCCCTCCTCGCGTTTCCCGTTCCCGTTCCCCGTTTCTACCCTCCTCTCTTCAACCCCCGCGAAATCCGCGAAATGTTTCACTTTGGTCGTCAGGGCGGCTGGGACGGTTGAGGAAAAGTGGGGAGAGCGGCGCGCACGCCCCTATCGCACTATTCCTCTCCCCTCCGCCGCCGGTCCCCTCTTCGCCTCCTTCTCTGTTACGACGCTTTCCTCCCTAGCGGCGTCGCTTTCCCCCACCATTTAGACACGACGAGCGAGGGAGCGAGCGAGCGAGCTAGCTAGCGAGGATCAGAGAAATAGAGGGGGAAACTCTGAGCGGCACATTCGCTCGTACACCGTTGCAGCGAACGGTACTGACGTACGTATTGATACGACGCGCGGACGTTCGCGTTATCACTACTCCGTAACGTTGCGGACTCGGGAATATATAATATACATTAATATTAATATAAATATATAAATAAAAGTGTTTCACTCGTGGAGTTAGTACGACGTTTCTTACCGTTGGATACATCTATATGAATATATATATATATATATAATTATAATATACGTATAGTATATGTATAGTCAATTGTTTATTCTCTGTGATAATTCGTTGAGACGACAAACAACATAACTTAGGTATAATTAACATCGAGGATCGCTGCAAGTATGAGAAGTTGAATGCGGTTAATGATATTAGTTAAATTAAAAGGGGCGGTGGGGGGGGGGGGGGGGGCGGTGGGGTTTGTTACATGTGTGTTTGTGCGTGTTTTTAGTTATGAAATCGATATGCCTCTTTAGTTGAGGGGTAATCGTTAATAAGGCCTTTTGGTGCGGTTCACAGTATAATTCGAAAAATGGAATAAGAAAAAAAAAAAAAAGGAATACATGCATAAGATATTAGTGAGAAGAAGAAATGTACTCGAGGGTGGTTTTTACCAGCCATAATAATATAACGACCGACACTTTGATCGGTATGAAAGATTCAATGTGCTCCGAAATTAAGGTGAATAATTATCACTCAGTGTCTGGGATTAAAACAGTAGCTACATCGATTTATTTCAAATAAATATATTAAACAAAAGTGTATATCGATTCTAACTAATGATCATTGAAATCGATTTAAATATTGTTTTCATATAAAAAAAAAAAAAAAAAACAAAAAAAAAAAGGAAAAAACGTGTGAAGGATATATCACAGACACGTGTGAAAGTGAATATTTATCACACCGTTTATGTATCTCATGTATATCGTTTCAGTTTTATTTTGGATTGCTTACGCATGTCGTCGATTGAGGTGAGTCGATTTATAGACATCGATTAAATAGATCTACGATTATAATTTAGCGTATTATTCGCTTTTCTTTTCTCATTTGTCTTCGGAATATATCCGAATACCTATGTATATAATAGATAGACGGATGGAATGAGGTGTATCGAGTAGATTCTTAAAAATAGGAATGGAATAAGAGGAAAAAAATTCCCCTTCAGAAACCAAAACAACCAGACGTGTGCCAGCCAATTGACGCAAGCGCCCCGTCGCGCACGTGGTTTCTAGACTAGTCGTATTCTCTCAAAGGACATATTGTTTCCTATTTCTCTGAAATTTCTTTCTCTAATTATTTATTCATTTCCAAAATCCTCGCTCTGTATATACATCTGTGGTATACGCCCACGCGGTTTTCGCCTCCTCTTATACACGCGTACCCGTGTATATACGTAATATAATAATTTTGTGTAAACAAGTCGTGTGTTCGAACTGTGTCGAACCACGTTCCAAAACGAACGAAAGAAAAGGAAACATTGGGTACAATGGTGAATTTGAATTCTCGAAAAATACCGTCGAAATATATATATATATATGTATACTAGAATCCTCGAAAGAAGTAGTGGGTACAAGAGAATAATAGGTGATGAAGAATCTACGTGTAGTCATATACATATACCTATATCTCATATTTCGTCTTAGGTATGTGTATGAGAAGAAGCAAAGAATAGGGTAATAAAATCGTGTACGCTACATCTTAAAGAAATAGGAAATAAAAAAAATAAAAAAAGGTAAGCCGAGATTTTCTCTTTAAGTTAGTATATAGCATAGGATAGGTATAGAGGTGTATACCTGGTTCTATTCGTTAAAAGTTTTAATAACTTGACACCTCTCGGACACATTCCCACAATAGCAATAACATCGCGTACTTTTCTACACACACACACACACACACCCAAGGTACACACGTCTAATATTACTCGAAGGTACATATGCCTCTTTTGTGCCACGAGGAAGAGGGGTTTTTTTTTTTCTTTTTTTCTTTTCTCAGGTATACCTTACAGAGCCAAGAGAATCCGCCCTAAAGCGTGGAGAGAAAATTCCCGCTGCGATCTGACGACGAACTGTTTCGTTACTGTATCGGTATTAGAGATAATTCAAAATTGTCTAGGATTGGCTGTAAGATCGATTTAAACTGATGAAATTTAAGACGTGTTCGTGTTGTTCGTTGATTAAAAAAATAAATAAAAAGCCTTTGATTGTGCTAAGAAAAATTTCTATTCAAGCATGTTTCGATCGTTTTTTAAATTCTAAAAGTAGGGATGGAGTTGGTAATTAAACGGAGCATGCGGGGAGGGTATAATAAAGGCAATATCGCAAGCCGGGGTATAGTGCCGAATTAAAATGTAAATATTTGATTAAAGTTAATCCTGCAGCGGGCAGGTGGATGTGCCGTTGTACATTGCAGGACGCGCGGGGTTATAGGGGTATTGGAGTGCGTCGTTGTGGATGGGGAACGGGGGTGGCGGTGACCCTAAGGGGCGGTTTTTATTGCTACTTTTTATTATAGCCATGTAGACCTACCTAACCTCCTTCGCCCCCCTACCCGCCCCCGCAAAAGAGAGACGAGAGAAGAACGTGGAGAAGAGAAGAGAAGAGAAGAGAAGAGAAGAGAAGAGGTAGGGGAGGCGCGGAGGGAGAGGGTTGATTAAAACTAACATTGTGCCAAGAATTACCCCGTGAGATTGAAAATTAAATTAATATACAAAACCCGGTATATCCACCCGGCCGGCTAATTAGCTATATAATATTAATTAAAAGTTAAGTACCGCTTTGTTTTCAACTGCAACTTTAATACCTGCCTACCTACCCCCACACAACCCGTTATACATTCGTAGCTCTACGCAGTCTATGGGCTAGTTTCTTTCCCTTATATAATTCAGTGCCGTTGCGCCAACGGCCACCTCTTCAAAATATTTTTTATACATTTCGTATCGTACCTACCTACCTATCTGTAGTTCACATACGAGAGGAGGAAACGAGTTCGAAATTAACAATTTCTTGAAATTTACTGACCTCGATTACGATCATCACCGATCTAGTTATGGTATAAGACACACACGCACACGCACAGACGTACGGGGGCTTATTAGGCTTCTTATTTGATCGGTAAAAAAAAAAAAAATTATCCAAATTCACAAAGGTATAGGCCAAAGGAGCGCGGCCGAAGCGACGGCGTTGAGAAAGTCGAGGACTAGGGTTCCAGGGCAAGATGGACGGCCTCTAATATTATGCGGGCTTCAAATCAATTCTAGTCGGCTCCCCTTACTTCACCACTTGCAGCCAGTTCGTTTGTTGGCTTTGGACCTCATCACTGTACGATTACTGGTCCATATTTCTTCTTCCTTGCGTATATACGGCTATACAACTATATATAGCAACGTGGGGATCTCGCGATAATCTATATGCTATAACATATGGATGTATTTATTAATTGTTTTCATTATAATTCCGTATCGACGTAGGTGTGTACGCTGATATCATTCTTCCCTCTTCCTATATCACTCCTTAATCTCACATTTACCTGCTGCACTATGCACCAACCCCTCCCTTACCTCACCTCACCTCACCTCACCTTACTTTACCTTACCTTACCTCGGTGCATTAGCTTGCATATATCCATGAATATATCATCGTACTCGCACTTGTAACTTCTATTAGTGTGCATATGTACGTGTAGATATACGTATAGTATGGTAAGGTACAAGGTAGTCCATTAGCGTTAATATTATAAGCGTTCGCTATCCCCTGACCAGCATATACATGCAGTATATCCCCGCGACTTTATATCTACACCCATACACCCCCATAGATAGGCGTGTCATACACATAGCCGATATATTTATGCATATGCAAAAACAGGCGGAATATGATTTTTATTTCTTTTGATATTCGATAAGTGCAATATACGGAGGTAAATACTAATGGGACCCTAAGAGGTTTTAGTAACTCTGGGCAGTTGGGGTTAAAGGGTGCTCAGCGTCGAGTTGTAGGAGGTCGCGGAGGCTACACGGTACCTTCTATACACATCCCCGACGTACCGAGGCTTGTTTTAATATTAATGACAAATAATTAAGTGGAAAATGGCGGCGAAACGCGTGCCTCGAGGTAGAGATAGAAGAAGAGGTGGGATATGAACCTGCACCTGAGGACTCGAACTTGAATTTGAAGTCAGGTTTTTCTCTCTCTTCCTTTATCTCTCTTTCTCTATCTGGTCGTGTGTCAAGATCAACGTTACATATGTGTGCATATATATATATATTTTTATACATACGTATACATACACGTGTGTGTGTGTATATATATATATATACGTCATCATATAACGTCACGAATCGATTCAGTCGCCATATTGAATTCTTTAGCCTTTGCCTGCAGTGTAGGAGGAGACGTAGTGGGTATATAGAAATCCGAGGATTGGTTAAGGGGATAGAGAAAGTATAACTAGTGGTATTTTACTGCCAATCCCCACATCACAGATTTTTATGCTTACTTTAATAGCTCGTCGTGTAGCTTCGACGCTGATATATGCCTGTACAAAAAATTAGAAAAAATTAGAGGGAAAATTAAAAAAGCACCAAAAATTGCTCATCATATTTTGCCACATATTTTACAAGCCATTTGAGAACCTCTGCTTTTCAGATATCCCCAACGATTGGTGGCTGGTTAATTAATTACCGTCCGTGGTTTTAATTAGCCATCGTATAGCATTATAACAATGAGAAGAAAAAAGATATCGAAGTAGAAGTAGAAGTAGAAGCGCGGATTGGCTTTTGCACCATTATACCTTTACCACGCGATCAGCATCGTGTCTTTTTTCATCACAGTTTCGAATGATGAGGCTAGATAGTGTTCATATGTAGGTATTTAGTTGCGAAGTGGTATAATTCTCTAAACCATACCCTCGGGGGGCGAAAGAAACAATTTGTCGTAAATCTTACGAGGCAGCATCCAGCGTACCATGCGCGCGCGCCGACTGGACCGATTATCTACGGCTCTAAACGAACACGAACCTTGCATTGTTCTGCCAGCTAAAGTTCCGCACCTTCCTCCTCTACTCGTTCTCCGCGGGTTTTGAGCTATCGTAAAAAAGCTGCCTTCTCCTTCCCTCCGGGGCCCGAAGGCATGTATCGCGTACCGCTTGATCATCTGCAACGCGTCGTTCAGAGATTCACAATGTTGCTAATTGACCTTCCTTTACGAGTTGGAGTTGGAGTTGGAGTTGAACGGAAATCGCGGGGAGCTGATTTTCTCATTTTTATTACACGCGGGTTAATATCGATCTGGTATTTTCTCGACGGGGTATATAGCTAATACAGGGTAGGTATACGATACACATTCGCGCGGAGTATTAATATGCAGCGGTTCCCTAATATCCGCGAACTCGCTCGCTTGTGTTCCATATTGTTAATCCGAAAACCAGGTCCGTAAGAATCCACTTAATGAAATTTCCGTTGAAGCGTTTCCATACCTCGAACGGGATTGGCTCCTCCGGGAGAAGCTAGCCCCGGGTCCCTTTGCTCGTACGAGTAAGGGACACAGCGCGCGGCATTGTCGAGCAATTAATAATGTCATATTGCACCCCAAACCCCCGTCCCTCTCACCCTTCAAGGGGAGAAGAGTTTATGTACACACCTACACGTACACACATCTATGTACATCTGGTTATATAGGCTGTTGTGAATATTACATTCTCCGACCTAGTCGCTCACCTACCCCTCTCTCATACCCATAAACCATAACTATACACGTACCCACATGTAGGTATCTACTCTGCGTGACTCTTCGACGATAAGACGAACCTTACCCCTCTCAAATTAATTCTCAAAGCTTTTGCTAATTACATTTTTCCCCTCCTACCATCCGACGATACTTTTTCGATATATTTTATCATTTCTCCGTACGCAGGTATACAATACACACGCATAATGCGGGATAGAAGAATGCCGGAGGGTGTTGAATATTTGAAATTCCATCGGTGTACCTCGGTCGCGGGGAAAAATAGCTAAAGAGTTTGTCGAATAGCGAGGAGTCGGGATTCTCCTTATACCCTAAGAGACGCAGGACGGTAAGACACGGAGGTTCCAAGTCGTCGGCACTTTGTTTAATTAAAGCTATAAATCAATGTCAATTAGCCGGCCACAAAACTGCCGCGTAATTAATTATAATTAACGATTAATAATAAATAATTAGCCGCAGGGATTCCGGCGAGTCATTCGACCGGAGTTTGGTGTTCCATCGGAATATCCTCGACGTCCCTATCTCTCATTCCCTCGTTATACTCTATGTGTGTACCTAGTGCCTACCTATATCCGTATATACACGTATACACGTATTCTTGTTCGATATTCCTAGCCTTCCTATTCCATATTATTCCTCTTCTCCTTTCTTTCCGTCGGAAGTTTTTCCAACATTTCCAAGCATAAAACTAGACTTGTAAAATCAGCTACTTGATGAATTCAAACGGCACTATATATATCCACTCTCTCGGACGACTTTTCCTCCGGTCTCTCCCTCGTCAGTTCTGATCGAGATTATACACACATCCCCTTCTAGCCTTTCCCTCTATCTTTACGAGCTCGGAGATACACCTTTGTTGAAAAAAAAAAATAAATAAAAAAATAAAAACGAAAGAAATAAAGAAAAATAAGAAGCGGGAAGTAAGCCCTAAATCTCTTTCCTCTTCGGCTTATTTACCCCGAATATGCGAAATTGTCTCGTATGTATGTTTAATTTCTCGATATCCGCGTCGTTCTTCTCGTAGTATACACTTTTATACATCTCGCCTCGGGCCTGTTCTCTGTTCTCCTCTCCTCCCCTCTCCTTGCCTCTTCTCTCCTCTTCTCTTCTCTTCTCTCTCAAACGCACAAGAGAACCAAAGGGTTCTTGAGATCCGCCATAGAAACCGGTCGGTCAAGTTAGTGTTGTACCTCTATCCCTACTCTCCTGACCACCTGCTCTTCCACGGTGCGTCATCCCGCTCCTTGATCTTAGGGTCCTTTGGGCTTAACCTTATAGCCAGACCGCGAGATGCTAGAAGAATTCATCGGAATCCTCGCGTCTTGTTACGAATCGAGAGTCACACGTCTCCGCTTATGAACATTCGCTAGTTTTGCTTTGAAATAAATCCATAAACTCTGATCCTCGAGGTGCAGAGTACCTACGTTTAGTATCGTCTGATAATCGATACGCGGTATAATGTCGGTATAATAAGGTTCCTCTCTTGCTCCGAGAACGTGTGGTAGGTATATTATATGGTGGAGAGTTGGAGAGGAGAGGTAAAGGACTTCTGAGCAGCGAGGGAAAGTGGTAAGAGGGAGTTTCCAGAGTGGCAGAGAGATGAGACGAAGGGAATCGAATGGAACGCGTGAAATGGACAAGTCTTGTTGAGGGCTGAAAGGGGGCGACTCCCGAGAGTTGGAGCGAGAGGGTAAATCTTAAATAAAGTGATATGGAGTGCTTTCCTATAACGGTGCACACATACCCCGTCCTTGTATGCGCGTGTGTTCCGACATCTACATACGAACACGGAATATAAGTACCGACTCGGTAACTCGGGTTGTCACACAGGTTCAAGGACCACCTCCTATCTCGCATCCTGCGCCTACTCTATCCGAGTCCTAAATCGTTGAGGATCAACTATCGAATGAACTACGGCGAAGGGATGAAACTGTAGGAATTAAAGACTTTATCGTCGTGCACGCGGAGAACTTATTGATTTGGTCGAGGACGTAAGCGCGGTCCTCCTCCTAGTAGTCCCATATTCGCAGGAGAGAAAATTCGCAACAGCCCCGGCGGTGTAGCAGTCCTCGTTCTCGTCCTCGTCCTCGTCCTCGTCCTCGTTCTCGTCCCCGTCCCCCTCTCCCCATTTTCGGAGTGCAGTGGTCCATAGCTGAGTGCTTTATGGCTGTCTCTCTCCACTTTGTATCTCTGTCTAGGGGCGAGAGTGAGAGAGGTAAAGAGAGAGGGATGGATCCAAATTGAAATGTAATGTATCCACCCTCCCATACCCCACCCCGTACCCTCGGTCTCTCTTCTACTCTACTCTACTCACAGGAAAGGCAGTCTGCAGCCTCCGCTATAAGGGATCGAGGAGAGGGTAAGTATGGCTGATTTACTGCTTCAGGGCTTAATGGAGGCTGTTTACTGCTAATTAAAACCAAACCCATTTATACCGTAGCTCGTTCTAAGAGTTAACCAAAAATACGTGACTGTAATATAAATGTATACAACTGCAACCTTTTCCTTCTGCTTCTTCTTCTTCTTCTTCTTCTTCTTCTTCTTCTTCTTCTTCGTTTTCTCTTCCTTTTCCTTTTTCTTCGCATTTTCACCTCGTATCTTATATAGATATGATTGATTCGCGTCATCCTTCCTCCCTTATATCTCATTCTCTCTCAAGCCACGGATCTTATATTCAAGACTTCGTTCTCCGTACCTAATTGGAAGATCCTCTTGCAGAAAAAAAGTTTACTCGAATGAAAATGAGGATCGACTATCATTCTCGGTGTCCCCTCGTCCATCGTTTATGGGGATTGTTTTCCCGAACGTTTTAGAGAAAATCGTTGTATACAGACAGGTATACCTATATTATATGTATGTATATATGTATTATACGGGTATATACTTACGTCCGATTGATCGTCGGGGGATTATTCTCGTTTTTAAAGAGGGCGGAGGGTAAAAATAAATTGAATTCCTGTCAGAGCCCGTACTATGGACTGCAAAGGAATCCTTTGTGCATTGGGCCTAACAACTGGGCCTTTGTTCGTTGTTCGTTGGTCGAAAGGAAGAAGGGCCCTTCTCTCTTTACCTCTCTCTTTTCCCCCCTAACCCTCGCCCCCTTCGGACCGCTTCAAAACGTAGCTCAACTTTTCAAATTTATTATTTGTTTAGTCCCGTTTGCGTGAATGGGACCCGGAGATTTATTAGTTTTGACGGCTTTTCAGTATGGGAATTCGAGTGCACCGACGTCGTTCTGGATTTACTAACCTCCCTCATATTCCCATCCCTTCCTCTCGTACCTCTTGCGTGAGCCACAAAAGGAAAATGAAAAAGAAAAAGAGAGAGAGAGAGAGAGAGAGAAGGAGAAAAAGAAGGAAACACACAAAGATGAAAATAAACAGAATGAAAGACCGCGTCGATCTGTCAATTAATTAATAATCTTGGGATCAGAAAAATGATCTCAATCTATAATCTATTACAGCATCAGAGCATGCCGAGTAATAAGAGAAGTAGAAACGTACAAAGAAGCAGCGGATCTAGTCATTAGCTCGTGCTACCAATGCTCGGATCGAGAGTCAGGCTACCATGCAGGTTTAGCTGGTGTGTGAAGGACCATGGTTATAAATGATCTATTGACAGTTCGAGTCTCTATTGTATATTCGTTCAGCAGGGGCGCCTCGGAGATTCGACATGGATTACAAACCTGGCGTCTTTATCTGGACCGAGAGAGTGGGATGAAAAGAAACAGAGAGAATTCTGTAAGAAAGAGAAAGAGACAGAGAGAGAGAGAGAGAGAGAGAGAGAGAGAGAGAGAGAGAGAGAGAGGCTTGATCAGCACGCGCCTAAATAATCCAAAGACTTTGTCCTCTACTTTGGTTTATGTATATATATTTTCCATCGCGAAACATAATGCCTATACTCTGATGAATCGGTACGTCACTAAGTTTTTGGCAAATCTTCACTTTTCGCAAAGCTCGTATAGCCAGTCTGAAAATTGAACTTTTTCCCAGTGAATTTTTTTCTTCCCGTTTCTTTATACCGCATGAAGAACTCGCGCGTTTTTCTCACTCCTATAGTCTCATCCCTCTCAACCCCTAGGCTCACTTATACCAGCAGTACCGTTTTATCGGGTGTCGCCGCGGGTTATCGCTCGCGGGGCCCGGGGGTAAGAAAGAGCAAGATAGAGAGAGGGAGGCAGGGGACGGGCCGTGACACCTGTTGGCGGTACAACATCTTAAACCCCTGTGGAGAGGGAGAGAAAGAGAAGGGTGGATGGATCGAAACGATTATGGAATATGGGTTTATTTTCTCGTTCAAAATTTTCGAGAACAGAAGGAAGGGGGAACGGGAACGGTATCGTTTTTGTTTCTTTTAATTCTTTTTGTATTTTAGAAAAGGTCAAAAACTTAGGAGACAGAAATATGATCATTCATTTTATTTCCTAAATATTACCTGCGGCCCACCTGTTCCTTTCGAAAGGCAACCTGGAATTAGGAATTGGGAATTGGGAATTAGGATAACGACGCTCCGTCATTTGGCGAGGAGAATATAACGATGATTAGCCTATGCCTCGAGTCTTTCTCAAGAATCACGTATACCTACTATATATAGGTATGTAGTCGTCAGACATCGATCCCGGCAGAGCACCAGGGGCAGCAGCTCATCTTATCGCGGCATAATAATCCTCGGTATTTTTGTTAGGGGATGTTTTCGTTCCCGGATAAGTATAGGAGGTTAACCAGCGGTGGCTAAGGGTTTTCTTCGGTGCCGTCAACGACTCGTTGAGAATCAGTGAAGTGGAAGTCCCGGTCTTGACAGGGAGAAATCTGGACCGATGTAATCCGATCCTTAATAACTCAGCCGGGCGGGACTAGGCAATGTTTATCGTCATCTTTCGCGCGCTATCCCAAATGATCAGGAAACCTAATACAAATTTTGGGGGTTTTTTTTTTCTTCCTTTTATTTTTCATTTCTAATTTTTTTTTTTTTTTCTCTCTTGTTTTTTTATACCGTTGAAAAAAAACTACGAGGGGCCAATAATAAATTTCGAAAAACCCCACACCTATGGAATCTTTCCGACATAACTTCTTTCTCTCTTTTTTTTTTTTTTTTTTTCTACATTCTCTTCTATACACGGTGCGTAGGTAGTAGTTGAATACCAAGATGCCATACAGCCCGGAAGTGCTGTCAACTTGTTCGGAACTCTTCCCGTGGGATCGATCGCTGAAATAAAACCATCAATTTCATTCCTGCATCGAAAGTCGTTATTTTTACCGATCTGTAAACGCCTATTGCCGTACGTTCTTCGGTTTTATATAGATTTGAGAAAATGTCACCTGTTCTTAAATTTGGAAAAAAAAAAAAAAAAAATAGAAAATACAATAGTCTACGAGTCAGAGTAAATAGTATAGACTGCATCAAGATATCCGATATGAAGAAATTGGTCGGAAAATTGGCTTATTTCGACCGATCGCTTTCGGCAGGGATAATGCTGACAAATGACGTCATCAAAGCTGGCGAAACACCCCAGTTCGCTATTAGGATCCACCGCTGCTTAGCTCCCCCTTCAAATCTCTCTATATCTTTCTCTCTTTCTCAACCCATACACGTACACGCGTACACATACACATGCGCAGATTCGCTCGCGAAAGTATCCATGTACAAATACACGTATAGGGTAAAGGACTGCACGTATAGGAGTATAGGAGGTGGTTGTTATCTCCGGCACAGATACTGCACAGGTATTGCATTAGGGAGGTGGTGGCGTCGGTGTGGTACCCGTAGCTAATCTGCGATCAAGATAACTCGGGCGACTTGTAATCGTGCATTATACTAGTTGTACCTACCATGCTCGATGTGCCCGAGGGGTCGCGGTCTCGCCAAGATCTTTCGGATCTACCGAGGAGATTTATTGATGCAATTTTATTACACACACACACATACATAGGTATATATTTATCATATTTACATTTATATGGTGTATATGGGTACTTGCGATATGTATACGTTGTACGTTGTATGTTTTAACGCAATTTATCCACCACGCGCGTATACACATACTCACGAGAGTCAAGCACGGTCGACTCTCATGAATATGTGTGTTTAATTTTGATGAATAAACTATTAGACCTCTGATCGCGTATGCGTAACCTAGTCTTGAATCTGATTCAGTATCTCGGCAAGATCTTCGTATACCATGGAATCAATTATCGTACTTTCACCGCGTAGGCGCGGCGGATATCATATCGTGTGTGAGAACGAATCGTATATGTAGTTTCGTAGCTTGTTCACTTTCTCGAACCGTCGCGTCGTCACATTAGATTTTTATCAGATCGGGTCAGAGTTCCGAATTTTTCAAAATTTCGAAAGTCAAATGTTTCAGTCTGTTTCTCGATACGTGCAGAGACGAAGAATGTTTCATTCCGATTGCGGAACTTGAACCCGGTTCCGTTCTTATTAGTTCCTCGTTTCGTACCTCCTGCATATAGATGCAACGAAACGCAGATTCATTCTGTCCATCATTCATTCGTTGGTTCATTTATTTTCTGTATTTACATTCGAAGGCAGGTCCGTCTGTTTGAAGTGAAGTTTAATTTCTACGGTCAAAGCGTAAACCGTACCTATATCTATCCACAATGAAATGCCACCCAAGAATCGAGCTCCGTGAGCTACAGGAGTCAACAGTGCAGCAGCAGCGCAAACCACCACTTGTTAACCACACTTGTAACTCACTGCGGGATGCTGCACGATGCGTTAAGGTAACAGAAATATTCTGATTTTAAATAAACAACGATCCTCTAAAGTCTAGCAGAATGAGGTGCCTAAATAAACACTGCATCGCCATCCACCTTGTACAACGAACGATAGAATTCTCACTTCTCCGCGGCTCCGAACCGTCAGCGGAGAATGGAGTGGAATAGAATAGAATAGAATAGAATAGAGTGGAATGGAATGGAATGGAATAGAATGGAATGGGATGAAACGGGATGGAATGGAATAGGAGAGCTCCTCCCTGCACCGGTCTGTCTTCGTCCTTATATCGTTTTTCATTCATTGGATTTACCTATATCCTAGCTGGTTAGAACGAGGCAAAATATTGATTCAATTATCTTGTCGTACTCGCGGAGGAGGATAATTTAATAAGAGTTTATTATAGACGAACGGGGCTGTGGTATGGAGTTGAGTCGAGTCGATTCGAGTCGTGCCACGTCATGATTTGTCCTTCGTCCTACCTTATAGCTGTTGATAATACTATATAGACAAGTAGAAATAGACTGTTCACTATTGACTATTCGGTATGTGTGCTATATACCCCGTCCCACCTCGCGCCGTGTCCGTGTCCGGCCTGCTTTCTACGTCGATGAAGTTCACCAGGTCTTTGTGTGTCTGGTTACCTACCTACTTCGTTACTAGAAATGACGATGGCATTTCACGCCGTATACCTACCTCTGTACCTAATTTCAGTTTCAAAATGTCCGAACAATTAACGGCTTTACTACTTCGCGACTGATTGATTGACATCGTTTTTGTACTTATTTTTTCGTTTTTTTTTGTATTGTATTCAGTTTTTTCTCATTTTTTATAGACACATTTGAAGGAAGACAAATTCCGTTTGTTTCAGGTGAGTGAACTCCTGCTACTCATAGAAACTACCCGTACAGATAAATGCGCGAGGAAATACCTATACCGCGTCTTGTTTGCCAAGGTAATTTTCATCGTGTTAAGAGACAGGGTTGAAATTCCGAATTACCAATCCCGCGTTTCAATATTACCTAATCACAGATTTTTTAAAGAGTATATTTTCCCGAAAGTCTATACAGATCCCGATTTGAAAATATTTCAAACGAAGAACACCGGAGATTCAAAATTCCAAAATCCACAAACCCGAGGGGCCAAACCTCCGAAAGCTCGGAATTATCGATTGAAGTTGACGAAGTGGGTCTCCGCAAAGCTGCAGTCGCGATTAGAATTAGCTGAGAGTACGAAATTTCCAGAATTTTAATATTATCAACTCGAACGTTTCGGAATATTCGAAATCGTCTCAAACGATTTCGGAATTTTTACCGTTCGGAACTTTCAAAATTTTCAACACTCGACGCGAGGCCCTTATGCTAATATCTATATCCCATATCGTGCTTCGACGTCTCTTCCTTTATTTCAGATACATACATACACACAATTTTATACGCTCGTGGTAAAACATTTGCATAATTATTCGACAATCAGACCCTAGAATTAACGTGGGTGTAATTAACAAATTAATTAAATTTATCATTGTGGTTTGTATATGTACTACATACACATACCTATGCAATGGCAACGAATATCAACGTGTGGGGGGTTTTCGTTAATGATATTAGCTACATACGTCATTAATATATGCATCGTAATTAACGAACGCTATTATAGCCGACGTTTCGCGTTAACAAGATCGTATTTAAACGGTGAATTATTACAGTACCTGCGATATCACATATCTGATATACCATTAACCGTATTGCACTCTGAAATTTTCAAGCGATTCTTAAATTCAAACTATACTCGTTAATCATTATTAAAATTTTGGCACTAGCGCGGTTCTGGTGATTAAAATAAATACCGAAGTGCGATTATCGCGCATAATAAATTGATCCGCATCGATAATATGCCGGCTGATTAGTCCGAGCAGAATTATTTCTATAGTCGAGGGAAAGAGAGTGAAATAAAAAGTACTTGTATATATATATATATATATATACATGCTCATAGGGTACTCTGCGGAGAGAAAGAGTGAGAGAGACGAGGTGAAAAAATAAAATGAAAAATATATAAATAAAAGTAAAAGTATAAATGGGGTAATACAATCTCGCAGCAGCAACAACCAAAGAATAAGGAACAATACAGCCCGGGAGGTATAGGGAGAGGAAAAAAAATAATAGCAAAAGGATATAAATATAAGTTGGAAAGCTCCCCACTTCCGTTGGTGGAGCGTTTCCGGTCAGATTCCTGCCAACTTTCGAGTGCTTTGAATTACAGATAACGATGCTGATGCTGCTGCTCCCGCTGCTGTTCACTTGGTTGTCGTTATCATTGTTATCATTATTATAACCATTATTATAATTATTATATGAATCATTATTATCCGACGAACCGCATGATCTCGGAAATCCCCCTGCACATGGACGTGGAACAATTTATTATATCTGACTCCGTAATCATTGTGCGGTTCTCTGCGGGAAATATGAATATCATCATCGCGTAACGTCGCGCCGTCTTTGCTCTTTAGAGTTTTTAAACTTTCAGTTTTTCCTCTTTTTTTCTAAAACAATTTTGTGACTTTTTTTCAACCTGATCTTACCTCGCCGAATAATACACCGTATTTAGTCAGCTGCTTGTAGTTTTACTGCAGCAGTAGATCCTTCGTCTCATCCATATTTAAGGATTAATTGTCTTATTACTTCTCCTCTGCGCCACCACACCGCAGCCCACCTCTTGCGGTGCTGCTTCCTTATTTCATCGCTTCGACTTGGATTTAATAATCAAAATTTGCATAATACTTCTGCGAGTCGTAACAACCCCCGTAACTCTGAAAATGAAAAGTAGAAGAGGGTTGGTAACAGTCAAGGTGCCAAATGTTTCCCTCGTCATTTACAATAATGACTTATACATCTACGACAATTATTTTTGAAAATTAAAATCAAATTTCGTTTATATTGCGAAAAAAGAAAAAATAGAATAAGTAAAGATATGAAAAATAGAAACAAGACGAGTATTTCAATTCATTTTATTTCTCTACGAGGTAGGGGCAGCTGCACCACCCCTGCATAGGTCACCGATGCAACTAACATATTGCTACTAATTCAGCTAGTAGTAGACCTCAACATTATTGCCTGTTGTTCGTTTTCGGTCCCCCCCTGCCCCCAGCTATCTCTTTGTAAACGTATACCATACGCAAGCTGAGAACCCCATAGCCTGCTCGTTGCAGCGGTTGCAGATTTCAATGTGTTCGGTTTCTGTATCCCCAAGTTCGATTAAACTCTCTTTACATGCAAATTGCCACATGTGTTTTTCTTCATTCATTCACACGTATTGTTGAGTAGATTTTTTCACACGCGTTACTCTCTCCGGTATTATAATACGTGAAATTTATCCGTGGCAGAATGAGTGCAGAAAAATTAATCGCCAAATGTCAGAAATCGTGTTTTATTGAAATCGGAAAATTCAAAGGCTTTTTTGGGACAACCTGGGATTTTGGATACGCTTTTTTGGATGTATTTGGAGTCGTCCTCGCCCGTGGGAGCATCGAAATTCAAAACTGATGAAATTGAGGAGCACCATATCGTTCATATACGTCGAGAACAAATTTAGTATTGATAAAGTCGCGTGAATTATCACGAATTACGAATTTGGTTATATCAGATTTTCCGCTGGGGTAAGAAGAATTCTTAGGGGATGGTGAAAAGGCAGTTTTACAACGTACGAACGGTTAGTATACTAGTAGAAGAGAATAAGATTGAATCTTACCCCGGTGCTGGGCTGCAGCGCCTTACTCGAAACCGGGCGAAATAAATTTGAAAAAAAATCTGTGTTTGACAGATATTGGCTGAATCCGAGAACTTCCCTTTCTATCCGTAGCAGCTACTCTCTTTAAAAATTAGCATAGCATCGTACCCCGAGAACAGCTGGCGCAGTTCCCCTCCGGCATCTGATAAACTGATACTTCTATATATATACGGTGACACGTAAAGCTGTTCGCGTTCTGTTCCGCATACCGACACTAGTCCGACCGCCAAGTTACTAATTCCCTTTAGAATTAGTCGCATTTGATACCTTATCAGGGAATCGTCGGTGCCCCATACTATCACCGAATGATATTGGAGTAATATTTCATTTCGGTAAAAGGGAGCATGAAAATTCCGTGGAACATTAGGGTCCAAAATTGATACCAGAACCCAATATCCGAATCATAATTCCTTAGTTTTACATCGGGAAATAGCTACGCGTTCGCATTTTATTAACCAAATTAGGTCTAAGTGGCCGTCACTCATTTTACGGCCTATCTCACCTACTGATATTAAATTTCTTAACTCGCCCCGGTCGAAGTCCCCGAACCACCTCGAGCTTGGAGTCATTTCGTTCAATCGATTATCCGAAGTACGCCGATCCGTAAATATTTTCAAAAAATTATATAGGTATATCCTATCCCCGGCTGAATGGGGGGATGAAAATATTGTTTCTCCCCTGCGAACCGACAGCATGTTCTCTCCTCCCCCTGTCTACCCCATAGGACATACATCAGTTCTCACATAAGAACCCTTAATTATTTTTTTAAACAGGTAGCGACCCATTTCTATATATGGTTTAGACAATTTTTTTTATCAGTATCGAGGGATGGCTAGGAATTTATCTCTTCTCCTTCTGCTGCAGCCTCGGCCGTTTAACTCGGTTCGCTGTTATATTCGCGGTTTAAAATTGCGAGGACCAAGGCGGTTCCGCGCTCATTACGCAATTAGAAAATTAACCACCGGCTGTTACCCGCATTCCATAACGCCCATCAAACCCGACCAATCACCGCATAGTTCCGGTGTTTACGACCAATCACGTTTTGAACAGCCGAGGCTACTCGCTTACCGGGTATAAATGCGGCCTCTCTTCTCTATTCTCTCTTCTCTCTTTATCTCGCGTACAGAGCTACTTCAGCTATCTCTCGGCACCGTTTGCTTCTCGTTCCTCTCTCGTATATGTATATATATATATGTATATGCATCGAGCATCGAGCCTCGAGCCCGAGCCTCGAGCTGCAGCTTCGGACAGGAAAATTGCTAGCGGCAATTTTGTGCCGCAACGCGAAATCGCTTCAAAGTTATAAACTGCCCGGTGTAAGATACCGCCAGGTTTGCCCATAACTTAAACCACCGCGTGCGGTATGGGTGCGGCGTGCTCTCCTCTGGCGCCTTTATACATACACACTCGCTACTCGGTGAAATAGATGGAAAGAGAGAGAGAGAGAGATGTTCGCTATTTCCAATTCGGAATAAACCTGATGCCTTTCTCCTCAGCTTGGACCTTCTATGACCACTCGCGAATGCCCGGGGTTAAATAGTGTCTAAAGTGTTGATATCGCTATGGTAAGGTGCAAAACCGCAGGATTGCGCTGGAAACAGTTATTTGCGGTATCCTTGCTCTCCCCCTCGCCGGGACCTCCTCCGAGGCTCACTTTGCAATTCCCTAAGGTATACAGGCTGCAGCACCGACTACCTACACAACCATACCTCTGCGTCTCTATACAGGTTTCCAAAGGTGTCTACCTCTACACGGATACTCCTCTATGTAGGTATGGGACCGAGCGGGGGGTTGAAGTGAGGACGACGGGGTGGCGCTTGCCAAAGTCAAGTACAGAACCACCAAGCCACCGAAACTCCCCTAATGACTAAACTTGCTAATTTCGACCAATTACGAGCATCGCGTCTTCTAATGCGAGCCACATTTCGCCATACCAATCCTACGCCAGAGACGGGTAATAAAGGGGCACGTAGGTAGGTACATAGCTTGAAGAAATTTAAACAAAATAAAGCTGACCAAACTCTTATACTGATATATCATACTACATTATATGACATCTGAATCCGCGCGAATACCCGTCATAGGTATATAAGTTATAAACTTTTCTTATTCTCATTGCAAATATTATATACGTATTATAATATTATGTGTTTATAGCATATATCAGTTCGCGAACGTATGAGCCAAATAAATTATTAACGTGTTGGCAATGGCGCAGGTCTAGGCACGATTAGTTATAGGAGTGACTTAGTATATCTCCGCATCTCCGCCAACTGCGTCTTACCGAAATTCTAATTAAGACGCGTCGACTGCCAACTTGATTAACATATTGCGGACTGCTGACGAGGCGGATGAATCTATTCATCCGTTTGGGGGAGTCTTTCGCTTTTTTCATTTTTTCAGTTTTTTAGTTTTTCATTTTTTATTTTCTCCTTCATCCGTGGCTCTGCGGCTTCCACTCTTCATCTTCCAATCGCAATCAGTTCCCTGTCTCTCATTTCTCATTTCTCATTTCTCATTTTATTTAATCTTTCTTCTTCTTTTTTTTTTTGTTGTCTACTTCTTAATTCTTACGAATGTTGACCAGGTATATGGAATCATGCGATCGGGGACCTGGGGGTGCAGGTTCGTATCTGTGGATCGGGTCGGGTAGAACCGAGGTAGGAGGAAATAATCTCTGATATTACGGTTATACAACCGATGCGTATACGTCGCTACATCAGAATACACTCAGGGTCTTAATACGAATTTAATTAAGCACGGCAGGAGGTGGGGTTTTATAGTGGATATCAGTACGGCCCCCATAACTCTTGTTTCCTGGGCGAGCCTCGGGAGAGAGGGAGAGACTGCTCTTACCACGATGAAATTTCATCCTCACCGTGGTATAAATCTCTGACGCATTAATGTTATTATGCTCTCGGTGTGGTGGTCCCTTAATGCGAACGGACTGAATAATTGAATTTAATATATGGTCACTATAAACATTGCTCTTCTCGCGACGTCATATTGCTCCTATGCGAACCATACTCTCCTTATATTACCTCTTTATGCCATGGATCTACTCGCGACACCGCGATCGCCGTCACAGTCCGAGGGATCCCACTCGAAACTTCGAGGAACGTCAGAGTCCTTTTCTGTTTCCCCCTTTCCGAAAAGGTAATATTGAAATTTTGAATTTTGAATTTTGAATTTTAATCCATTCATTTTACGACCACCCTGTATACCTATTATACCTTTAACGATACGCGGAGGTGTGTCAGTTATCTTTTCCGCTGCAGTACCACGGCGGGTTATATTGGCCCGAGCAATAACACATCTGGCTTTAAAGTGTAAAAGTGTTATTTGCAAACTGTGATCGTTTCGACTTCGCCCAGCCCACGTTACCTACGGTTAAAGGTATATACGCTACTCGACCTTCCTGGCCCCCATAAATATCCAATTCTGGCAGCTTGTTACTTGAAGAACCACCTGGATTTAGACTCTAGACTCTAGGGAGATGATCGTCTCTCATCTCATAGCGCGAAAGAAGAAATCTATACGGCATACGTATCCACGATTATAGTCAGTTGGTTTATACACGGTATGGTGCATCGCGGTGCTACGACGAATTGATAATTCTCTATATAATATAAGTGTGTGCGACGATGATGAACGAATGGATCGACGCGATTTCTTAAAGTTTCAAAGATTGCTTTTTCTTAACGAGGAGATCGGACGACGAAGGGTCAAAGATCGTAGTTGGGTTAAGAGGAGAGAAGAAATGCGCGGGTTGGACACGTATTAAAAAATCTAATAAGGATCAGCGTGTTGCTGTGGTAGGTAATAATAAGTCATGGGATAACCCAAGGGATAATAACCGACGAAACAAACCCTGCGAAGAGGGGCTTGAAGAGGGGCGACCCAAAAATAATCTAATTATTACGAAAAACGATTATAGTAATTAGAGAGACTCTGGCGCCCGACTTCGACTTCGTCTTCGGCTCCGCTCCAGGCTCAGCTCAGCTCTACTCTGATGTTTGTGTTTCTTTCTTCCACCGCTATTAGAAGTCAAATTAAAAGGCGTATTTCTTAGGATCGTTTCGGGGAATCGTCGAAAAGAATCGAGATATATACAAGAAATGATTATAGGAATTATATACCCAGCCCACCGAGACTCGTTTTATACCTCCTCTGAACTATATACAACGGCGAAATTCTTTGCGTCAAATATAACATGAAGATGAAGACGATGAAGATGAAGATGAAGAAGAGAAACGTCATTTTCAAATTAAAATCGATTCCGGTTGAGATTGTTTAAATTCACTAAATCGCATTGGTACCTACCTACCTATACAGGAACCAGAACTAATAAGGATAATCGCGCATATACCTACCTATATATATATAGATATACACATATATATGGGTAAATAGCGTGGAGTTTGACAGGAATTAGTTGGGCAGTCAAAATCCGTTTGGTCTGGCTTATCTCCTCCGCATGGCGTACACAATCCTACGAAGCAGTAAAATTACTGGCTGGACAATAAAACCAGCGGGGTAATTAACAATTAACAATGAAATTAGCAATTAGCGCCTCGGGCTTAATTGGATGTGCAGCAGATGCCAGGTACGGTGACTTAATAGTTTTAGGTTTAGGGACGCGGCTGGTAGCGAACCTAAGCCTTCCCATGCTTTCGTGTTGTGTACATACATATGGATGTACATAATATGTGTACATATACACGCACACCTTATATACATATACCAAGTGCGTAATGTTCAAAGGTGGGTAAATTAAAATGGCCGACAAACGACGCTTTCCTATTATGTACATGTATATAGGTATATACGTGCCAGGGAGGGAAGCTCGTAGTCACGTGGCTTTTCACCCTTATTTGCCACCCGTTGGGCCTCATTCTTCTACCTATATAGGTGTATCTAGTACCTACCGGTTTACCTCCCTTATACTTCCTACCTGGAAGGATAAGGGAAATTAAACCGAGACAGAAACGACAGGTATATAACTAACTATAACTCCACCGAAAGCACTAATCCTCTTTGAGAACGGCCCTGGCACTGCGGGTCACTTTGCATTCAAGATGCAGAAATACGGACGAGAGTTTCGAGAAAACTGAAATACTAGGAGGTTCGGCCTCTCGTAATTAACGGTATCAGTTTTACAGCTGCACTTTTCTATCCGATTATATCGCCCGTTGGAAATGGAAAAAAAAAAATAAAAATAAAATGAAGTAAAAATCAACGTTTGAATTTTTGCCACAACAGTGGAGAGAATCGATGGTATCGAAGGCGTGGCGAAGGGAGATCAAAGGATCAATTTTCCGCCCTTTAATTTGCCAGATAATCGATTGATTTTTTTTTCATTTCATTGGCATTATACTAAATTTTGTCGTTTTTTTTCTCCTCCTTCTTCTTCTTCTTCTTCTTCTTCTCATTCCTTTTCCTTTTCTTTGGCATCGGTTTTTACGCTTTTAAACAATTTCGTAGGCATCGGGGTGTGGCGGAAGACTACCAAACTCCGGCGGTCCTCGGCCTCGTCCTGCAGACTCAACTCTCACCCCACCCTTATCCCAGCCTTACGACGTAACGGCCTATTTCCTAAACAACAACAATTTAACCAAAATTAGATTTTCCATTCAATGCTTCCCGCCGCGGCACTGGCACACTGGCACAATAAAGAGAGGGTGGTATAATTAAAACAATAGAATGCTTAATTAGAAGGAGTCCATGGCTACCTAGCCCGGGGGTTACAAGGGAACAAAGCACCATGCCATGCCGCAATTCGTGAAGCCTTACTTTTATTGCAACGGTCCATAACTATAAAAAAGGATGACTACTTCCCCGCGTTTACTTATGCAGTACCTATGTACATGTAGCTATATACGTATGAGAATCTACTTCAATAATTTCTTGATAAAAACAAAATAAAATAAATTGGTTTTCCTTTTTTTTTTGATTCCAGATCTCATCGCCTGCCGAGAAGTTCTCCGCGGACGGCGGGGCCCCGGGTATATCCCGTGTATCGAAACTGAACTGGGCATAGTACCCGGTTATCGGTGTATAGGATAAAATAATAGCTATCCGTCGAGTCGTCAGACTCGCGGTTTAAACTTTCGCACAGACTTAGTCGGTGGGCTTCCGTGGCCCACCCTAAAACTCGTCAAGCTGGCTAGCGCCCTTACGGCCGGTATGAACCCCCACCATCCTGGCCATCCCGGTCATCAAGGTCACCCTGGTCATCCAAGTCATCCAGCAGCCTATCCTCACCACCAGTCGCTATCGAGTAGTCCCCATCATCCTGGTCCAGGAAATGCTCATCACGGTTACACGCCGGGAGGTGGTGGCGGACCCACGACCACGCCGGACCTTCCAAGCCCTCATTCACCCTCCCACGGTGCGCCTACGGACCCTGGAGCACCTTACACGAATCTTACGGGTAGCCAAGGGATGCCTAGTAACGGACATCACCACGGTGCTGGGGGCGGAATGATCGGGGAACATCCTCATCACCCTGGACACCCTCACCCCCATCATCCGGGTCATCCGGCATACCCACCCGTCAACCACAACAACAACTGCACGTTAAAGGTGAGGAGACTTACGATCGCGAATAACTGCGACGATTAGGATCGAGGGAATTCGTTCTCCGAGTATCGATATAGTGAATAGAGGGTAATTAGGAACGCGTAAATGAACTCTATTGGCTCGTCGTTCATCGTCCTTGTATTTGTTCCTAATCGGGAGGATTCCTCCATACGTATCGTGCCCACATCTCGTCGCGTCCAGTCTTTGCCACGGTTAAATACGACTGTATACTACATACGGTACCATGTGGTTATATCTATATGCTAACTCTCTGCACGAGCAACGGAACTTTGGACGGATAAGGACGCAGATATGGAGAGAAATGGAAATAGAGATAGAGATGGGGGATCGTTGAACAAATGAAGCAAAAATTCTTTTATCGTTATTCTATATGCTTATGTGCATCAAATGTCCCTGTGTACATATAGGTATGTATAGATACACACGGGCAGACCCTTGCTGGCTTGGCATTCACCGCTGAACAATATCCCCCATTTAACTGGGACCACCATAGAGCGTCCGTAGCACGGCGTAGCAACCATGGCGGAATAATTGAATAGAAAACCCAGCGATGGTTATGGTGGTAGTGGTTCGTGGGGTCCTTTTCCATTTCATCCCTACCACGTAACTGCATAATACCCCGAGTCCCTTTCCATGCCCCTTGGAACGTTGAATACCCTGGGCCCTTTGCACACAACCGTACTAACCTCTCTTCTTCTCTTCCTCTCCATAAATTCCCCCACCAGGATTCTCTCTTCCTCTCCTCGTCTCTCCCACTCTCAACTTGCCCGCAAGGCCCCTGGGGGCATTCGGGCCCAAAGCACTCGCTTTCCAACCAGTCAGTTGGGGCCTGCCTTTCGAAGAGGCAGGTTGTTCACGGAAGTGGGGATACACCTTGTTTATAAAAACAGTTTCTGTGCCTTTTATCGTCAACATTCCTCGATCACAATGATCCGATGGTGTTTTTCGACGTGATATCAAATATATCAAGAAACAAGGATAGAGATAAAGATATCTGTGTTTCGGAGTCGCGTATTTAGACAGTCGAAACCAACATGGACTTGTTCTAAAAGAGAGTTTGGAGTGGAGGCAGGATCATGCCGTAACGGTTATAGCTGGACCAGACTTTCGCAGCGCAAAGACTGTTTCGAAGAGTCGTCGTCTAGGTTTCGTTTAGTTTCTTCTTTTTTTTTTTTTTTGTTGTTGTTGTTTGTTGTTTTTTTTTTTTTGACCTCACTTCTCTCAAAACTGTAACGGTATACCGTTACATTGCCGTATGTGCCGTATGTGCATAATATCATATAGTGTTAATATAAATATTGCAGTTGTAGTTTAGTGTCTGATATTGGAATACGGATGAATATATATTGACGAGATGGAAGTGCACAACCAGTACCATATCAGTGCGATATCGAACAGGATGAATCACATGAAGTGTTTCCCTGTCGACAAAATCGTAAGTGAGGTGTCTCTCGCCTTTGTCTTATTTTGATCATTTCTACATCTCTGTCTCTCCGATAATTCGCGGAAAGAATTCGTGCGAAAGTCGTATCCGACGGACCCGGACTCGCTCACTCGCTCTTTCGCTCCTTCAGGCTTCACGGCTCGTAGCTTTCTTGGGTTGAACGTTGAACAAGTTGGATAAAGAGACGAAGAGAAATCATTTTTCACAACGTTTTACCATCTCTATGGATAAACCCAACAGATCTATTCATCCAAACGGATCGTGTACCGTATTAATATACGTTTTCCTTCTCTTTTACAGCATGCAGGAGGTGTCGGGGGACCTACGAGTGTACAGCAATGTGCAGGGTGCGGTGGTCGCATAGTGGAACGGTGGCTGTTGCATGCCCTGGACCGTTACTGGCACAACGCATGCCTAAAATGTTCCTATTGCCACGCAGTTCTTGGTGATCTAGGGAGTTCGTGTTTTTCAAAGGAAGGAATGATCCTCTGCAAGACTGACTACACTCGGTGAGTACCGGAGTTTATACAATATTGCATTTATTCATTTTATAAAACGAGAAGACACATCCCTATCAACGAACGCATATGCTGTATACAGATAAATTAGGTTAGCATATATATTACATATATATATATATCTGCGGGTATCGCAGCGTTACAGGTTCGTATTCGTTTATATACGGTATAATTGCCCGGGACTGGTCCAAATTTAGAGGATTCGGGGTCACAAAGTAATTTAATGAGAAACAGACGCTGACTTAGTTACCCGTTGCCCGGAATAGATCGACGCGCAACGTCAGTCTCTCTGTCCGTCCGACTGTCTGTCCGTCTCCTAACTAGCGGCCTTTTTAAGACTCCGCTAAGGGCCAATTATCAGTCGCTACCGTACTGCTGATGATGCACACTTTTTCTCTCTCTCTCTTTCTCTCTTCTTCGTCTCTTTTTGTTTTTCGTTCTTTTCTTTTCTTTATTATTATTCATTTTATACGTAAATTCTCGTCTAATTAGACCTAACGGTCAGCTTCGAGGAACGGAAGAAGAGGAGCTCTCTTTTTCTCTCCCTTTTTATTCTCGCAAATTCGATTGTCGGACGATTTTCAAACCGGAGTAAGACGCCCAATGTGGTAGGCAGTAGCCAGTGCCAGTGTCGAAAATATCGAAAATATTGAAAATATTGAAAATATTTGAAAAATGAGAACTACCTTGATAATATGCACGTAGGTATATGGCAGAACCGAATGACGCACCCTGCAACTCGAACGTCAAGCCCAATCATGTTGATTCAACAAAGTACGTACCAAATTGGTGAAATTTGGTATTCGTCCAGAGCGGCGCGGTGCGGCGCGTGGGTGGTGAGGCTTGGAGGGGGATGGGGGGTTATTCTCGAAACGGTCTGATTGCACATCTAGGCCAAACCGACTCTGGTATATCCACCGGATCGGAGCGATCCAGCGGAAAGTCAGTAACTGATTGGCCGCGTTTCTAGTTTCTACCCGGTAGGCGGGTCTTGGTCTCGACCATGGAAGAAGGGGGTGATTGGACGCATCCCCGCGGTGATTGTGGCACCCCTTGAATATACCCCCCCGTCCCCCCTGCCCCTGCCCCTGCTTCATACCCCTCGTCGCCCCTTGCCTTGGTACGTCACCCCCTACGTGGCTGTAAATCGAGTTTACCCTCTTGCCGGAGCGCAGCCCTTCAATCAAACTGATTGAAACATTTCTTGAATTCAAAAGAAACGACGACAGTCCCTGGCAATGCCACGGTGTGGGTTTGGGTCTGGCTCTGGCTCTGGCTCTGGCTTTGGCTTCTCGTGTAGGTATATAAACCCATGTATGCGCGGATTCGCGGGACTCTATATGTATCCCATACTTCGCCCTATGTTGGCTGAAAAGATACGTGTGTGCGTGACCAGATCGCTTGTATATATATATATATATATATATATATATATATACATACACACAGAGAGAGAAATAGAAAGAGAGAGAGACGTCGCGGCGCCATTAGCGCGTCGTGGTCAAATATTGATACGGCACCATCACCCTCCCATGATCAGTACTCGAGATCGTTGAAATCGTTGGTACGCGAGTTGTTCGAGAAATGTGAGGCGGGAAACTGGCAGGGGATAACTCGAGTTCAAATTATAGGTACGCAGAAATAATATCCGGGGTTGACGAAGCGGAATTTTTGGGATCTATATTGCCGCATGTCGTCACGCTCTTCTTTTGAAAATTGCAAAAGTCTTTGTAATACCGGGTGATTTTTGTTACGGAAGACGTGTGACTAGGTCTCACGTGAGTATCTCAGCGTCTAGATAAGAGAATTCGAATCCTGGGCTTAGGGGTTGGAGGTTGGAGGTTGGAGGGAAATATCTTCTTGGTAGTCTCTCCTAGCGTCGTACGTACTTGACTGACCGGGCTGACAAGACGTCAAAGAATCGCAAGGCTGCTAAACGAATACAAAAGTAGGAGAGAACGAGAAGAAATAAAAGGAGGAAAATCTATCGGGGAAAAAGAAAAGGGAAAATTTATTGTGTAGACCGAGTCATTTTCGTTCTAGCGCGATATGGTAAATTATTGCAGATCATATGCAGTATACGGTATAGGGGTGCGGAATACTCGAGAATAACAAGTTGGTTCTGTTTCGTACTAGTGCAGAGGTTAAGTTAGACATTTTTCGGGCAACACGAGTCTCTTATCCAGTATTTTCGAGGACATTTCTCAAGGGGTTTGAGTATAGGAACGATAAGGACTTCGTTATGGGCGCCTTTGAAGTTGGTCGCGTGTTGCTCGTCGGAGTAGACCGATATCTCGTAATATCTTGCGAGGAGAACTTAATTACAACCCCCTTTAACCCAACCTCGCCTCTTGTAATCGCCCTTAGTCTTGCGCGCACGCGTTGTTATACGTCTCATTCCACCCCCATGCCTCGTGATCAGTTTATAGTTTATGCATTTTCCCCGTAGTAGATTAGCGCTAATCCTCCTTAATAAAATAACACATAAATATCCTGTGATTTCAATTTCTTTTTTTTTTCTTTCACTTTCACCCCCATTTCATTCTCCCCATATTTGAATTAGCCCTCGCTGATCGAACGGCAAACATCATAATCCGAGGAACATTTACCAACTTCACATATCCATACTTGGATCGGTAAATCTATTCGCGGCACAGACCATCCCTTGAAAGCACGGGGTTCTTAATTTATCACCGTTCGAATAGCGGGGAGTATCAAACGCCTGCATCCCACGGTCAAACGAATTAATTCCTCTCTATTTGCCGCCGAAACGTTTGACTAACTTTGGAAAGCTGAGCTCGGGCTGCAGCCCGTTAGTTTCTGAAACGTGTGTGTATAGGAGAAAGAAAAAAGGAATTATATATAGCGTAGGGGTGGATTCGATTAATCGTATTTAGTTTTTTGACGAAATAGAAAAAGGGAAAAACATTCTCGAGTTTTCTTTTCGTTTAGGTTTTTTTCTTCCTCTTTTGGTCCTTCAACTTTTTTCGTTTTCTCTTTCTCTTTCGTCTCTCGTACTCTTTCCCCGTTTATCTCTCTTTTTATCCATTAAACGAGGTAAACTTGTCACCGCTTTGGGTATTTTTCAATTACACTGTGAAAAACAAAGGACGACGGAGAGACACTCGACGATAAATGCAACAAAGGAACATCATCGCGAATATAATTGCCGGACAAATGCGTCAAAGCTTCAACATACTACCCCCCTATATGTCTATATGCTTTTTATAAATTTAACATCAAATTATAAACGAAAAGTAAAAACCTTTTCATTCCCGGCTTCATCGACAAAGAAACACCTAGCTTCGTACCAACGATACAACGAATCCACCTCGCTTTATCGATACCTCAAATTTTGTCTAATCAATTTTGTCCCTCTTCTCAGTAGGTATAACTTCACACGTATAGTAGAATATGTAAGACATTCGCAATTCGGGATGCTTTCCAAACTTACCTCGTAACCAGACAGAAAGACCCTCTAACCGCGCACACTAACAAGTGTGAAAAGTTATTTCGAGTTCAGTAGAGATCAAAAGAGGACACAAATCACTTGGAAAGCTTAGATTTGTCAGAGAAATGTTTTATTTTCTTGCGGATTAAGTCCTACGCTGTATGGGAAAAGGGGGTTGACACGAATTATTTTTTTCTCCCGATTTTCATCATTTTTATTTTAACCTTCTTCGACATAATATTATATTGTGAAACGTTGATATTAGTCGTCGGCATCCCGTCCCGTATATTCCTTCATATTCGTTTACCTAGTGCGCACACCAGGGGTATACGAGTATAAGTAGAAGAAGTATTTTGTTTAATCTTCTTCAGAGGTGTCAGTGGATTTACTCCGAGTCTTCAAAGTTTCATGGTATCGTGTCGGTGTGTATAAACGTCAGTCCATTCGTCGGCTGGATATTAGAAGGCGTTTATATATCCAACCGACGACAGGTTCTTTGAGGGTAATTATAGCTCGTTATAAACAAACCTTTAATAACTTCTTCTTTCGCTCGTATTATATACATTATATAAATATATTTTCTATATAACATTTACGATACGGTATACAATTCACTTTTCAAAATTCTCTTCTTCTTCGGGTAGGTAGGTATATTAAAATTTGTAGAACGTATGACTTAGCCGATGTTGCGACAGCATTAAATCCACGTTTTAGAAACGAGCTTATATATATATAGTACGTATAGGTCTGCATATACAGATATATACCTAAACCCTCGAGTTTGTGCAGGGTAGGTAATTGGTATATCCTCGCCGTCAAAGGCACCTTTAATCAGTTTCGCTAATGGCGTAATGGTCTCTAGTTGTCTTTAACAATCGCCAGGGTCCTAAGTTCACCCTCTTTTCTAAGGGCGTCTTCGGCACAGAGTCTCCCGTCTCCGCAGCCAATTGAATGGTTCGTTATCCTTGAAATATCCTTAACTCTAATACTTTATAACTAACTTATTCTTAGCTGAAAACAGTCGCTCGATAAAATATTATCGTTCCGTAAATCAGAAAACAGAAGAAAAAAAAGAAAAAAATTGAAAAATAGGTAAACGGGTATACGTATAATACTTTTATTTTCACGGAATAATGGAAGGTGTATGGAAATTGGCGTTCTTTGACGCCTCTGTCGGAGCATTTTTCTCTCTTTTTCTTTTTTTTCCTCTCTCTCTCTGTCTCTCTCTATCGTGTCTCGGTTGAGAAGAGGGAGGTTTAAAAATTTCCCTGTTTTACACCGTTTTGCTAATACCAAAGGGGTGCTAGTACCTACTGGCTGCAGTTGGAGAGCACCAGGTTCGTTAATTGCCGGATCGGACGACGGTGCGTAGGTAGGTACCTACGTATACTATACCTACATACTCGATCACAAAGTTTGTTATCTTTATTTTTCGAAAAAGCTTTTCCTGTGCAACGAGCGTATTTCGCGGTTGGTAGCTTGAAAAAATATCAAATGTATACCGAACAGAAAAAAAAAAAAAACGAAAAAAAAACAAAAAAAAAATATTTGCTTGTACTATACAATCAATTTATATTCATTTAGGGGTGCGAGAGATGACGCCATGTAAATTCGTTAGAACAAAAAAAGGTATAATCTTATTTATTCATTTATCTATCCATTTTCTTTTTCTAATTATATACATATGTACGAATAGTATTTATTCAGATCGTTTTTTGATACTCGATTTTGTTAAAATTGTGGAAGAAAAAAGGGGGAATGGGTAAGGGTAGGGGTAGGGGTAGGGGGGTCGTAGAATAAAATATGTTAAAGTAATATAACATCACCAATAATAATGACGGTACGTGCCCGCAAAAACGTGGATAGCATACCCAAATAGCCTTGAATTCGAATTGCGAGGAGGTGACGCCGCGTTGGCGACGTCGCGTCGTTTCTGCGCGCTCTGCTGCAGGGTTACGGGAGGTAGGGAAGGAGCCAACCTAATAATCGCGATCAGCCATCGCTTATGTGTGCGTAATATATCAAATTACCTTTGCATGCCTCGAATGATAAACGTCGACCCGGACAGAATCTTCGTCTTCTTATCTTGAATAACAAGAAATAAGCGTGTATACATATATGTATCATATAGTATATAGGTATAACTGATGTCTGTACATGTGCATACGTGAGAATTCATTTTTACATCGTAAAAACGCCTCAGGATATAGGGGAAAGAAAAAAAAATAAAAAATAAAATTTACGAAATTCAAAATTCTGAATTCTGAATTCATTTTTCTCTCCTTATTTTGATAATAGATAAAATTTCAAATCGATATGGTAGAATGAAAAATAAAAACTATATATATGTAAAGTATATCGCGGAGAAATGTTGTGATAAAAGATATAAAACGAAAATAAAAGAAATCTGAATTCTCCGTAGGTATTATCTATATATATATATATATATAGATATGCATTATATAGTATATAATATATAGGATGGTATAAGTTTATGGGAGATCGAATCGAGCACTGCAAACATAATTTATTGGAAATATTGTATACATGAAGCCAGCCCCGCTCCATCCCCTTGTTATACAGGTACACAGATGCGTCTCGCTTCATCCCTGGTAATTGCTTATTAAATTTCTAGGGGTTTGGGGTGCCGGGTGGTGGGAGACGCGAAGGGTAGAGAAAGAGAGGACTCTGTACAAAGGTTATACTATCTATACCTGTATAGAGTAGATACATCGAAAGAGAGAGAGAGAGAGGGAGAGAGGGGACGGGGAGGGGACAGGGAAAGGGAAAGGAAGGCGTCGCGAGGGGGTGTAGGGGGTTAGATGTCGGGCAGAATTGTTTTCCTGTTACCATGAAAATATGCCCGGGGATCTTGCCCGGGTAATTGGATTATTAATTAGATTGTTAATGAGACAGATTTTGCGTGAAAGGGGTTCGCAAGAGGAACAAAGGACTTTGTAAGCTTTGCAAAGTCTTGGCAAACTTTGTTTTTCCCTCGACGTCCGTACTACACGAATACACCTATATACACATGTATATGTATATATATACCTTATATAACATTATATATTGTATATTGTATATTATAGTATATGAAATTAAATTTTCATTTTTTTCTCTCCTCTACTCCGATACAATTTTTTGTTTTTACGTCAAACCCCCACGCGATCTCTTGGTCTTTTACCAATTCCCTTCTATTTATGTCTTCAATTCGCGTCATCTGATTTTCTACGTTTCACGGATTCTCATTTCGTTTCTATAATAAAACTCCACTGCCGACGCAGCCCGCGGTTCGCTCGTATCAAACCCACCCGCATATACATATATACATACGTACGTACACGATATATCGCTCTCTCTCTCTCTCTCGCTCGTTTCTCTCCACAACTCTCTATATCGCGTTGATTTTGGTGTATGTGTATTGTATAACATAGTATATAGAAAAAAAAGTTGAATTTCTCTATTCCTCATCCGGGCGTATAAACTTTCACCTGATTTTCACGTCGTTTCAGTATAGTATAGTATATATATATACCTAGAGAGTCAACCCCCACGATATTCATGTTACGTGATGCGAGGACGAGGACGAGGCGAGTTACGGTCCGGAATTGAGCGCGAAAACGTGTTAATTACTATTTGCGAGATTAATTACCGGTTACATAAATTGTCACGCAGCTGGACCGCGCCGAGTCCCACGTACGCCAGGGCGAGAGAGAGAGAGATAGATGGATAAATACAGGGAGAGAAAAGGATAGGGAAAAGGATAGAGAGGGAAACCCCGGCGGTGGGTCTCTATACCTCTCTTCAAGCAAAATACAGTGTTAAGGTCCTTTTAACATGTAGATTGCCTCTAAAGACTTTCTGATTCCTCGAACACTGATTGGACGATTATTTAATGCCATATACCTTACCGGGGCAATATCATAGTTATCTCTTTCTCCCCGCGGGTCGGAAGAAGAAATCAGAGAGAGAGAGAGAGGCAGATAGGTGGGTTAAAAAATACGAGAAAATTAATAGGCGATATTGGACCCCGAGGCTTCGCGGTACCATACAATATGTATATACATACACCTACCTACCTACCTCGACTCTTTCCTGTCGCGCTTATGTTGTACCTCGATCCAATCGCATTTAATGGCACGAAATTACACCGAAATTTGATTTTAATTTAACCTAACCGTCGAATACGTATTCAAATTAGCTTATGTGCTGCCGGAAAATAACGAGTTTTGGTCACACCATACATATATACATATATTTTAACGTCAAATAAATTTCACTTATAATTATTATGGAGATCGGAGGACATTTCGTATTTTTTTTTTTTTTTTTTTCTT
Source organism: Tenthredo scrophulariae (assembly GCA_963978835.1). Taxonomy (NCBI): domain Eukaryota; kingdom Metazoa; phylum Arthropoda; class Insecta; order Hymenoptera; family Tenthredinidae; genus Tenthredo; species Tenthredo scrophulariae. Next base: position 28,162,981 of record OZ022230.1, on the reverse strand, counting down.
CATTACCGCATACCCTGATCTTATGTCAGAATTTCTCAAAGGTTGAACATCGATACGGTTTATGATGAAAGTTGTAAGACTGGGGGGGAAATGAGATCTTTCACGCGTGTATTCATATCTTTCTTATATTTATCTAATTTTTCTTATTTAGGGGAAATTTAACCGCCACGTGTATGCCAAGTCGGTATAGCAATTCCTTGGCTAAACTGAAACATTCAAAATTCTCGTTTAAACTGTTGGGGGTGGGTGGTGGCGAGAGGCGAGAGGCGAGAGGCTGGCTACCCCCTCGGGGGCGCGCGGACGGGGTTATAATTTTAATGACGGCGTGTCCGCGCGCAGACTATTAAGAATACGCGTCGGTAGAAAGTTTTAACGAGACGCAGCAGCCTCAGTCCCTCTGTAACCAACGTCACCACCGTGTCGAGCCTCCCTGCTCCTCTCAGCTCTGCCTGCAGGGAGTACGAGGAGAACCAAGAGGAGGAAAGGGAGGACATCGCTGCTTATGACTCTGCTATTGCAGAGGTAACGTTACCGGGGGGCTAGTATGATAACTCGGTGAAGAGAGAACAACGAAGAGATGTGAAAGAGAGAGAGAGAGAGAGAGATGAGACCAGCAGAGAGGAGAGGATTATTATGTATTTTATAATGATCTCACAACAAAATCGCAATTTGCACGGCGCACTCTCGTTCCCCGAGGTATATATTAATATTATACCTCGACGACGACTCTTTTACCCGTCTTGAATATATACCCTATACTCCACACCACGCTCCGTGCTATACCATATACTTTATACTTTATACTTTATATCGTAGGGTTTTCACCTCTGCCACTTTAGTCCGTAACATCGCTAACGCGACTTCTTGATTCCGCGGAAATATGATATACAAAATTTTTTCTTTTTTTCTTTTTTATCTCACAATTATCACGACGAGTTGAATTTTTGACGATAAATTTCTGTCAAAAATTATTTTTCTAAATTTATAGACGAAAATAAAAATAATCAAAGAAATACGCGTCATTTTTCCTGCGGGGATCGGGCTGAGGCGCGGAAAACTGTGAAAGATATGCCGGCTTTGGGTAGGTACTGTGTGAGGAATAAAAAAAAAAAAAAGAATCGAGGAAAAAGGTAAAAAAATAACCTACTGGAAAGAGTGGAAAATGCGTCTGATTGTACGCTATTACCGAGGGAACAGGTCGTTACGTGGATGGTTACTTTTAATGGGGTTGCTGGTCGCACGCACACAGATCAGAGACCGACATAGCGAGACAGGGGCGAGAGAGAGAGAGAGTGAAATAGTGAAAGAGGAGAGGAGGATAGGGGTGTAAAAAAATAAATACAAAAAATACATAAAAAAGAAAATTATTCGAAAAAAATAATTGTCAATAAATATACAAAAAAAAAAAAATGAGGAAGAAACACACCCTGCCGATCTCGATTATTATGTATATATATATGGTATATGTGAAAAATGAAAAAAATCCAAAAAACCAAAGAGAGAAAGAAAATTAAAGAAAAAATAACAATCCTGGATCAATGTACGATATTAATGAAACAGCCTTCCCTCGCTCGCTGCTTGATTTTTACCCTCGACCCTCGTTAATTATGTACAATATGTATAATAGTATGGTTGACCGTGTACACGGTTTTTTATTTGTTTCATTTATTTTAGTTATTCTATTTCTCATTTAAAAAAAAGAAAAGAAAAAAAAAAAAAAAAAATGTCTTATTTTTTCGACAGAAATTAACGCAATTAACGCGCAAACACGGTGGATACTTGAGAGTTACTAAGAATTCTTTACTCTCGTGAGATTTTTTTTTCAAATTTCTTATTTTTTTTTTTTTTTTTATCATCTCTTTTTCAAATCGTTTGAAAAATATTGAAAAATAAAATAATATTCAAATATACGATAGAATTAAGTCTAAATCGTTGTTCTCTACGGGGTTACAGCGCGTGCCTCGAACTCTCTGTGCCCGGGGCAAGTGTAGTAACAACCTTCGGCCCTTAGCCAACCCCCGAGCAACGAGGCTAACGACCTTCCTTTATCTTCCGCACCCGTTGCGAGATAGTGTAGCGTACATATATATATATATCCGTATAGTATATAGGCAGGTTAAAATGGCGGGTGCCACCCTTCCCGGAGATGATCATCGCGCATTACGATCAGCTGTATACACCCCGTTTTTTTTTTCTTTTTCATTTTCGTTTCTACTTTCGCGACTATGTACTATACATACGAGGGCGAATTTTCAAAAACGTTCAAGTTCAGAACATTAAAATTCCGGAAGTCTAGACCCCGCAGAAAGCCCAAAGATCTGAAGATTTCGTTGAATTTCTCAGGTCATGCATGCAGGGACAAAAAATAGTCCGTTCCGTTCCGTTCTTATCGAGAACCTCTTTACGGAAACCAATTTTCTCATATTTCAATCGATAATTTAGATCTCATGAACAATTGATGGGATTTTGAAAGTTCTCTTTTCCAAAAAGTAAATCTCGAGACCATCGATTCGACCATACTTATGTTCGTTCCGATACGATCAATACAGCCCGAGTCATTAAACATGCCTGAATTTGGAGTTTCGAATTCGAAAGTTTTCGGAATTTTGAACCTCCGGTTTTACTAGTTCGATATAGTTATACTCAAATCGGCTACGTAGAATTTCGGGGAAGAAAATTCTGTCAAAAAAACTCTTACGCGGTGGTATTAAAATTTTGGAATTTTAACCCGGCCTCATATCGTCTAATAGCGTATAATATTAGCAACGATTCAAAAATCACAACTGTACACTATCTACTAATGTGCGTAGCCACGTATATCTCTGGGTAGACAGAGGGAGAGGTACGATGAGATACCCTTATCAAGGCTGAGGCACGCGTCTCCTCATTAGCGTCAGGGGAATCCCCGCCGGTTGAGTGTGACAAAGATAGCGCACGCCGCTTTGGATGGGGTTGCCGAGGGAGAGAAGGGAGTGCGTCGGACAGATAGGGGTGAAAAATGCCCGTCGTGTGAAAACGAGACCGACAGAGAGAGAAAGAGAGAGAGAGAGAGAGGTTTAAAAATTGGAATGTAAATTTCGAAATTTCGTACGACTATTCTCCGCCTTTCTTATTTTTTTTTTTTCTTTCTTACTTTTTTTTTCTTCCGTTTATAGGCAATTCGAGGACGATAGTTAGACCCACACGTATACAGCTGATATGTCTCGCGATCAAATATAATAGAAAAAGAAATCCGCATTCTGCATCGGTTTTATGGGCTCAATAATTTTCCTCGTTATATCTCTTCTATCTCGCGGTTTTCCCCGGTGTAGGTGTAGGTATAGGTATAGGCAGAGGTAGGTACTAGCTTTTTATCAGCGTACCTAACCCCCGCACGGATATATACGCAAAATTCGTATTACACTCCGCGTACCGCGACTAAACTTTTAAATGGTTCGGCAGTAACAATAACAAGTTTCATACTTTATGGGGTACGGGTACGGGGTGTAGGTACTTATTGTATACCTAGAGGGTGCGTCACTCCAAGGATTATAATACTTTCTTTTTTTCTTATTTTTCTTTTTCTTTTTTCATCATATTTTACGTTTCACAAAACTAATATCATAGTATAGACGCGTGTACCTTTATCTTATCTTTCCATTTCTATATGATTTTTTTACAAATTTTTATAACACAGATTCGAATATAGTATTTCTTTATTTTTTGTCTAACAAATTCCAAAATCGCGTAAATTCAATGTCTAGCTCGGTTATGTATTTATGCGATAATAAGTATCTACGTGTAAGTATGCCGAAGTGTAGGACGTACGTAATCTGTATACTTAGAATACCCCCCGGTATACATGCTCGTACGGAATATCTCGTAAGCTCCGATTCCCCGGATTTCTTCTTCTTCTTCTTCTTCTTCTTCTTTCTCTTCCTCTTATTCTCATCTTAGTCCCTTTTATGTATTTGCCTATAGTTTAGAGACCATCCCATAAATATATCCCGTGAATTATATACCCTTACAAGAGAATTCTGAATACGGGAGTGGATAATTTCCCAAGTAGTACGATACACCCACGCAAGACAAAAGATTCGCTAAAGTTAAATTAGTGTTATTTTCAACTCGCACAGTTTTAATTCGTCTCTTTGCGTGTCGCCCTGGCTAAGCCGAGTTCAAGTCTTTTATTTATAAAAAAAAAGAAAAGAAAAGAAAAAAAAAAACTAGTACAGGGAGGGTTTATTGCTGATGTACACGCTAAGGGGTAAATAACGGTTAAATGAATCTGAGAATAAATGAAGAAACAAATAAATAAGTAAATGAATAAATAAATCAATTAATTAATTAATAAATAAATTATTATTCCTTATTCGTAAATTTAAACGCTGTGGAAAATAATTAATAAGTAATTATATGAAACAGCTGTTCTGTACACGCCGTTTAAACCACCATCTGGCCATATGTTCGTTTTCACTACCACATCAAACCACCGGGGCAGGGAAGGAATAAGTAGGCGTCGGCCGAGCGTTTATTAATATATTATTTTTTTCAACGAACCGAAGAGAGAGAGAGAGAGAGAGAGAGAGAGAGAGGGATAGAGTGGGGCTTCGTTAATTACAAGTGTATCAAATTTGATTGATTAGCTGGGGCAGGTAATTAATCGCTCCGTATTATGACTTTCCATTAAACGACGATGCCTCCGGGAACTAGACACCTCGGTCTTCTCTCTATGCTCCACGTTCTCCATCCCCAGAGATTCTACGCCCGCTACCATATATATGCTGTATATGTATAGAGATATAGGCATTGTCAGCCTTACAACACTCGAGATTATACCGCGAGGTTTTATCATATTATCTAAGTTTAGTTTTCGAGAGAAAGATCGTATAGGAAAGAAAGAAAGAAAAAAAAAAAAAAAATCAAAAAACGCTTTGATTCACCTGTCAAGCCTATGACAACCTTGCCACTCTCTCACCATACGATAACATTTCACAATAGATGTATGATAATCCACGATCATGATTATACCAAGTGGAAAATAAAAAATGTATATATATATATATATATGTATGTTTTATTTTTATAAAAACGGACAGTTTCATTTCGTTATGAAATGAAATGAAAATTGACATAGAATGACCTATACTCGTATACACATCGCCTTTTATATTAGGGCATATATATAGTGTCTCTCTGACACGGGTATGGGGTATACCTACGTCCTACGTACGTATATAATACACATGGACGCGTATACACCTACCTACACGTAAGCGAAACTGATCGATGTATACCCCTACCTTCGAAGAGGCTCGCGAGCTGGCAGAGGGACAGGCCGGGGAGACAAAGCATGCAATCAAAACGTTAATTACATTAAAATGAGTCCAAGACTAGACCAATCAGGCTCAGCTAGCGATGGCTGGGAGCTGAGATAGAGTCCAAACTTTTAAGGATTAGAAAAACGAGATTTATATGATCGGAGAGGAACGAGGGATATGTGAGGAAATTTACTTGAGAATATTGAAACTCAGTTTTAAACGACGAAATGTATTCGTCATTCAATTTTCGTCTGTCTATACAATTCTCTTATTGATTTATTTATTTATTTATTCCTTTTTTCTATTCTTATCCTCTTTAAAGAACATAATTTATGGTTTACGTGTATGTTCGTACCCATTGCTAGACGGGAGGCTAATATCTGAGGCAGTTCTAATATATAGGTTCGAGTTCTGTACATCGGGCCAAATTGCACTAGCGAGGTAATAGGAATTTTGATTGACTGAATTAAATGGTTATTGGAAAGGCGGGTTCCTTTTTTGTATCGATTAGGTATATTAGAAAAGAGTTGAGCGAGTAAGGGGTAGTGGCGGTGGCGGTGAGGTAAGCGGAAAATTAAAAAAATATAGAAAAAAATGAAATGAAATAGAAAAAAAAAAAACAAAACATCTTCGAGGTAATTTCATGTCAAGTCTCAGATAACTTGTTTTATTTTTACTTTTTTTTCATCTTGTCCTCTTCTTCTTATTTGGTATGTAAGAAAAGCCTCATTATCGAACTACCCGGATCACAGTTTTAATTTCCCTTCTTAACCACGCACCTCTCTTTCTATATATCGTTCTAATATATTCTAACTCGATCTTTTCTTCTCTCTTTCTCTCCTTCTTTACATTTTAATTTTCCCTTTTTCACCCACTATAACAATATCTTATAATATAACATATTACATAAATTTCGACAGCATACGTTAACCTTTTTTCTTTTTTTTTTTTTTGTTAAATCCACGTGGTTCCGATCATCATTATCATTATTGTTAATATTTAGACAATTATTATTATCGCCAAACAAACCAGTTTTAATGAAAAATAAACAAACCTCAATATCAATTTTCTTCTCTCTCTCATTCTCTCTTTTCTGTTTTGGTTTTTATTCCTTTACCTTTTTTTAGATATATTTATTAATATTTCGTTCGGTATACATATGTACCATCTATGCACGGGGCAAAGTGGGCTCTCGGCTGAAAATTGATAAATATTTTTTTATTTTTTCGAAAATGTATGAAAAAAAAAGAACCAAAAAAAAAAACCAAAAAACATGAATATTAACAATTTTTTATCCCGTCTTCACTATACACATATCCCTATGTATATAAATATATATATATATATTTTCATATATGGACTTTGAGCGGTTGAAAAGTAGCCCAGAAATATCGCGATTTTTTGGCACATTTCTTCACTCTATGCTCGTCATGTATATATTCAGACAAATATACCCATACACACGCATATTATATATAATGGTTATATACGCCTTTCGAAGTTCTCGGTCTTGAAACAAACAAACGAACCAAATAATTAGCGTAATTAAAGCCGGCCAATTTGCGCTCGAGACAATTAAAGAGGGCCGAGTTTGGCGGCGAGAGAGGAGGAGGGTTGCCTCATTAGCAGTCGAGCGAATGTGTCAGAGAGAGAGAGAGAGAGAGAGAGAGAAAGAGAGAGAGAGAGAGAAAGAGAGAACGAGAGATTGCGAAAAGCGGAAAGTCGCGTAAGTTGTTTGTCGCGTCTTCTATAGACTGTATATATGTATATACCTATAGGTACTATATAGAAATTATTAATTATAAAATGAGAAAGTGGAAATAATAATTTTATTTGGTTTAAAATTTTATAAGGATGGATTTGAGTGGGGTGAGATTTTGGAGGGAAATTTTCTTAGATTTTTTTTTTCCTTTTTTTTTTTTACATCAAATCGATTTAAGAGTTAGTTAGTTAATACCTGATCGGAATAATTACCTATAGATAGAGTTTTGTCATTAGCGCTAACTCGAGTCACTACTTAGGCACATTCCAGATACGGTCAGTCTTAACGAACGTCTGCCTCGCCGCTAATTAATAATCCAATCAATGCGTTCTAATTAAATACCTAGACTATAACAGACGGATATCTATATACCCGACTTATACTATACACCATTTAGATTGAAAACTTGCGACAAACACCAATTTGCTAATCCTAGTTCTCCGTACATGTGGGATATCGATACCTACAGCTCCTTGCGGTACCTATATACCTACGTATAGCTGAATATTCGTACGTGTTCAAGTTCAGAATTTTCAATGTCCCGTGGGGTTCAAGATTCCGAATTTCAACATTACCGAATCACAGTTTTTTGGAAAGACTGCATTTACCCGAAAGATTACTTAGCCGATTTGGAAAACTTTCAAAATCCCAAAAGCTAAAGATCCGAAAGGCCGAGGTTCCAAAACTTGAAATTCATGCATATGTATTCATTCAGTGTTTAATGGATCGGGCTGTATCGATCGTATTGAAACCAGTATGGTTAAATTAATCGTGTCGAGATTTACTTTTTGGAAAAAAAAATAAACAGTTTCAAAATCCTATCAGTTATTCACAATGTTCTAAGCTTGAACACGATTCTGATAATTCTAAATTCATCTTTATAATTCGATGATTAACTTCTACATAGCAATTAAACTATCAGTGATTGATATATTGGTTTAATTTTGGATAAAAATTGATTAGGTACGGATTCGAGATTCAACCGTTCCATCGCAGCTAGTTCGATGCGGAAGATAGTTATAATCGGAATCGTCAAAAGCGTTGAGATCAGATCAGATCGGACAGATAAATTGGGAATTTAATTATAGTAACTGTCAGAAAGTAATTAAATTAATAACAAGATATCGGGGATCCAATCAACCGTTGCAACCTTTAGCCATGTGCCTTTCACATTCCTGATAAAATAAATTATGCGTCCTTCGCGGGTTGTGTATACACCTATACGTACAGTTAATACGCGAACTCGACTCGACTCGACTCGACTCAACTCATATATAGAATATTCAGTATTGAATGACCGGTGATCGTAATTAGTGCTATACCTACGTACCCATAGCTTTGCCAACAAGGAAAAGGTGTAATTAGTTCGAATATCGTTAGCATCTAGAACGACTTTTAATACGCATGTAATAAGGTAGAGGAAAAAATTCGGAAAATTTGATAATTTTCAATTAATTGTTTCACAGGTTTGCAAAGAAAAAGTCATAAAAAGAAAAGAAATGATAATAAAAAGATAAGCAAACTACAAGATGTATTACTATGCTGACGTGGACGTCGGAAACGTCTCCCACGGGGAATTTTCTTCCGAAAGATAAACTCAACTCTTTCAACGTCTGTTGACTCTGTACAAGTGGTGCAGCATCCAGCCAGCACCAGAAGCACTGGCTCCTATTACCTCGCTGTATCCTGCACCTCCTTTAGCACTCCATAGTAGCAAACTGGTTTTAATTATTCGCTTAATCTGGCTGCGTTGTTAGTTCTTAGTTAGTCATCCCCATCCCCATCCCCATCCCCATCCTCTAACCCCATACCGAATGGACAGCAGCTTTTCATTCTCAAGATACTTGGACTGTAGTGCACCGAGATTTTATCACCTTTCGAAAGATACCACGCTCCTCCCTTCTCCTACTCATCCAAGAAACTGCACATTGCAGTTCAGATTTTAATCGGATGAAAGCCGCTAATCAATTCGCTAATCTTCGGGATTAGAGACGTGTGTGAATAGTTGTTCCGAGCTAACTGCGAAATGCCCCCTCGCCCCATGAGAAAATCATATTATCAACGAAACTTATAGAAAATTGTTCATTTTTTATGTTTCAGGCTATACGGAAGTACCGGGGCGTGTGCAGGTTGTGCCCAGACGATACCAGCAAGCGAATTCGTGATGAGAGCTGGAGGCTCGGTTTTTCACCTCAAATGTTTCACCTGCAGTAAATGTGGAACGCAACTCGTTTCCGGCGACAGGTAAGAATAAGTTGTTCGAAAAAAGTGTCTGAGCTGAATAATTTCTCGAATTTGAATGACACTACTTGGGAACCTCTCTTCTATGTCCGTGCAGATATTGCCTTTTGGCCGGTGCGCCAGTGTGCGAAACGGACTGGCACAAGATGGTGAAATCGTCCGGTGTCGGTGCGAGTGGAAACGGGGGTGCCCCGGTGAGAAAAGGCAAAGTTGGGAGGCCCAGAAGAAGCAGAGACTGAGCCGCCAACCCGGTCGGTCGCCCTAAGAAGGTCCAAGCCTCCGCTCAATCGGCACCTACCTCATCAACGGTTGTACCACCCTTAAACCAGGTAGACGTTGTGGATGTAGGCGTCGGCGTTGGGGTCGGGAGCGCAGAGACCTACTCTCCGCCACCGCCGGGTCATCAGAACAACTTTGGTCATCATAATCATCATATTCAACAGCAACAGCACATCCAGCATCCGCACCATATTCAGCACCAGCATTTGCATCAACACCACCCGCACCACGAAAACCAGCATCAAATGATAGTGCCGATACATCATCCGGGTATTTCGGGTGGTCAGCACCACCACCATCACGGTTCTTACCAGGATTGGAACCACTGGTCAGAGCCCTGTGACTGAAGTCGTGATGATCTTTGACGCAGTTTATTTTTAAAACTGACATTTTTTCTCTTACGAATGATATATATGTGGTATACAAGGTATATTTACGTTTATTTATATATCAACAGTGTATAAACCAGAAGCCAAAGTGAATTATAGAGATAGGCGACGCGACGCGACGCAACCCTGCAGTGATCGCGATGCGATATATATATTATATTCGTATTAACTATATCGTTCGAGAACAAAACTCCCTTTCTTTTACGTTCTTTCGCCCGATATGTGAGATCGTTCGTGGTCGTTCCGTGGTTATTATTCGAAAGCAACTGTTGTTTAAAAAAGTAAATTAAAGAAACAGAAAAACTTGATGAACTCGCGTTTGGAAGAAATGAAATGACACAAAATATATATAATATATATATATATATATAAAACGAATAGAAACAATTTTCTTCTCTTCTTGCCTGTGAATAATAATAATAATAATAATAATAATACTAATACTAATACTAATACTAATAATAATAATAATAATAATACTAATAATAATACTAATAATACTAATAATAATAATAATAATACATAATAATAATACATAATAATAATAATAATGATAATTAAATGAAAAAAGGAAATTTCGAAGAAAAAAAAAAAAAAAAAAAAGACATTAATTTTTTCCCTCTACAGTGTGAAAACACACGTTTTTTGATGTGACACGTGCATGCAATAAGAAAAGAATTGCACGTTCTCGCATATCGTATACATTATAGTATGTAATACATCGCACTGATTATCTTCGGTCAGAAATTAATTAAAGAAATTAAACAATTGAAGAATTGAACAATTAAAAAGAGAAAAAAAAAAAAAAAAGAAAGAGAAAAGAAAAGTAATAAAATAATAACCAAGATAAAATAATCATCGCGGCATAAAGTATTTATATATATTTTTATTCAAAATCAATATTATGTACTGTATTAAATACACCTATTTCAGCTGTATAATAATGAATTGTACACTTTGGGGTATTATGTACTTACACCGAATCGTAGGAAGAAAGAAACAAAAAAAAAAAAAAAAAAAACACATATTTACACACAGAGAGAAAGAGAGAGAGAGAGAGAGAGAGAGAGAGAGAGAGAGAGAGAGAGAGAGAAAGAGAGCGAGAGAGTGAGAGAGAGAGAGAGACACTGGAAACGAAATGAATAATATCTGTATACTGCATATAAAAAAAAAAAAAAAAAGCATGTATTGTATTGTATTGTACATAGTCTCAGATCTGTAATCTTTGCTCAACGGGTTGTTACGCGACGTTTTAGAAAATTTCATTTCTCTTCGGTTGGAAGAGGAGAAAAGAAAAAAAAAATTAACAAATTTCGTTTTTTCTTTCTTTGGTTCCTTTCAATTGTCATTTATTTCTTTTTTTTTTTTTCTTTTCTTTTTTGTTTTCTCGTTTTTTTTTTTTTTTTTTTTTTGTACAATTTTCCGTTGCGGTTTGTCAGTAATAATTATATTTGTCTTTTGAAAATCACCGAGTCTTTGTGCAAGACCAGGCTCACTCAGATCCTGCTACCCCCTACCCTCAACTTCGTTTAGCTTAACTTGACTTGACCTATAAGTTCGTTAAGTATCTCTTGTTTCCGTTTCTAGCGCGGTTAATCATTTTTCATTCGACGCCAATTTAAATCCTCGAAAGAACTCCCTAACGAACCCTTTCTCTCTTACGAGTTTAAATCAGCGAAGTAGACACATAGGTATATATATATGAACTCTGATTTATTTATTTAATTTTCTTTTCTTTGTTACTTCCTTCTCTCTTCTTATTATTATTATTTCTTTCCATTTTCAATTAATTATCCGTTCGATATACTTGTATAATGATGACTGGAATTAATTAAAGAGACGATTTATATGGGGCAGGGGAGGGGGAAGGGGGTAGCGACGACGCGACGATATTTTCAATATTTTACAGACAGTATTTATAGACGCAATATGTTTGATCGTTTATTATATATATATATATATATGATATCGTGTAAATAAATATTTAGACGGTTATTCGTTCAGGTTTTTTTGAGAAAAAAAAAAAAAAAAGAAATAACACAACACAAAAAACTTCGAATAAATTCGTCGTATAAGCAATAAAAGGAAAAAAAAAAAAACAATTTACGATAAATGATCTACTTACGTATGATATAGTATATATAGTATATATATATATATATATATATATATATTATATCTACATAAAATTTTAAATAAAATAAAATGAGGAGGAGAAGGAGTGGGAAAGATGAGAAAAAAAAAATAATAAAAATGAACAAATTAATAAATATAATACGTTTATTTACATATTGTTGTATTGTAAAATATAAAGAAATACGAGAAAGAGGAGAAAAAAAAAACAAAAAACAAAAAAGGAAAAAATAAAAATAAAAAAAGGAACCTAGCACTGACATCCATGACATACCTTAATTAAAATATAATTAACTTGATTGATTTATCGTGAGAAAGGAGAAGCGAGAGAAAAATCGAGTGTGTGTGAGAGAGGGGGGGAAAGAGAGAGAGAAAGAGAGAAAGACCGATATATATATATATATATATATATATATATTTATATGTGTATATATATATATAGTAAGGGATACATAATCTTGATTAAAAAGAAATAAGGGAATGTAAAAACGTTGAGTTCTCTCTCTAAACAAGAAATAGAAATTTACCCTAACACGGATATAATATGAAAAATGAAAAATGAAAAAAGAAAAATGGAAAAAAAATGAAGAATGAAAAATTGACAGGGTCTCGAGCATCTGCAATAAATGTATCATACTTGTATAATCTATAAATAACTACATTCTCACGATGATATTTATATATATATATATATAAATATATTTAAATGACTTTCGAATCAATGCTGTTTTCATTTTTCGATCTATACGTATATGTATATAAAATTCCATAATGAATATACCTATATATATATATATATATGTGGTATATGATTGTATATAGATATATGTAGATATAGATATTGATATCGATATTGATATTGATATGAATATTAATTGAAACGAGTTGATTTAGGTAAATTTTGGTGATTATTATACCTCAAAGGGGAAATATGTATATATTCATGAATGAATATATATAACTTAAGGGGAAGTAAACAGCATCGAATCAATCGTCTTCGAAGCTCAATAAATCTTGGATGTAAAACCTACCTACCTAATTACCTAATTACCTAAACCCTGAAACCTACCTTACACCTTACAGCAATATTGTTTCCTTTTGATATGAAATTAATCTTGTCGCATCTAATAATTCACACGTGATTATAAACACCCACCCACCCACCTACCTACCTACCTACCTACTACTACTACTACTACTATCTAATACATACTAATACCTATTATATTATGTATTAGTTGCGAGGGGTTTATCCATATATAAATATACCTGCAGATGTATATATATATATGATTAAGTTGAAATGAAAGCTTAATATACATATTTTATATATACATAGGTATGTATTAAAAAAAAACAAAAAAAAAAAAAAGACGAACAATCTGGAGTGGAAAAAAAGACAACCAAAAGTAAGAATAAAAAATACATGATAGAGAAAAAAAAAAAAAAAAAAAACCAACAAATGACACAGAAACAAAATAATTTTCAATTGAAAAACAAGAAAAAAAAAACAAAAAAGAATCAGACAAAAACTTATTTTTTTCACGCCAGAAATTATATATATACATATTTCGGCACACGAAAATACATTACATGAAATATGTTAATAATAATAATTGAAAAAAAAAAAAGAAAAACACACACACACATACACACACATATATATATATGTACACACGCGCTCAGAAAGAGAGAGACATACATATGTGCGCGTATCGACGCCCCGCAACTTCTGGTTAATTGTCTTTTCGAGACGATATTATCAAGATGAAACAAAGAATAAACGGAAAACTCTAAGAAAAAAGAAAAAAAAAAAAAACGAAAACGAAAAAAAAAAGGCAAAAAAAAAAAAAATATATATTAACTAGATAAAAAGTGTAATTTAAACTGTACATAGGTACGTTTTGTATATTGTTAAAATTTGTGTGATATAAATGGTTATTTACGATTAATTATTTCATTAACTAAATAATTCATTATTATTATTATATTATTATTAATATTATTATTACTATTATTATTATTATTATTATTATTATTATTATCATTATTATTATTATTATTATCATTATTATTATTAATAGTTATCCAATGGCTGGCGTCGTCCCGACGAGAGTTATCCTTTGATCAATAGCGAGAATATAAATTCACTGCACACAGAGCGAGGAGGAGGATAAGTGAAGAAAAAAAAAAAGAAAAAAAAAAGGGGAAAAAGGAAGAAAGAAAGAAACCCTTTACCTACACACATACACTATATTCATCTACTTGTGAGAATTATATGAAGGACAGAGATTGGATAATATACTGAGCGGTGTATTGGTTGGTAGCTGCATATTATAATTACCTATCTAGATGAAAATCATAGATGTCTACCTAACTACCTAAATAACGAATGATAAGGTAAAATATAGTTTTCTTTTTTTTTTTTTTTTTTTTCTTTACATTTTCAAATTTAATTATTGTCAATTTATAATATTGATTTTCATATTTTATTCATTTATTATCTCGATTTCTAAGTCGGGGCAACGGGGGTTTTCCATTCTCCGGCCTCTTGTAAAATATATTACGCCACCAAGTTTATTAATTAATAAAAAAAAAAAAAAAAAAAAAAATTATACAAGTTTTCATACCACGTCTTATTATATATATATATATATATATTCATATATATGTATTTATATATGATTCTGGGACTCTGCATCCGCACGTGGTCAGATGATAACCAGAAACTCTTCCTCACCTAAATTTCCCAATTATATATATACCTATATATACCGCACTCTCCTAAAACTATATATAGCCACCTTTTGAACCGATATTTAGTTTAACCTACTGCAGAGTCGTTAAACTCCTCTCCCAGAACCTCGAAAGGTAAGAGTTAAGAGCGGAAGTATAGTCTTTCGACTCAAAAAGTCATTCGAAAATAAAAAAAAAAAAAGAAAAAAAAATATCAACTATCCCTTGATTCGTTTTGGTATATAAAAAAAAAAAAAAAAAAAAAAAAATGTCTTCCTCTCTGTTATTCTCACCAAAAACACGTCTTCTGTCATAGTAGGTATATATAAATATCTCCATGTTATATTACAGTATATAGTAGTAAATATGTACCGCGGGTCGTGGTGAATGCCAACTTTTCTCGGTCTCGGCGATTTATTTGCCTGACAATTAGCGACGTCCGTCCACTTTACAGTGATTAACGAATATTTACATCTGTTATTCTCTGTTTTTTTTTTTTTTTCTTTTTCTTTTTTTTTTCATTTTTTTTTGTCTTTTATTTCTTTCCATTTTGTACATAGAGCGAGGTGTATTTAAATATATCGTAATGTGTATAACTCGCGACTCTAAAGATCCGAGATCTATCTGTATAATGATTTTATTTTTTTTTAGCATTTTTCATAATTATCTCATCAGACTTTACGATGTACGCATAGTAAATAGACGATTGTATCGAATCGGAAGTATAAATCGCGTGTAAAATGAGGATGTATTATTACATCGAAAATGAAGGTTCACGCCACCCCGTGGCCTCTGTATGGATATAAGATATATTTGTATTTGCAAATTCTGAGGGGTGCTCTTGTATCTACCGTTGAATTTTACGTCGGTAGATTTCCACCCGTATTGTAGGTTTATACGTATGTAATATACTATATATACCTGCGAATATATCTTTATATATATATGTATATACACAGAGAGAAGGAGAGAGAGAGAGAGAGAGAGAGAGAGAGAAAGGGAAACGGCGAGCGAGCGACTTGAAGCTGAGTTAATTAACGCTTTAGTCCGAGGTCTGATTTACGGAGCGTCTAATTAGCGCGTCCGAGAACGATAAAGTATATATTGTGATTAGTCCTGGTACCCCGACGTATTAATACAGCTGAATGATGCCGAGGCAGTTCGCGCAACCCCGGGCTAAATTTTCGCGTATACATACAGGGTTGGTTATCCGCGATATATACATATGCGTGTGTTCGCGTGTGTGTGTGTGTGTGTGCTCGTTCAAGCACTTTTCAAAACCATTATATATTTATATTAAAGAAGTGGAGGAGGAGGAGGAGGTGAAAATGAAATTTTATCATCAAACTGTGTATGTATATAAATACAGGTGTATATTCATACATATCTATATATATATATGTATGTATGTATGTATGGTTTACTTTTTCAACTAAAAAGCATTCGTTGGATTGAAATGAGAGCCCTCCCGCCCCGTTCTCTTCTCCTGCACCCTTCGTCTGTACTCTTATATATATATCCACTCTTAACGAGCTCCTCGCCGCTTTGAATAACGCGATACAGAGCGATTCGGGCTAATTACCAACCCTCAAACCCGGGGAGAAGAATCAAGATGGCGTGCACGAGCCACCTAGCTTCGTCCTTCGACGGTTTTACTCACTCCCGTCGTATATTACTCAGCTCTCACTTCTCTTCTCTCTTATCGTCAAACGGTAAACTTGAACGACGGTCCGTCAGTCGTCGACGGGCCCTTGCGGGGGATACGTCATTACTCACGTACCTCGCTCGAGCGAACTCGGAACCAACACACGTACGTTCACATGTACATACCTTCTCTATACCCACATACGTAGGTATCATTATACATACCATACCCATATACCTATGCAGCGGGTATATAATAAGATTGTTATATGTTATACGTGCGAAAGAAAGTTTAGTCTCTCCTTCTCTCCCTCTCTCTGTATATACTGCAATTATATATACATGTATCAGGTGTGAGGAAACTTTTGGGCGCAACAAACGCTACTACGCGGTATATAGGCAACGTTGGTTCGTTCTATCCGTCAAGACGCGTGGCTGACGGTTGCGAACCCCGTTCCTGTCTCTCTCTTGCTCTCTCTCTCTCTCTCTCTCTCTCTCTCTAGTCCTGATTTCTAACGCCTTCCAACGTCCAACTTCTG
This sequence comes from Tenthredo scrophulariae, assembly GCA_963978835.1. Classification (NCBI taxonomy): domain Eukaryota; kingdom Metazoa; phylum Arthropoda; class Insecta; order Hymenoptera; family Tenthredinidae; genus Tenthredo; species Tenthredo scrophulariae. Next base: position 28,145,958 of record OZ022230.1, on the reverse strand, counting down.
GACGTAATTAATTCTCGAGCTAACGCGGAATGCCATAATTAATTCTTGGATGGGGTTTCCTGAAGGGGGTTCTAGTAACAATATGTATCCGATCCGATTAGAGGTCTGCAGGGTACTGTCCTACCCTGATACTCCACGGGAGCTATGCAATTAATTAAATTCACTTTATGTACATACACTAAGATCGTTAATATCTAACGACGAACTCAACCACACTCTGCCATGTACATGGTATACATACATACTACATACAACTTACCTCAGAGACTCCAATTTTCGTATACATACGTATAAAGAGTCCAATTGTCTCTCGTAGCTAGATGCAATCGGGGTAAAAACAGTTCCGGTCATTTTTATGTTAATTGCAGAATCGTAATTAGCGCCAGATCGGTTGTGATCTTCTTTTTAAAATTTCTCTCACCGATAATATAATGAATAAAATTACTACTACATCCCACGTGAATTATTTTACAGTTACTTTAACTTAACCATTTTTATAAACGTATGAAATCTCCACCTGCCGCTTAGCGAATGGCAGATTTAATTAAAGATGAGATCTCCTCCGCGGCGTGCCTGGTTCGTATTTTTAAAGCAAATAATTAATATTGTAATAGGCTGTATCTCGCTTTTTCTACCTTATAGTATACATCGCGAGGTGGTGAGACGACGAGGAGGAGAAAAAGATAAGGATAGAGAAGGTGAAAGAGAGAGAGAGAGAGAGAGAGAGGAAGAGGGAGAAAGATGGGGTCAACAGGATACACCACCTGCCACGTCAAAGGTCAAGGTATTAAAACCGAGTCTAGTTTCAACGTTACGGTTCGACGCAGTTTGTGCATATACCCATACCCATACCCATACCCGTACCAATACCCATGCCTGTACTCCATACACACGTCGTAGTAATATACATGCGAGTGGGTATTGTGTACGATTTACAGCGAGCAAAGAGCTAGGCTGCATAAGGCCTTTAGAAAATTACATTTCACTGGTCCTCCGGATCGCGTTCAGCGCAGGTACGAAGGTAGGTAGGTAGGTAGGTACGTTTTATTATCCGAGTCTCGAATCTAAATTAAGTGTATTTTATTTAACTCTCATTCTGTAACATTACCGAGATCGGATCTCTACACTCTGCTCCACTCACGTCACCTTATCTCTTTTTTTTTTTTTTTATTTTGGTTTTCAATCTTTTTTTCTTTTTATTATTCTTCTTCGCTGCGTTACACATACTAGATTCACATCTTACAATTTTCTACCTTCTTTGATTACCTACCTACCCGTTTAATTCCACCCTATGGAGATCACTCAGATGCAGCTGCTTAAATTTTTTTTCTTTTTCTCCCAAAATCACGACGATATTATACTTTAGCTACCATACTCTTGATGTATTTTTAATCGGCAAATTTTCGGCCACTATAAAACCTCTCCTGGCCCCCTCTCTCTCTCTCCCTCTCTCTCTGGTTTCAACGGTTACAACAATAGCCGATAATCACCGATTAAAATCTCATTATACGAAAGAAAAAGCGAAAAAGAGTGAAAAAAAAAAATAAAGATAATAATAATAATTAGTGGGTACGTAAGCTGCGCAAGGCCAAACCACGGCCCCTCTCTCTCCGTCCCTTCTTCCTTTTCTCTCTCTTTCCCTCTCTGTCCTTATTTCCAGACTTTTGCGTATTTTGTTAATATTTCGCAACTCGGTGGTTACCGCCGCCCCCGCTGCAATAGCACTTTCATTTCCATCGTTCAGTTTGCGCGTATATATAGTATATGTATACATAAGCGATAGAAACGCGTGTGTACCTATGTACGTGAATGATACAGGCACGCATGTATATTATACGCGTGTGGTGTAATATCTATCTATACGTTTATATTCGCGATAGAACCGACGTCGACGTCGACGTCGACGGCGTCGCGGTGGTGCGCGCGGGGAGAATACAATTATTATTTTGAGTGGCTGCCGACGAATGGGGGGCGTGCTAATATTTTATTTAAGAGACAATCGCCTAATAGCGACCCGTTTCAAGGGGTAGATAACTGAGAAGGGTTTTCGGCGGGGCGAGAGACGCGGCAGACGTTACATTAGTAAATTAACTGTCCCGGGGTGTCGGGGTACCCTGCCTCCTGAAAGATGTAGAAAAAAAACAAAAAAAAAAAATAAAACAACAATAATAATAATAACAATAATAATTCTCTCTCTTCGCTTCGCGAACGAACAACATTATCGGGGAAATTTTTACGAAATAACCACCAATGATGTAAATCCAAGAACCCAGCGCCTGACTCTTGGCAACCGAACGCACAGACTCCTCGTCTAACTATACGTATTCGATTTTTGTACGTCAAAAAGTATCTTCGATCTCAAAATCAGCCTTAATTTTGAATAATAGATTTTTATTTTCTTGTAATTTGTGCTCGAATGATTTTGACGAGTCCCAGTAATTAGGTACGCCGAGTAATTTGGTATATGTATATCTTATCAGGGTGCGTAGTCCTTAATTTGATCATTTTCGAATTTTAATGCTTCCATGGACCAGGACGTCTTCAAATATATACGAAAAAAACGTGTTTTAATCAAATCGGAAAGTTCAAAGGCTTTGGGGCAGTACTCAGAATTGAGATAGGAACCTGGGGTTTCGACTACATTTTTTTTTCATATATTTTGAGACATTATGGCCCATGGGAGCATTGCGATTAATTCAAATATGACCGAATTAAGGGCCACCCTAATATATATTGTATTATATTATATATATATTTGGGTGGGTTGCGTCGTTTGGCTAACGTTTCGTCGCGAATCTCGGGAGCTTTTGTAAGCCTGCTCCGAAACACGTCACTTCCAGTAAAACGAATTTAACCTAATTTCTAATTATTCCGCTAGAACGATTCTAATTAGTGTAACGCGCCCCTTGTATATATCCGAAACAGAATCGTTCGCCGGTAAATAAGTCCCAGATTTCTCCTATCAAGGCAGATTCTCATTGCGAATCAAAACGCGGATATATACAATTAACTTCATACGGATAACATGCAAATGAAATTTCTGCATTTTTACCCCATAAACGAAAAAGAACGAAAACAACAACAACAAAAAAAAGGAGAAAGGAGAAAAATATTCTATACGAAAATAATGAAATTCACTATACGAATGTGTATAATACATATATAGAGAGAGAGAGAGAGGAGAGAACTTACCAGTAAACACCCATCCCTTGCCCTTCAGCCCCCACCACCCCCTCTTTCATTTACCAGGGAGTGTAGGTATCTCTCGGGCTGGTATAATTAATTATGTTGTTTTAATTATCTGACAGCTAATTAGGCGCGCAATTATGAAAGGCAAACACAACAAGAAGGTAGTTGGGTAGGGGGATGTTCACGTAGCGGCAGTGGGGGATGAAAACTCGCTTTGCCAGAGAATTGATAGAGGTGGAGAGCACGGGCTCCCGGGCTCTGCTCTACATACACCATATATAGACGCGTATTTCGACGTGTTACATACACAGGAGCTCGTCATCAAAATATACATTACACGCACTCGCACGTATGTATATGGGGAATTCCATGGGGTTTTCACCTAGCCTCGGACGATCGCCACTCCCAGTCTCGTCGTAGCTCTGAATTTTTCTTATTTTTTTTTTTTTTTTATAAAATAATGAAAAATTCTGGGTAAGTTCATCTGGGCAAGGTGGAGAACACACGGAATTCCCCATATACTATATAAATAAATGAAAAATTACCCGCATAATTAAGGCAATAAAAAATTCTTTCGATTCGCCCCGGACCGATCCGTCTATTCGTACTCCTTTATCTTTCGACTAAACAGTGAAACACAACAAGGGACAACTCTCCCTGAAAGTAGATGTAGGTATTATAGGTAAGGTAAGAGAGGGAGGAAACCAATTAAAGTTTCACCCCGTCAATTTGGTTATTTAAGATAAGTTGAGCCTAAAGAGACTCCGGGGCTCTGGAAGACGCCTGTAAGTTCTCGGCTCTTCTCTCCCCGGCTTCTCCCTTACTTCGATCTTCTCGCTGTACCACATTTACGGTATTAACCTCGGCGACAAGCGTCCGTCAGTAATTGTTTGCCAAACTCTATCCCCCCCCCCCCCACCCCCCCCCCGTTTCACCCTAGATTTATCTCTTTCTCCGCGGATCTTATTGCCACTTGTACCTATGTGGGTATATAGGTATACGCAATACATGTGCTATACACCCGACGCATCTCGAATCGAATGATGCCATGTTAATGGGGATCATTTTTGGGCTTAACCTGTTTACCCGAATTAAGGGGATGCCGCGGTAGATTGGGTAGGTGGGTACGCCCAGATCTTGAGTGCTTTCAAATTCTGTTCCATTGTCGGGGGATAGCTTGTCCGAAGTAAGCCCATCTTATTTACGGGGACTGGCGTCTAATTAGAAACAGGCCTTAACTCACTGCCCCCCAGCCACCCCCTACCCCTCACGTATATATACAGGATGTTTGTTTAAGTTCCAGGGATTCGGACGATATCCCATAATGCATTGAATTTATTGCTCTACTTACCCAAGGCGACGTCCAGGAATTGGAGTAGAGGACAAACTAAGGGATGTCAAATTTGAGCCGAGAATCGAACGAGAGCCAAAGAACTGCACGCATTTATTCTTACCGAGATAAACCTGCGGGTATAAGATATTTGCAATTCTACCGATTATCACCGATTTAACAATTTCGAGCTTCAAGCTTCGAAGTTAGCCTCTTATCCTCTCCTTTTTATCCGCGAGTCCTAATTCGCGCAGATATAGGTATATACGCATGGTACTGTATGTGTACACCTCGAGCTACACCCGCGTATAGATGTACAGATATTATGCCGGGAAGTACACGCGGGAAATCCGAGGCACTTCGCGATGGAGAGTGCAGGAGGAAAGTCTAAATCGATCCGGTCCCATTCATTCGTTCATCCATTCTGGGCTCATGTATCTTTAATTCGTCTCTCTAGCTGATCTCCTCGCTCTTTCTCTCTCTCCTCTCTACTCCCTGCCCTCCTCAACCCCCGCATCTACTTCTACCTCCACCATTCTCATCCCCGCATCACCGAAAGTGGCACTCTAGCGGTATTCCGTATCTTATTCAAAATATAACGCACTTCCCGTGTCCCGATGGGGGTTGCCGGGGACGAAGAGGGCGCGGTGGACCTCGGCGGAGGGTGGTTCTTGGTTAGCAATTAGGGGCCGACACGGGGGCCCACTTACCGGATCCCCAAGGGGTTCTCAAGTCCCTGAAACACGCCGCAACCTACGTTACGCGACGCATTTAACCCCGGAATTACTGAATTCGAGTACGAATGAGAGGTCGCGAATCAGGTAAAAATGTACCGGCAGATTTCTGCAGTTCGGCGTGAGCCCGATCATATATATCTTGTATATGGTGTACATCCTTCGTCTTTGCCTCGTTAAATATCCCCGCGATATTCGCATGGGACAAATTTTCACCCAACTGACAACAGGCTAACGTCCAGTTGAGAGCTTCTGGTAGCGAAAGACGTAATGGCCAAGTTTGGCCGCAGTCTCATCTAAGTGCCCCATGCATCCCACACCACTGTTACGAGATGCTTTCGATCTCTCTCACGTCCAGGAACCTCTCCGGTTTCCCACTCTGCTAGCCAATTCGGAAAAGTTTGATAAAGAAAATATGAAAAAAAAAAAAGGAACAAGAAAAAAAAAGAAACGGTTAGCGTTTCGTACGTTTGGCGCGCTAATTTTTGAAAAACTTTTATTATTTTTCAGTCTGTACTGCATAGATTATTATGGCTTTATATAATACGCATATGCAGGTCCTAGATACACACGCTCGCGGATACCGCGAGGCTTTCGCAATAACAGGGCTCGTGAATAATACGTGGAATTACAAACTGGTTCCAGCAGCAGTCTGAAAGCTCGTAAAATCTTGCCTGAGAGAAATCGATGGGATTCCAATTCGCAAAAATGGTACGCGCCGTCCCCGTGCCCCGTGCCCCGTGCCCCGAGTCCTGCGTCCAAACCCCCTCAACCTCGACACTCCAACATCTCATTCAAAGTATCGCGGCTACATTAATGGATTAACAATAACGTAATGCGAGTTGTCACTGCGTCATGCCAGGCGCGGATGAAATGAAAGTTTGTTTTTCTTTATTTTTATTTCATTTTTTTTTTTTTTCTTTTTTTTTCTTTTTTCATACACATTGCGAAACGGCGAATCTCTCAAATTTATAATAACGCAGCAGTAGGTACTCCTAGGTATATATATATAATTATATAATATACAATATATACACGATAAGCGAAACAAGGAGAAATTATTTCGTTTAAATCTACTGCCCCAGCTCTCAGACCAGAAATCACGAGGCTTGATCGCCGAGGTATGACTGTCCGTTAACGAGCTAACTTGTTAATTAAATCTCATCTCGGGAACCCGCCTGTTCTTAACTACTAATTAGCTTAACAAAAATTTCGTACGGGAGATTTTTAGGCTTTTTCTGTTTTTTTTTTTTTTTTTTTTTTCGTATGTTTCAGACTCCGTGTCTCCGGATATATTCATCTCGATATATCGGCTCTTATAGTTTCCGACGTGATAGTATCAGATATAATTCGCTAACCCCTCGCTTTTTTTTTCTTTTTTAATCTTTGTAGTTTTTTTGATTTTTTTTTCTTTCTTTTTTTTTCTATTTCATCGTGTATTTGTGTGGGGAATCGATAATAAGAACCGATAATCGAGGGAATTGTGGGTATTGTGTCGCGGGGGGGTCGAAGAGAATTGAGTCGTAACCAGGTGTGCCTACCAGCTAGCTAGCTTAAACTCCCCCGAGGAAACGATCGAATCCCGCATTCTGCTCGTCATGGAATTCGATGAAGCCGTCCATTACTGTCGAAGCCTTTGAATAATTACCACTCCTAATTAATCGTTGGGTATTGAATTTTAAGCGACTTAATTACACGCTATTATCGCGAAACCGCGTCACGCAGCTACCCCCTACCCCCGATGCAATTCATTAAATCAGACAACGTTTCTTCGGTTTAACTTCTTTGTCGAAAATCTGTATAAGGCCTAGTAATTTTTGGAAAAGGTAAAGGAGAATTAAAAAAATTGAAAATTGGGAAAATATTATAGGTATAGGATTGCAAAAAAAGAGAAACAAAAAAACAGTTAAAATGACAAAAGTTTTTCAATACCCGCGAAAGTTCTATACTCGGCGTCGGGGCGCTACTCTGATAGTATACTATGTATATGAGTATATGAGTATATAGGAACCGCACTAACGAGGCATCGAGTCTAGCAGCGCCTAGCATCGGCGTCGATATCAACCGGATAGAAAAAGTTGAACGAGCAAGCACGCGTCGATATGACGTTATCCAATTAAAAAACTGCCTTTGTACTATCACAGTTTCACCCCCCGCGATTCAGGACGCGTATTTTCCGACTGCCTATACTACATATACTACCCAAACAAAACGCAAGCCCCCTTCCTCCCCCGCCTTATTTCTCCGTCCCTCTTTTCATCCGCGGGAAAGGCAATTTCCAATTAGTTCGAACCTTTTTTTTTCTTTTTTTGTATTTCTTTTTTTTTTTTCATATATTACCTAATACCAGGTTGCCCCCAAAAATTTGAAGCTTGTAGCTATTTTCCGAATCTTTCAATACCCGAAAGACTTAATCATTTTTCAACTCTATATTGATAATTATCAATCATACCGTAAGAAAATTGTTCAATCGTTCTTATCTAAGACGGTTATACTTTTCCGTCTAAGACTCAGTCCGGCTAGCGCCTGGTAGCACACAATCCAACTTACACTTCGGATTCGCGTAACTGTTGGAAACGCAGTACTACCTGGGTAACTCAGATAAAAATTGGCCACTTTTTTTTATTTCATTTTTTTTTATTGGGCGAATGAATTTTGTATCGTATTATACTCGCGGGGGTGTAGTTTGAAAAAAAAAATCGAAAAAAGTATTTAAATATATATAGATATATATTTTTTTTTTCTCCCTTCTTTAGAGCATCGATACACACACGGGGCTAAAACTGTTAAAGCTCTGGTCGAAAGTTTGAGATTTAATAAGCCCTGGTAGACAAGGAGAGGGAGTCATGAGACCGGCTCACACACTCGGGCACATGCAAGATCCTCAGGCTCGAGCGTTGATTACCTTTTCTCCCCAGCGTCGCAGCCGCCTCCGACATTATTAATAATGAAACCAATACACCCCCTTCTCACCGCCTCCTCGTCGTTCTGCACAACCAGCTACGCTACGCCACGCCACGCCACACTCTTCCGTTATACCAGCTACCTCCGGCCTCTGCCTCGGCCCCGGCCCCGGCCGCTCGCCTTTAACTAAATTAATTAATTAATTAATTAGTTAATTAATTAATTAACGCCATACACCACGACTAATATGAGGTACTAGAGGAATGGGGTGGGTACACACTCACGCGTCTAGATAGATCCCGCGAAAGAAAATACTTGCCTTGAAATAGGGGCTATCATCCCCGTTGATCCGTACCCCGTTGAGGTATGATCTGGTTTGGTTATTTGTCAATAGTTATGAGACTATGAAACGTTTCTAATAAAGAGAATCGTATGTGTACCCTAGGTACTACATGTCGCGATAGTACGAGCGGTATAGAGTTGAATTGAATTGAATCGAATTGAATTTAATCGGTGAAATAGGTCGGAAGCTGGAGTTAACAAAACGTGAAACAAATTTCGTTAAAGGGTTGTACACGTAATACATACGTAAAAAGTAATAATACAACAAAAATAAATGCGGAAAGAGAAGAGAAGAGGAGGAAAAATAAAAAAAAAGAAATCAAATGAAAGAAAAAACCGCGAAATGCAGATGAATAAATTCGCGAAGAGTGGACCGGTACAGTATAGCAATTCGGGCAGCGGCACATACTGGTGCAGCTGTTCATTAGAATGCCTTGTCATGTATGAACGCGCTTCGATATTGGGTTTAAAAAAAGTGCTTTTTGATTACGGCCAAATCACGTGGAGAGGATAGAGAGGCAGGTAGGTAGGTAGGTAGGTAGGTAGGTAGGTAGGTAGGTAGGTAGGTTATAGGTACCTGTTTGCACGCACCCGAGATCAAATATGGCGCCCACTGACGCGACGGCACACAATTTTCATATTAATTTTTCCACCTTTTATTTTTCAACTGCATTCAATTTAGCGTGAACAATGCCCCAGTGTATTGGCATTGCCCGGACAAATATAACGAATTCCAAAAATTCAGTTCAGATACAAAAGGCAGATATATAAAAATCAAACGAATAATACTATTTATTATAGTCCGCGTACACCTAGGCACACGTATGTATGTACATACCTACGGAAATATCCGATGAAATTGCTCACTGATACAGGCGCATATGCCGATGATACCTGAAATTCGAATATACCAGATAAATCGAGAGAGAAAAAAAAAAAAAAAAAAAAGAAAAATTCTATTTAATCAAATAAATTTATAAATGATCGTAGATTTCATTTTTTATTTTTCTTATTTTTCTTATTTTTCTTTTTTCTTTTTTCTTTTAACCCGCGATATATATATATATACCTAATTGCGAGATAAAGTTGTTCCTCGGCTGTACCGCCAACCACTATAGCAGAAAAAGAGAGGAAAAGCTGTGGGAAAAGGATGAAAGCTCTACTCTCACCCCGATGACTTACTAATTGGAGGAGCCAATCTCTGTGATTGGTCCACGAGAGAGAGAGAAAAGCAAAAGCAAAAGAGAAAAAAAAAAAAGACAAAAATGAGAAGAAAAAGGCGAGAGAGAGAGGACGGTGCGAGGTTTCAAACGAACGAACCTGTGAGCCGCACTCGCGTTCGCGTTCGCGTTGCTAACTGCAAATGTGCGTACCTATGTATATATATATATGTATATCGAGATTTCCGCGGTGTATAGGTGTAATTTATTTGTTTGCTTGAAGCATTACCTTAATTGCGAGTAGGGCATCTCTAATCAGTAATCAGGGCTGCCCGGTGCCCCGTATGCGGATATCATCGCACACCGTATCGATAATGTACGAAACCGTTGCTTTCAAACACGGACGAAAACCTGCACGTGTAGGTATGTGTGTAAAGTTTCAGCCTCTCATTTTGGAAGAAGAAAAAAATAAAAGGAATTTGATTTTTTCTATATTTCACAAAGTCCAGACTTCCTCCGACTCGGATACACTGGACTTTCGTTCGATACCTGAACAGTCCCGGTTATTATTTATCGATGAAAATGAATTTCATAAAAATTTACCTACAGTACTTTACCTACCCCCGATTTTGATCGCTAATTATGTTGGTAGCTAAAACTATTTTGCGAAACCCGCGAGGCAATCTTGAGAAACGTTTGAAAACCGCGAGGTGGCCCCCATTGTCAAAGCGAACGATTATTACACGAGATTAGCTTGTAATGACGTAATAAATAGGTCAGCTGTCAAAGGGTCTGCAGGCGTGCGCGACGAATCGATTAAGACCGTTTTATTGTCGGTTCTTTGATCAAGTCTGACACCCGAGATGTAGGGTCTGGGATTTGCATGTGTGTGCAAATCGGTATGGCGAATTTCATTCCTTTAGCTATTCTCGGAAATGGGGATACACTTTTTGGAATAACAAATCGCACAAATATTATCGCCAACCCTTTACCTAGCCACCATCTAGCCGGGGTAACTGGGGCTTTTGGTAGGTACCTACATCGTGTTTATCTTCCATTACGCTTCTGGCAAAGCAGATCATTGTCGACAGCGTAACCAACCAAAGTCCCCTCTTGCCTCCTCAGAGCTATTGTAGGACATCGTCAGATTCTAGTATCTAGTCTCGGGTGTGTGTTTAAGATCGTATTAATTTAGATTACTTCCGGAATTAACCGCGGCGACAAGACGTACACTCGCGATATCATATATATATACCCACATGCCCCCCATAACCCTTGCCGATACTCTTAAACCGGCATAAAACCCATAAAACTTGCGTTCAACTGCAGTTATACCTTTTCCGTAGCTAATGAGATACGACGGTTATATAGAATAATAGGATGCGAAAGAACATAAAAGGAGTAAAATTAGTTCGTATATAGGTGCAGAGAATTTTGAGACGGACGCAAGGCGCCGGTTTTCTTGTTGTCTTGTTTTTTTTTTTTTTTTTTTTTCTGGCCCCGATTTACTCGGTAGTCTAAAGTTTAACCATGTATACGGTACGTAGGTTCAGGTTCGCTTGACAGTTGCATATATGCGGTTATGGGTTTGTGACGGGCTTTGATCCGCCGCTAGTTTTCACCAGGCATAGACCACCCACGCGTAACGCAAATACGGACGAATGAATAACCGGTAGTATAAGGACTCGTATATCGTTTAGAAATTACTTAAAAATTGATAAAAGGGAATTTCGCGACGATCTTTCACCATACGTTGTATTATCCCATATTTCGTGACCAAAGCACGCGGGTCGAGTCTCCGTAGTCCATAGTGATGAAATTTCTCTATATTTCGATCCGGATGGATATTTTCTTATGCACCCTGACTCAGCGTGACAATGTGTGGCTGACTACGATGGTGATGAACGTCTTCCAGATATGCTGCAACAACGGAACGAGAAAGGGATCCAAATTTTCATACGAGGAGAAAAGGAGCCAATCTTTGCATATGTGTAGGTATAACGTATATTACACATACACGCATACGTATACCTACGTATACTATGTATGTATAGTGTAGCGAGTACGTCAACGGCATTGAAGCAAGCAAGCAATTAATATCAAATCTAATCCAAGCACCAGAGTAGAGGAAGAGAGAAGCATAGCCCACGGCGAACAGATCTTGTGCTAGCCTAGTCGGCGAGTAGAGTCCTGAGGAACTAACTCATTACCGCGAAATTAATTAGGTTGTATGGGTCACAAAGGCCCGCTGCATATACCGTAATTTTCCATACACGTAGCCAGATCTGGTATACGCGTACGTGTAATATGTATATGTAGATGTACGGGGTGCTCTGATAAAGCTATGTGAATCTTTATCTACTAATTAGTTTCGAGTCCTAGCCTTGGCGTAGAGCTAGAAATATGTGTTTCCGTAATGGAGAAAGCCTAAGAATTTTTTTAGATTAAAGTCAATTTTTCGAGATGATCCGCTCCGTTTTGTTACCAAAGGGAAAAATTTCGTTACGGTTGGATGGACCGCGGATTCAGAGACCCACTGCAGAGTTTGCTTTGGTTTGGTTAACGGCGTATTATGCCAAGGTACTAATTTCACAGAAGCGTAATTAACTAATTCATCCAGTCCGTTGTAGCCGGTGCCATTGTGTCCAGCGTGCAGAATAAGCTGAAGGCGATAGGAGCGCGGTTGAAACCTGGAAACCTTGAAACCTTGAAACCCTGGGCACTCGACTCTACGCCTCTACACGGCATTGCAAAGTTACACAGGTATACGCGAAACCTAGGCATAACAATCGCCGCAGTTTCAAGTCGGCCCGCAGAACTCGTTGCCCCAACGATTGTTTGACTTTCAACAAAGTTTAAACCTTCCCAGCTCGTCGAGGCTCGCGGCGCCGGTGCCGGTGCGATGGGTGTGTATATACACGCGCTTTTAAGTTTTATAAATTTTGAAAAAAATAAAAATTATTCTTCAAACTCAACGGCAAAGAACGACAGACAGCTAGACCCAAATCCCCCATTCTCATAGATAATTCAGGGTGGGGTAATAAATCGAGCTTTAGGAAATCCATTTTTCGGATCAAACATTCTCTCGCTGATAGGGAAATACTATAATGGACGTATACGGTCGGTGAGTGTGAGCCATTGCCTGCACTCGATGCAGTAGGTAAACCCATTAATATAAGCTGAATTATAAGCGAACAAATCTGCCCTCGAATTCACAAAATTTTCCACCCTCTATGTTATACATGTATATATATATATATGCATATTTATGTATGTTACATAGAATAATTAGTTGATCCATCTGACAACCGCAGCAATATAATCAGATTATCATTAATCCCTTGCCCTCCCTGTACGAACACCCGCATACTACAACGCCCCAAGTTGGGTGAAAGGTCATCGTGTAAGTTTTCCTGCACCGAACCGGGCATGGGTACTCGATGCATCTCTTCTCGGTATACCTAAGTTATATGTACTTCAAAATTACAAGCCATTAAATTATAGGCCGCGGTAATAACCGCGATAGACGATCAGACCGGAGGATATACCTAATAGATTTTTCAGTCATTATTTTCCACCTGATTCAAGTTTTTCTCTACCTATAGATATACTGCAGGCATGTACGGCCTATGTATAGCCATATACATACCGAGGCCATTATACGCGTACGTTGGCTCGAGGTCGTATTATGAGCAAGAAGTACGGTCTGTCACAAGTGAAGCAAATAATTTCGCGACCGCAGAATCGGGTAAGCTGTCCAGTGCAGATATAGGTAAGCTTGGGGGCCGGAAATGATTGATAGCGTCGGCTGAGCATGATTATTTTATTAATCGGTTTTCTTGACCGGTACGGCACCGCGGCCAGCTTGTATCCCTTTTTATATACACCGAAAATATAAAAATCTTGGACAGGTTTACGAGCCAGGAGTAGCTGTATTACAAACCCATTGCTGTGGCTCCCGGAGGTAAAAACTTTCCTAATTCTTTAGAGGATGAAAATTTTTCAAGGAAAAATCCCCCACTCAAGGAGGTAGATATTATATTGATGGGTTCAAGGCTCGAAGGTTAATTGCAAGATACTCGGTATTATAGACGCCGCAATTCCGATTCCCCGATTTATTTCTTTTCGAAAACTATACGATCATCTTTTTATTTCTGTAAAAAGCAACCTGTCAAAATAGCCCCGAAGCCTATATAGGTAAGGTTGACAGAGAGTGATAGATGTACCAGCGGTTGATCGGCCTCGTAAAATCCCGCGAAAATTGCACCACCAGATTATTGTGTTGGATGCAGTGTGTGTAGAAAAAAAAAAAAAAAAAAGTAAAAGAAGAAGAGGGAAATATAGAGGAAAAATGAAAAAGAAAATAATAATAATAATAATAATAATAATAATGAAAACAAAAATAAAAAATAAAAAAAAAAAAAAAACCGCACGCGGCACAACCTTCCGCCGTACAGCAATGCCTCCTTCAACGTCGAGCCCCTGAAACGAAAGCCGCTGTTTCAATTAGCACCACTTTTAGCAGGCTTATTTAAATCCTAAGTGCACTGCACTCGACGCAGAGTCGCGGTAGTCGTGAAACGGTACGCTGTGCATCGCCAAGTGGATTTGCATATCGTTCATTATTTACCCAATCGTCTAATTTCCCTTGTTCCCAGTTAAACCGAGCGAAAACTTCGAAGGCAAGTTCTGTATGGATGCACTGCCGGTGGCAGGGTACGTAAAAATAAAATTTAAAACAGGATGTATATGGGTAGATGTATGGGATGTATATATGGTATCGCATATATACAGAGAAGAGGACATTAGCCACGGTACAAGATATCGCGGAGCAGCGAATTAATTAATTCATCAATTCTGTCAAATGGCAGAAATTCGTTGTACAAAATGATCCGCGCAGGTGGTTCGCAGAGGCAAACTCAGAGTTAGGTTTCGAGCACGTTCCAGAGTCACACGGTGTGTATAGTTGGTGAGAGTTTGGATTGAATGGGTATTTAGGTGCTTTTGTGTGGCCGACATTATTCCATCACCTTCCATTCAATAAATATCATCTTAATGAACTCATGTATATTTGATTGGGCGCCTATCCCGTCATCCCCTGCACCCCGCGCTATGCCATAGTAGGTATACCACACACATAGACCCATGGACACATCCACGCAGACCGTATATCCCGCTCTCTCATTCCTCATCGAACGTGTATCCCCCGAGCATTGCGTTTCCATTTTATTTCGATTCCAACAATTCCGAAGAGGCAGAATCGACACACTTAGTCAAAGGCCTATTGACCCATCAATTATAAACTATCATATTATTGTTCGTTGGACGAGAAAACATACCGAAATTTTCCTCATCCCCTGGTGCCTGGTTGTCATATACCAGTACATTGGTGTGTATGTATATAACCCGTCTCGAAAAATGGTTGATCCTCTGTAACGTGGGACGTTTGACTCTACTTGTCACTACATAAGCCAGGAGATGGAGCAAAGAGGAAAGAGGAAGGAGGAAAGAGGAAAGAGGAAATAGGAAAGAGGACGAGGAAAGCAGGGGTGAGCGATAGAGGAGATGGGAGTAACCAGGGTGGGGGGCAATCTTGCTAATGTAGCGCCCATCCCGCACACCCTCAACGAAACCACTACGTATAAATAACACGCCCGAGCCAGGGTTTCGCCCATCTACCCTATACACACACACACGCACACACACACACACGCATGTACAGTTAACTGGTGTATAGACGTAGACGGTATATAGCCAACAGCATCCAGTATCAGAGTAGATACGGTGAAGAAGGAGATACGTATAGAGGTATACACGTAAAAGCAAAAGCTTCGGAAGGGATAAAATGCTACAGCCTCCTCACTGAATTGACAAAGATACCCTCCCCTCCCTCCTGTTTACCTTTACTTTAACATAGAGTATAGACCACCGTTGCAACTGCATACATAATACACATATATATAGATACAAGTTTGTTTTACATATAAGAGCAGACGGAGGGAACGAATTAATCATTCATTCACTCCTATCTGATATGACGATTGGGTGTGTAATTTTGAAACTAGATCGCGGATTGAACGAGCCAAAAAATAATTCCTCAAAGTTTACGCTATGTTGCATGTATGGCAGTAGTATGTATATAGACGTGTAGTACAGTGCAGTACAGTACACGCGTGTGTTTGTGGAATGGAATAGATTCCTGAGGGAAGGTGCGGAGGAGATGAAGGGAGGAGTTTGATGGGCTGTTTTAGTACCACTGTAAAAAGGCACAAATAGCTCGTATAGTATAGTGTATGGGAATAGGGTGCGCGTGGGGTGGTCTTTGAGGAATTGTCTACGAGTGAAATTCATACTGTGATGCAGTTAAACTTTTACCTAGTATATATACGAAAGCTCGTATTTAATTCAGATCGAGAAAGGGTGTGTCCAATTAGGTGTTCGTTGATCGATATAGTATGCACGTTTATTCAAATGAAAGATAAAGGAAATGTACGTGTGCAAAAATTTGTAAAAATATACCTCATTCTTATTCTCTTGTAACACGGTAATCTGAGATCTCGGTGTATAACACCTTAATTGGCAGTATCTGTCAATTGACACTCGTTAGAGTGGAGATTAATTAGTCCTGGTGGTCCCCGCCAGTCTTTGGGTGTCTTTCCAATTAATGAAAGTTATGTCGTTACCGATGTAAAAATAAAAAAATAAAAAAAACAAAAAACCAAAAACGGGCTGCCATTTTCGTGCGGTTCACACAGTCGAGGTTCTTCAGGACCAGGAAATCCCGGAGGATTTTATTTAGTGAATAATAAATTCATCCGCCTATATCGCTATATATCCCTATATAGGTAGTACAGTTCCTTTCGCCTCTTGAACGAATACACGCCACCCTCGAGTTTGACGACTTGCTGCCTTCCATACATGGTCAAAGTTTTTTCTTTTTCTTTTTTTCTTCTTCTTTTGCTTTTGCTTCTTCCTTCAAGAACCACGAACACTCTCATATCCCTGCTTATAAGATCTGCATGCTACTACTAGATCCAACGGTTCTCAAATTTTGACGTTTTCACTTCCTCCCCTCTTTTTCTTCGCTTTTCTTTTATTTTCTTTTTCTGTTGTATAGGAGGGGAATGAGCAATCGATAATATGTGACCGATTCTAAGATAGCATAACGCGATTCCTGCACAGTCCCGTAACATGATTCTAGTTTTTATTTTCGTTTATTTTCAGGGCTGATGATGCTTAGGCAGTAAATAGAAACGGAGCTGGGACCAGGGCCGGGGCGGGGAGGGTTAGGACTTATCGTGTTTTACCCAGCTTTAGTATCCGCCGTTGACATGCATGTTTCACCGGGTATTTGCATCTAGCCAACATTTTATTTCACGGTTTTATATACTGCTACCAGAAAACGGTACTGCACAGAGTGTAGTAGTACGTGCCCCACCCCGTCTTGGTGTTCGTATAATTCCGCAGGAAATACTCAACAGAATCCCATAGGGTATAGTATATTTCTCTCAAGTTGATATTGACACGTGCTTACATCACGGATAGTTTTTTTAAATATTCAAATCCCAATCCAAATATTTTTTATATGAAAAACGATGAAAGGGACGAAGCCTCTTTCACGTCATCGTCAAAATCATCGCGTGAGCCTGTGAGTTTTTTTCAATTTTTAATCCCAATATCGAGAAACTTCAATCGTTGCTTGGACTCGACCCTTTCAACCTCTAGTGCGGTGGCACTCCTCTTGACATTCGCCAATTTTATACCCATCGCCACCGTCCGTCATTCATTCATTCCTCATCCCATCTCTCGCCCATTAGTCTAATCAACTCCTAGGCCGTAGCTATTTGAGTCGAAAAATGTCGATAAAATTTGAGTCGCGTTACAATAAATGAACCGAGAATCGTATTAATTATAATCAGAATCTAGACACTCTATGCACCCTTGTGTCCGCATAGATATCCCATATACCTACCCTCTCCCTATCCTCGTATAGTTGAATTCCATGTGCTCGAGCGAGGAATAGAAGTGAAACGAAGGGGGATGATAATTGTAGTAGTAATTACATAAAGGAAGTGGAGAAAGACAGGCGAAGGCGAAGGCGAAGGCGGAGGCTAAAGGGAGGGTATGGGGCATCTGGGTCTCACGCGACGCACTAATTATCTCGCGAATAAAATCTCATTAAACCCCAGAGACAGAATCTGGCTCGACTGATGCTGACAACATCCCAGGGATCCTCCATGCCCAGCTACTACGGCAAAACCACAACGGTGCTCGTTTCAGTTGGAATAATTATCGCAGATTTATCTCAACAACCGTATAGGCGGGTAGACTAGTTGACCTACGGTTTCTTCGTCGAATCTCGAATTCCACGTGTAAATACGCGTATGATGACGATTCTGAGGGGACGATGATCACGATGAGAAAATAGCGCACGTAGGGGTGCCTGCAATACGCTGTATGCATATTGTGCGATGATAAAATTATAAGAGACACCTATATAAGGACGGTTAAATCGATTCTGGGGCACCACAAAGGTGGTTCGGAATTTCCTTATAGTTTTTACGTGATCGTTCGGATGAAATTGGTTAAAGTATAGAACGTGATCGATCCGTCGAAGCGGCGAGTGTAAATGCAGAATTTTATCGAGCGGATCCGCGTGGAATTTCGTGGCGATACGACGATGTGCCTGAGTTAAACCACAGCTGGTTTCAAGAATGAAAGAGAAAAAAATAAAAAAGAAAGAAATTTATAAAAAACAGTATATCTGTACAAGCATCGTAATGGTCACGCTCTGTAAGTGGCGTATAATAATGCGAGAGGAAAATAGACGTTAAGATTTTATAAAGATTGCTGCTTCGATCGAGTGGCGAGAGGGTTGAGGGTTTGAATTTATACATGGGCGCCCGCATGGCGCGAACTTTGATAGCGCCCTTGAACTGCGAACTTTGTAAAAATCTCCAAGACTTATATCAACCCCGGGCTGGACTACAGCCAAACCAGTTATGTTTCGACAGTACGTATACCCATCCGCTACGTTCAACCCCTGCGATTTTATTCCACAATTTTCTATACACGTAGGTTTCCTACACAGAGCAGAGGTTTGGGGTAAAAACGAGGTTAAACTATTGCACGGAATTTCTATAATAATAGGATTGGAGATCACCTCCGAATTTAGTATAGGCACATCGCGCCGTATCACATCGTCATGGACCTGCAGCATCAGTCGCGGTTAATCATCGCGTTTGAATCACTCTGTAGTAAGAAATACAAGCGAAAGCTCTAAAGGGCGGGTTGCACGGGGTGGTTAAGGGGAGTTGACGGGGGATGGGGGGTAATCAGTAAATGCGTCCATCAGCGGATTACGGGGACCGCACTCTTCCCTCCCTCCATCCCTCTGCTTTTCCCTCTCCCTTATACCCCGGCTCTCACCCCTATACCAAGCCGCAGCATCCCCGTCCACATTTCTACCATATATACACCAACGGTGGCGTATTCCCTCCTCCTCCTCCTCCTCCATCTCCGCGTCCCTCACGAGCGAACGTGTTATTGGAATTATCAAAATTATTCAAAAGTAGTTGGTGTTATACTCGCGTTTATCTATGAGACGCGCAGCGAGGGTCTCGTCGTAGCCGTGATAAGAATATAGGAGAGAGCGACTCGCGGCTGATAGAAATTTTGGAAATTCACAAAGGAGACGAAACCCCATGTCTGACATCGAAGGAGGCGTCGTTTTGTCGCCTTTAATCCTTAAAGTATTAATAAGGACCTGCTTTATTCGCCATCTCTTTTGACTTAGGTATATTCCCACCGTTTCGAGCCTCGAGAAGTCTCTCCCTCAGGCGCGGCGAGCCTGCCGCTCGCTTTCAAACAAGATCGTTATTTTTGTAATCTCTCTTTCACTCCCGACACGAGCAAAGAAATGGAAATGGCATACTTAGCGTAATATGCTTACGCGGTATACCCATAGGTACATACATACCTCGTATCGCCTATAGATACCACCGATATTCCACACATTATATGATAATAATATACACTCGCTCGCTGCGTTAGCATATCTCTCTTTTTATCATTTTCACCTGAAAATTGGCAAAAAAAAGAAGAAAAAAGAACAAAGATACGTGATTCAACCCCAATCACATATATTTCTATTGTGAAATTAATTTACCCGCTATCATATGTACACGCATTCATATGAGAAGGATGATCAGTACCGAGTGAATAGATTAACCTATATAGCGAAGAAATTACCAAATACAGCTTGATTTATCATTTTTATTCCTCTTTTTTCTTTTCATTTCTATACCATACGAAATTTTTTTACGAGTTTAAAGCCTATCGAGACGAACCCGATCCCCGTTATGATTGGCGAGTCTAATTAGTCTTCTAAATATCAGCACTATCCGCAAAGGAGAGAGAATTTTATGAATGTATATATATATATAGATAGATGTATGTACGTTGTATAGATGTATACCTATACGCGAAGAGAGAGAAGGAGAGAGCGAGCGGGGGGCAAGGAGGAGGAGAGCGAGTCACAGAACTGCGATATTTTCTAAAGCAACTTTATAATTGGCCTTCCGTCCCGCGGGCCACGAGCAGCCGGCAAGTCAGACCTCGGTAATTAACTTCGTTCATTAGCTGAAATTGTTTAACGCACCCCCGCCATCCCCCAGCCTCCTCACTCCTCGCTACCCTCCTGACCTCCCCGCGAACCACTCGTCTATTTATGATATCAGCTTGCGAGCGGGGTGTACGCCGTACAGAGAAAGATAGAGGGAGAGAGAAATAGAGAGAAGCACTCCGAAACCACCAAAAAAAACAGGGATGAAAAAAATCTGACATAAATTCGAAAAAAAAAAGAAAAAAAAAAAAAAAGAGATCCGATTGTTTCTATTCGCAAGGTAGACAGTCTGGACCGAGAAACGGGGAAACATCCCTTAAATTCTGATCCATAGTTGTCCTTGACAATTCAGTTTCAATAATACAACCGATATTCGGGGGTCAAGATTATACTCGTCTTAATGCCGAATTGGGGTTTTATTCATTCATTCATTTATTCGACGGATACCTACAGGATTATATGACATATAATGTAGACTTATCTCGCTCGGGAGATACGAGGTGAAAAAGTAGGTTTACGCGAGGGTGTACCTACTGTATACGAGTCTATACGAGTGTATGATGTAATATAATATAATATAATATAATATAATGTAATATAATGTAGTATATGTAATGTGTGTGGGTGTGGGTGTGGGTGTGGGTGTGTGTGTGTGTGTATACATATTATACAGCGATCCTACGTTTGAGCTCTTTTCGCTAAGCCTCCTCCTTTCGACGCAGGATATGGGCGGTAGTAGGGAGTTGTAGGGTGGGCTACGGGGGTGGTAGGATAGAGGCGGCCTTTAATTAACAGAAAGTGGTTCATTAGAGCTTATTCATTAGAGAGAGCGAGCGTAATTAGCAAACTCTACCCTTCCTCCAGACCTCCTTGCGCGTTTCACCCTCTACACACCCTCTTCCACCACCCGTACCTCACCTCGCTTCGCCTCGCCTCGCCTCGACTCGCTCGGAGCTTTTACCCCTAAGCCCCTTTTACTCCTTTTCACCCCCATACCCTCGTCTTTAACCTCCCCGACCCGACCGCGACCCGCGTACAGGTTCTGGCCCTTACCTCCCCTATCTCCCGGCTCTCGACTCTTTGATTATTGCCATAAGTGTATGTAAGAAGGAGGTAAAAATGAATGAAAATAAATAAGGGGGTTGAAAAAAATAAAGTAACGACTTAGAAACAAGAAATTCATATCTTATAACAATCTAGAAACGCCTGAGCTAAGAACTCGGGCCATTATATACCGTGTACATACAGAAAGGGGTTGGAGATTTAATTGAGCGATGGGATACACGCTTTTTATTATAACCTTTATTTTTTATTTTTTATTTTTTCGATCCCCCACTACCTGAAACCATAGTTTACTCATTCATTTTTTCTCATTTGAAAAGACGAAAAATCACGTTTTATCGGAAAACGGAATATTTTCTGACGCGATCTTATCTCCTTTCCAAATTCTAAGTTCGAGAATCCAACATCCAACATGCAGCACCACTTTACCTATCCGTTAATCTTGTTCGATAGAAGCTCTTTGATTTAGTGACAGTATTCACAATAAATGTGCGCAACGACGTTTCTCGACAACAAATTTCTATTCCTATTGTGCAGGTATAGGTATACCTATCGCGTTTACGGTTCAACACAGAACTCTTCGTACATATAAGATTATCAAGACTTCGGAGTAAGATTCGGTAATTTCGGTCACAGTGTCGCGTGGGTGCGAGTGATCGTCGGTTCTGTACTTGGTTTGCTGGTATAAATATCGACGCGTTTCAAATGAGGAAGAAAGAGAGAGAGAGAGAGAGAGAGAGAGAGAGAGAGTGAGAGTGAGTTCGAGATAGCGTGACGGTGTAAAGTAAGGCAAAGATTCGAGATACCCTCAAGTCCCCGTGCCTGATATAACTGTATACGTATAATTCGAATCTGAATAGTTATTTTCGCTGCGAGATATTTTCCACCGATTTTATGATAATGATAATGACAATGATAATGATAATAATAATTCGCCGGTCAGTCGGCGAGTCGATGCGTTGTTTCCAGATTCTTCCGTTTTCCGAAAGGTAGGAGAGGGACGAACGAAGGATATACGCTCCAGTTTTTCATTCCGATAAGATAAAAATTCTTAAACGACGTATACACGTAGATGTAGATGTATATATGTAGATGTATATAAAATACCGAGACGAAATACGTAGGCAACTGCGCGACAACGAATAACGAACAGACTTAATTAAAGGTTTGCGAACTCGACCGACGCGGCAACAAATCTCTTCCTCCCTCTCTGATCACGGCAAAACCCGATTCTACCCGCGAACCAAATAAGATTGACGTGTCCTCGAGTGTTTTGTTTTTAATTAATTGAACCGCGCTGCTACTGCTATTGCTATTGCTTTTGCTACGGATTCGGATTCGGATTCGGATTCGGATTCTGCTGCGCCTGTGCGCGAAACTCTCTTACTCGGCTCCCAAATTGGGCGAACGAGAATGGACAGCATTCTATTCTAAATGCGAGTTGCCCCGGCAGAAAAACCCTTTGTCTTTTCCCCCTTCTATCTCTATATCGTATGTATATATACCACCGCAGTTAATTCTGTATAATACAAACAGCCCGAATAACTTCTAGCATTTTATTTTTCACTTTTTGTTTTCTTGAAATTTTTGTGTTCTTCGATATACCGGAATCTCGCCGTATCTACTATTCGTCTATATATATACATATATACATATATATATATTCCTTTTATCAGAGATTAGTAGATTATAAAATAAGGGATGAAAAATATATTTTATTAAGATTGTTTCACAAACTATATAGAAAATAACGCGGCAGGGTGCACCAGGACGTTATGTAATAAATCAGTCTCATTAGCGGAGGAAAGTTCGTTTTTGCCAGCGGGCCGCTCATTAGATCGCCACCACTGCGCAGTAATTAGAAGTTTTAGTCCTTTGCTCTATCTTCTCTTCTCTCATCTCCTCTTCTATTCTATTCTATTCTATTCTATTCTATTTTATTCCCTTCTCTTCTTCCATCTTCCTTGAGCGTTTTCCCTGGCAACAAACCGAAAGCCAAAATATTATCGGCGGAAAAACTTGTTCGTTTATTGATGATCGAATGAATTGGGAACAGTATTTTGTCTAATGAAAAGAAAAAAGGAAAAAGAAGTATTTTTTCCATCGTTTATAACGGGATACACCATGCATATAGATATATGTGTGTGAGTGTGTGATATAGAATCTGCAGTACGTTAGTGAATCCTCGGTGACAACGAAGCGGAGAGTGCGTTATAATACGTCTTCATTCGTGCGTAAAAACGGCGGGTAATTAGCGAGCTGTGGTTTTCAGCTAAAAGAAGAATATAAAAATTGAAAAAAAAAAAAAAAAATTAAAAAAAAGAACAAGGGAACTAACTGAACCAAAAAATGTGTAAAAGAAAAAAAAACGAAATGATAAAACAGTGGAATATCACGTCGCGTCCCGTTGCAGACATACGAACACGCGTATGCGTGTCCAATTAATGTGTCATAAGTTTGCATTACATTGTTTTATACGGACAAATTTATTACCCCGTCTCGACTGACAGTTTTCCCTCGTATTTCAGGTACCTACCCTATGCTGCACCTCATTTTTAGCTAATCACTGCCACTGCACAGTCTGCAGCAAAGATTGATTCGAACATCTTCAATCACTGTTATATATAGAGATGGGTGTAGGCGAAGTTCGGGTTTCATCACATTTTGATAAGAATAACAAATTTTCAAATTCCTCGGTTACAGTTCCTTCGAAAATTCTACCCTCAGGGGATTTTCTTGTACTGTCAATCCGGAAGTGGAAGTCGAAGTGGAAGTGGAAGTGGAAGTGGAAGTGGAAGTGGAAGTGGAAGTGGCGTCTGCATCAGTGTCGATGAATCGATATACCATCGTGCGATTATTATCGGTAGGAGAGGCAACTCTCGTTAAACAAATAATTCAAGAGGCGCATCCACTCGTCGGGTGTGCAGGGGCGAGAAGAGGCAAAAGGGGGTTTTGAGGGTGGTTGGAAATTTAATAGGCAGGCCACTAATTGGAGTTGTTCCCTTTGAGAGAACGGCTAAGGGTGCGTTTCGCGTTGTGCGTTACCGCTATGATGTACATATATATACATATATATATATATATATATATATACACGCAAATATATATTATATATACATATACACACACAGAGTATAATACATATGCGTATATAGATATAATATGCATAACCCACGCGTTGGTACTTTGCGCAATCATCGAATGCTCAATTATCATGCACGCTTAGATACCTATGTATACGTGAACGATGTGTATATTTCTATACCGAACTTTAATCTTGTTATTTATTTTTTTCTATTATTTTTTGTATATACATTTTTCAAAATTAGAACAAATTTTCGCGATCCTTATTAGGATCTGTTATGTATGTGTAGTAATTCTTATTCCCCTTTATAGAGTATGTATATATATATATATAGGTACTTCGAGAGGGTATACCTGCCATCTGAAAACTGTCAATTTTATTGATTCGAGCTTTCCAATTTTTTCGCTTTGGTATGAGAGCCGATAAACTTTACGACGTTTCATCGCGGATTTCCGATCGCGGTCTCTTATGGTTAGAGTTGCGAATACCCTTCACATATTACAGGATATCTCGCGAGGCTCGAAGAGTTTTAATTTATTTAAAATTCCTCGACCAAATGCGAGGCTAATACTTCATCCCGTATTTTCTTTTTTCTTTTTCTTTTTTTCTTTCTTCGCCTATTTCCATACGCGAGAGCCAATCATGCTAATGACGTAGGCGCGAGTAGAAGGAATAAATGAAGACGAAGAATAAGAGTAAAAGATAAAACCATTCGGAATTCTATATAAAGTTTTAGTTATTTTTCTTCAGCATCGCAGTTATAATTGGTTAAAACTAATTACTGGGGAATATAACCAACAACGCTTCGCCTATATTTATCTATGAACTGTTTCGCGAGCCTTAATTCCCTGGCATTAATTCAACACGTACGATGGTTGTTAATCAGCAGCAAGAGGTGATCAATTAACTAATATATCAAGTCGAGACAATGACGGGGGGACTCTCCGGAGACGGGGCGGGCCTTTCGAACACCGAGAGACCTTTTCTCTTTAGACAAAAAATAAAAAGAAAAATGAAAAGAAGGAAAAAAAAAAAGAAAAAATTGCAGAAACTGGGGAGTAGGTGGGATAAAATTGTATATATATATATATATATAGGTAAGTATTTATATAAGACATCTAGAACTTGGATGCTGCATGCCACGCGCGTAGATGTATACGTACTACATGTATGTGCATACCTACGTACGTGTACCCGGCTTACCCACGTCGCAAGATAAAATATAAAGCTTGAAATATTCCCAGGACAGACAGCTTTCACACACCTCACATAATGACTGCTTTTTCTCATTTATACTTTACGCGAGGTAACACTAACAGTAACACATTAGACAATATTACTTTTGGGACGGTATCGCTGCTCCAGTATATCGCACAGAGAACACACGTCAGTTTCCTTCCTCACATCACTTTTTAAGAAGAAGTATTTACGAAAGAAAAGATATTTGTTTTATAAAAAAATTTTCTCTTTAAAGAAAATAAATAAATAAATAAATAAAATAAACAAACAAATACTATACGATAGATAATTACTATCATTATTTCTTTCACATAGTATTTTATCAAATGAAAGCGAGGGGAAAAAAAAAAAATCATATCAATTTTTCATTCGACATATAATTAAAGAATTGATCATTATTTATGTTTCGTAAACTCTCGCGCGGTGGTTTGCTGTTTGCGCAAAGTATGATTTCTAATTCATTACTATATATATATATGTATATATATTTTTTTTTTTTTTTTCACATGTATAGGTATATTCCTACACACGATCTCGAATGCAGGAAAGGTTGTTCTTGTATCGTAATAATTTCCCTGGACGACTCTACGGCTCG
The DNA here is from genome assembly GCA_963978835.1 of Tenthredo scrophulariae. Lineage (NCBI taxonomy): Eukaryota > Metazoa > Arthropoda > Insecta > Hymenoptera > Tenthredinidae > Tenthredo > Tenthredo scrophulariae. The sequence goes on along the minus strand of OZ022230.1, from coordinate 28,119,694 downwards.
TCGTCGGTACAAGGTATAAGGTAGATGGGCCGAGGTATAAGGGTGAAAATAGAGTATAACGAACACGGGGGGTGGTGTTAGTCATTAGTTGATTGGCTCAGGAGTTTGTAACCCGTTCGAATCGTAATGTGGATATGAAAAAGGAGACCTTTACAAATTTTATAGCTCATTGCTACGATTCGTATATTACGGTGCTCCTTAATTTCATCATTTTAGAATTTCAATGCTGCCATGGGCCAGGACGTCTCCAAATATACAAAAAAAAAAAAACAAAAATGATATCTGTATATGGAAAAGTTCAAAGGCTTTGGGTCGATAGTTAGAATTAGGATAAGAAACTGGGATTTCGGAATAATTTTTTGTATTTTTTTTTCTTTCGAACATTTTTGCCCATGGAAGAATCGAAATTCGAATCAAGGACCACCCTGATGTATACGTTATAGACTCTGCCTATTTATTACCGCTGCTCTAATTTTCATACAGAAAAAAAGATCGGTTTGATACTTGGCATGAAATGCCCCTTACATCAGAGGTGGGATTCTGCGAGTGGATGATAAAACGATTTCTTTCAATCTCTCCGAGGCCAATCACTCGGCGTGTATACCTACATGTATACGTATAGAGGTATACAGTGTAACATGTGATCGTATTCTCTATTTTTACCTTTCTCGTGGTCGGGAAGAACCGCGAGCGAAAAGAAGAGATGAGATGAGATGAGAAGAGAAGAGAAGAGGAAAGAAGAGACGAGAAGGATCTCGCTCGAGTCGATTCGCGACCGCGGTGGTAATCCACTCACCGACCGCCGATACATGCCGCGTGTACGTCGCCGTACACATACATACATCGATATGCCTACATACGACGACCCTTTCATTCGTGTGCTAAAACCACTACGGCAAATTGTCCAGTCCCGAGTTGAACCCGGCCCCGCTGTACCTATATAGCTATGGTATCGCTTCATATGCACTTTGATTAAAATATTGCCATTTAGTATGATATAGGTCTTGCTCATCGCGTCGTGGTACCTATACGATACATATCGCGTTCCCACCCCCCGGTGGGGTGAAAAAAAAAAAAAGAAAATAATAATTCTCCTTAATATTCGCGTAAGAAGAAATTTATTTCGCGCATTAGTTATATATACATACATGTGGATATTATAACCGCAAGGTATCTCCGAGTATCGTATTCGAATAGCTGAATCTCTATAGCGCGAGAAGGACTTAGCGAAATCGGTACATCAAATTCAAAGTTCGCTTCGAAGCCAATTCTATGAAATACCCTGCAATAACTCACCATAAATGGCCGAGGCATTACACCTATTGCGATACTTTATTCAGTTCATAAAACGTTCCAGCTATAACGTATTGCGGTAGTACGTGCCTCAATTTCATCTGAGATACGTATTTTTTAAAACTTCACATTCGAATATTCCCCCCTCCGCCCCCCTCTACACCTCGAACGATTTTCAGTTTTGCTTATCACCTGAACGCGAAACAATATTTGTCAAAATTTTCTAAAAAAAATTGCTGCGATTAAATTTTCGTTCCCATTTTTCTTTTTCTTTTTTTTTTTCGTTTTATTCTTTTTCCAAGGTTCTTGGACAACGGGGTAGGTAGGTATACCTATAGCGGTGTATGATAAATAAAAAATAAAAAAGATCAAAATGAACTCGTAACACGGAATATTATCTTTTAATTCGTTCTAATTTAACGTCGAGAATATAATCCACGAACCCCTTTTCTAATTACAAAAAATTAATTTCATTTCAAACGTACGCTCCGTTTCGCCCCATCAGCTCTTGGATAAGGTTTGAAACACGGTGGTGTGGGGGTTGAGGTGGTTGGGTGTTCGGTGGGGTTGGGCACGGTATATAAAGGCCTAAAAAAACATTTGCCATTTTTTCCCAAAGGTCACACATTCGGAATTAATTAGATTTCCTCTTTTTCCAACGACCGAACAAGCTGCAAGCTTTTCCACCCCTCATCGAGCCCCTTTGAATTTCCCTTTCATCCCTTATTTTTAATTATTTCACGCAAACCACACGTTAAACTTCGCCCGAATACGGTGAACGGGGCAAGGGGACAGGGCCTGGTTGTAGAAAAAAAAAAAAAAATTAACAGAAATAAAAAAATAAAATAAATAAAAGGATGAAAAAAAGAGAGAATGAAAGAAAAAAAAAAAAAAACGATCAAACCCCTTCGTTCAGGCCATCACGCAGCTCGTGACCCAAAGGCGTTCGGAAATCAAAAACATTCGGTCACAACTCGCCCGATGTATACCCACTTTCAAAAGATTTGAAATTGAACAATTTTTTTTTTTTTTCCTCTTTCCCTCCCCCCACCCATTTATATACTTTGAAAATAAAATTTCAATCAATTACTTATTATCACTGCAAGGAGTGGCAGTTCAAACATTATACATATCTATACCCTTTTTTACCTCCCTCCAATGTTTATTATTTCTATTGCCCAATATAAATCCAGGTAATGTATATTTTTATTATACCCCTAATTAGAAATGAGTTATATCATTTTTCAGAGAGATTTAATATAATATTACCGCGGGACGCGAAATTTGAATGAATGAGTAAATAAATAAATAAATGAATAAATAAATAAATAAATAATTGAATAAATATAAAAAAAAATATATCAAAATTAAAATAATTAAAAATAGAGAAAGAGAGAAGAGAGGAGAAAAAAGGGTAATGAAAAAATGTGAAAAAAAAAAAAAAATGAAAAATGAAAAATCGTGCGCCGATTTACAGCTCGGCCAATTTATTATCAGGACTTCCGACCGCCACTGCACGCGGCACACACCGTACAATTGTTTAAAAATCACATCCATGTACCCGCAGCATACTCGATCGTTGACCAACGCGATTGTTCATTCAATTTGCATTTTTTCCATACACACACACACGCATGGTGAAATTTTATCTCCGATATACGATTAATTTTTTTTTTTTTCCCTATCGGCGTTGTATACGCTCGTGTTGTATCCACAAAATTTTTCGTTACCTTTTTTCATAAAAATTATTACAACTATGGACTTTTTAATATCTCTTGTTAGATTTTATAGTTGTATATATATTTATCCTATATATACGTAAGCACGTTGCAAATATAATTTGATCTATACTATACGTCTATGTATTGTACATACATACTTGGAAGAAATTATTCGAATATATATATATAAGTATATACGCACGATTCGTATTAGTGGTAGACGTATAGGCACAGGTATATAGGTAGGTCGTAAAATAAAAATATATAACTAAAGTGTTGAAAACAACAAAGAGCGAATTTTTTTTTTGCCAATTTTTATTTATTTATTTTTTATTCTTTTTTCTTGCTCTTCGCGTAAATAGATTTACGACACGGCGACTGCGGTCGGAGTTCGCATCCTGCAGCGCAGCCCGAATACGTCTCTCATTTTTGAACTGGTATATATGCACGTAACGTTCTTCCACCTACTCCACCTCCTTCACTATTGTTTCCAACCTTTTATTTTGAACCCTGATGCACGGTCCATGCGTCATTGCCAAATAAATTTTTACGCCGACCCGTAAAATATCTGTCTCCAAACATCATTCGCGAACCCGCCTCTGCTTCGAACACGCCGCAAAGTCTAGCAGACCGGAAATCGCTTCGACTTGATGTCTTAGGTCGGATAAAATGAGGGTGAAATTCAGAAGAGAGAAAGAGGGAAAGAGAAAAGAGAAACGGAGTGAGAGAGAGGTAACTGAATATTTTATTTCTCTACGATAATAATTAGTGCTTTACATTTGGTGAAACTAACAAATATATATATAAGGTAAGAGGGTCGTTAAAGAAATAATAACAATATTATAACAAATCTAAAATTATCGTGTATATACCTATGTGTGCGTAACTAAAAAATAGCTAATCTGCACCCGAGGCCGGGTCAGAGTTCCCAATTTTCAGATTTTGATATTATTTTTTGGAAAAATTCGCTCCCAAAATTCTAACAATTATTTATGACATCGTGAAGTTATCGATCGAAGAAGATAAAGTGAGGTTCTCGATTGTAACGAACTATTCTTTGTCTTCACAACCCGCGAAATAGATCGAAATTTTTTGGGATCTTTTGGCTTTTGGGGTTTCTGAAAATTCGGAAGCCAAACCCAGCCTCGAGAACTCGGTATTACCACAAAAATCTAAAAGAGTATCACAATTGGTTTTTATTGTTAATAGGCTTGGAAAGAAAGAAAGAAAGATAAACACGAAAAAAAAACTTACACCTGTAGATAAGCAGCGTAGCGAATCGTGGGTAGATTAAATTTCACCTTCCACGCAGGATCTACGCTTGTTTATTTCAAGTGCGGTCAAAATGTGACGACGAAAAGAAACATTAGGAATCGTATACAGAGGAATAAGGTGAGCCATGGGACGAAAATATTTACCGCAGTGCTAATGTTTAGCATTTTAGTCCGAAACGTTGGATGTGTGTCAGTTAAGTCTAGGTTTCCACCCGGTCAAGATGACCACTGTGATTTCTTTCGCGGACCATGAAACTCCGTTGTCGTTACGATTGATTGAGCGTATAAGTAAAAACTAAAAACTAGAAACTCAAAACTGAAAACTAAAAAGGAAAAGGTAAAAAGTAAAAATAAAGATCTGGCCTATTGAACTTGGCTCAATTACGCGGGAGGCAAGAGCTAGTAACTATAGATTTTTAATTGAATGCTCAGCCTCTGGTTAGAAGGGAATATAACTGAGTTAAAAATTAGCGAGGTGTTGATAAATTCAAAATCTCCTAAGATTTTTCGGGTGAAAATAAATCGCGTATGCTGCAGCATTCGCAGCCCTAAATTTCGACGTGACAGTTGGTACAGGCTTTTCTATTTTGTCTTCGCAATGATGTGAGGCGGATTTCTTATCCTCGTGGGAACTGAATAGCGAGTTTTTTATGTGTTCTAGTTTTTGAAAAAACGCCGAAAACAGGTGGACCTTCTTTTCCTCTTTTTGCGGGACTGGCGCTGGCGGCTGGAGAATAATCTCCTGATGAAAAGGCAGATGCAGAGATATGTGGGTCTCGTGACGCGGCTCTACACCATGGTGTTTCTGATTATGCAGGGGATGGTGCGACTCTATACCATGCTTAATCGCTAGAGAACGAGAAAATAAGTCGAGAAAATTGAAAGAAGAAACAAGGAGGTGAGTCAATGCCAAAAAATATTAACCGGCAATGTCGATTTGGTCCTGAAACGTCAAACCGTCCGAATCATGACTCGGATGATCCAGCTGGGATGACCAAGGGTCAGATATTATTTCGCCATTATGCGATGCCGGGATGATTATTTCCGGGTGAGGAACGTGTTTGTACTCTTGTTCGGTCCAGCCCGAAGATTTGAGCTCCTCTCTGAAAGTTTATACGATTTGTTAAAAGTTCCAATACTCATCCAGCCCCGGCGAGGGAAGACCGAGGAAGCAATCACCTGTGCAAATGGTCCAATTCCTGTTTACTAGGTCCGAGTTTGACATGTTCCTCCAATACCAGGCTGACCGGTACAGGATAGTAATGAAGATGATAGTGGTGGACGTCGTCGTGAGATTTCTTCGCCGCGGCTTCCTTTTTCTCCTTTAGAGAATGCAGGAAGTCCATGAGTGCTTTTTTCGGACTGTGAAAGAGAGATCGGTTGATCTAAATGAAGGCAGGCCGACGGTTCGGTCGACGGGCTACTGTAACCCCGTTGGGCTTTGATTCAATGTTTCGGTTGAAAATCGGCATCGATTTATCCATTAATAAGCCATTAGCTTAATCGATGTACAAACGGCGCGAAGCGTCCGAGCGGATTGTCAGCCGTTCGACAAATAATAATTCGCGCTAATTCCCGCTTCTCGAACCCGCGGCCCGCGGGATTAGCGATTTAAAATCCCGAGAACTTTGGCAAATTAATAATAAACGAAAGTGCGAGCACTCCTCCTCGGCTTGGCAATCTCCATGTGTATTATTTACAGTTGCAGCAGTTGAGAGCTCGCTGATACAACTCTACGGTTCTAACTTTCGAACCCAGTTAAACACACACGCGGAACCGATCAAAGCCCACACAGCGGTTAACTAGGATTAGCGCGTTGGGATTTGGTTAATTTATTGGCAAGCCTCGATTCACCAATTGCAGGACCAAACAGCACCCACCCGGTTTGCGGCTGGGATTTAGTTCGGAAATTTTTCGCGAACGAATTTGAGAACGAGAGGAGGAGGAGGAGGAGGAGAGAACGGGGTTAAACTACTCGGAATTAAGATTGTAGAAGAGCTTTACTTACTAATCAAAAAATATAGCCTCTGACGCCGCAGTCGCTATTAGCAGCAGGAAGAAGGTCTGCAAAAAGAGAAAAAGGAGTAACAGGAAGGTTCCCTCTGTTATTAACACGTCGCACCGTTCAGACGAGGAGAAACAAACGGGGAAAAAAGGTAATTCACCACAGAAATAAAAATATTACTTTAAAAACGAATCTGTTATCCATTATTCGTCGAGGTTTGGTCGCTGAAGACTGACCGATGGCGTACCGACCGCGTGAAATGCATAACAAACTGAGAATAGGCTCTACTTAGATCCTCTTATATCTACCCGCGTTCACTACTCTCTCTCTCTCCTAGATCGAATTTTTCAAGTCTAGTCTTCTCGTCGTCTAGGTCTGGGTCAAAATAGACAAGTAGATAGACAGGGACATCAGCGTCGCAGAAAGCGTGTCTTACTTTATTATAAGAATCTAAGTAAGCGAGTTAATGACCTCGCTCGGAAGGACTAATGCGTGCATGACATCCTGTCGATGTAAGTCTTATCAAGAAGTTTTACTTTTCCAATTTTTCAAACTCCACGAGAACCTCGGATCTTTCTTTCGGATCCTTCCCGCGTTTCTAGATTTCTGCAGCGGCTCCAATTTCGAAAGTGAATGAATTCCATTCCGCCGTGATCTATATATAATATTATGGGGATTTTTTGAGAGCAGAAAGTTTTCGTTGCAATTAACCGCGAGATTTACTCTAAGCGTAAGTAAGAATGTGTATTTCTTTTTTATCTCTCTTCTATTTTTCTTTTTTCTTCTTTACGTATACGATTTCTCCTATATATGAGCGATAGCACGCATGTCTATACCTTGTACTGGACAGATTAATCAGCGTACCAATAAATCAGGATACATATATACGGTCGCTGTAGCATGTTACTTTCATTTGAGAAAATTTTTCGCGCCATTTGTTCCTTTTTTCGTTAAAATAATACACAGGTTTCACTCGATCGATGCGGGAATCAATAATATCTGCACGATAAATACAAGGTGCAGCTAATACCGATCTGAGATACTTGATAAACCGCGATTGGCAGCCACATGATTGCGCTCGTCAAAGAAAAAAAGTATACGCATTATATAGTATTTATACTTAGAAAAACATTGAAATTGAAAAACAAACCGATAAATATACGATATAGAGATCGTCGAAGGGTATTGCCGCGTATCTGATAGATTCTACTGTAGAATAACCAGACTCTGCTTCGGGATTGATCATACATAAAATTTGTAGCGATAAATTAAACCATTAATTAGAGAAGCGAGAGGGGGAAATAAATTGAAAAAAAAAAACGTACAAGTCGTACGGAATCTTCGAGAAGGTTTAACTATTTGACAAATATACCCAGTCTACTCTTTACATGACCTAGAATCATTTACTGCGTCTTATACTTTCACGCGAACGATCTAACGAGTATTTTTAAGTAAGAAATAGTGTTTTCTTTCTTTCGGTTATACTCATCCCTGACCTGCAGTAGACGCAGTTAATTGTATGCGATTTAAAAACCGTACGATTGATGCACGTTCGCACCTCGTAAAATAAATTCTTATCTGCCAACGGAGAAATGGATAAAACCGCATAGGCTTTCACAAATTGCTATAGCTGATCGTAAAATTGCGGTGTATAGCGGAAATGTATATATATATATATTTTTTTAAATTAGCGGATATCCTTCTCTAGGTACGCCGGACAGAATGATTATACTTAAAGTATAATAAATAATGTTCAAATCGTTGAGGTAAAATAATATGTTTACTGATAGTATTATACTTATGAAGGACGATCCTTTCTCCCCGAATTTTACCTCGTCGGGTAAATTTCTTCCGGAAAATTTGTCGGTTTTATTCAATCAACCACGTCATCCGTCACTATATATCAGGTAGAAATGAATTTCCCGTAAGATTTATCCGGGGTCCGATATGTGTATTTTTTTTTTTTTTTTTTTTATATCGTCAACTTGATAATGGAGGAAGAAACGAAATCGCGAATAATAATTAAACGTATAATAAATGTCGCAAGAACTTTCTACCCATGAGTAATGCATTCGGAATCGATCATATCGTATCTCGTTTAGGCATGTATGTATAGAAATTCGAGCGGACGATGAATTAGTGAATGAATAATGACGATTTCGCGAAGAAAACGGCAGATCGGAAAATGAAAAACGGTCAGAATAACTCGAACGAGGCGAGCTGCTAATCAAATGAGAGGGTCTTGTTTTAAGTAGAGCTACAGAGTGTTTATTTTAAAATCCTCGAGCTAATTGACCGCAAGGTTCTCTGGACTGGTTGGCTACGACCGGGTCAAAAGGGGCTAAAACGAAAATAAATATGAACTCTCTCCCTCTCCTCTCTTTCTCTCTAACTCTCACGGTTTTCCGCGGGTTCTCTTCGAGCACTTAATAGGAGGCGAGGGGGCATGTATGTAGATGTAGGTACAGTACCTACATGGGATGGAGGTTATTTAATAATACGACCTATACAGCTACCTACAAACGTCATGTGAACACATCCGCATCCCTGCAGGGTATAATGGGGTAGACTGTGGCAAGGTAGGCATCTCGGTTAAAAATTGATAGAAAAAAAAATTATTTTTAGAAGAAGAAAGAATCGTTTCTTCTTTTTTCAACAATTTTCAACTGAGGTGCCTACTCCGCCACGTTCTACCCTACGTACACGTTGTAAATGGGTAATCCGGTTACGTTGTACCTATACTTCGTTTTTTTTTTTTTTTTTTTTTCTTCAAAGACTCCTGCACACGCGCTTATACACGCGGGTTTAGTATAAAAAGAGAGAGAGAGAAAGGGGGGAAGAGAGGGAGAGAGGAAAGCGTCACGCTCACGCAAACCTATATAAATTAGATTTCACCGTTTATTCGCGTTGGTAAAACCTGGACAAGTGGAAGAGGGTTCAATGTATGTGAGCGAAGGGATGGTTTTTGAGCCACGTACGTCAAAAGTCACGAGTTTTTCGAAATCGAAGTTTTAGCCGGAAAGGTAGGAAAAAAAAAAAAATAAAAATAGGAAAAAAGAGAAGAATGATTATGTGTATCGCTGTAAGTAATGACGATAACGATTGTATATTGATAACTCAATAAAACTCGAAGATAATATAATTCGCGGCTCGTTAATGAGATAAGGAAGAAAATCGATTGAAATATAATTATAGGTAAGACAGGGAAAGAAACGGGATACATAGGTATATATACTTACGTTTTACTCGTCGGGGTTCAAAAGGAGAGCTGACAAAACAAAGTAGGTATAAAGGTATTAAGTTCCAAGTCCTCGGGGTTGTAGCATGGAAAGAATACCGAATGAGAACGATGATGTAGGTTTTTGGGTGAACGTGGGAATAAAAAAGAAAATAAAAAAAGAAAAATTTATGGTAATTGGTTTTTGATCATCAGTCTCGCGCGAAATCTTTCTGAATACTTGATAGACTCGCGTATTTGTGATAATTATATATTTTATTTAATTACGTATATATATATATATATATATTATATACGTAGAGCAGTATATATGGGCGAAGGTATGGAAAATGAAGAAAAATATTCTCGTCAGCTAATATCAATAAAATACGAAAGAAGAAAAAAAAAAAAAAATGAAAAAAAGACAGAGAGAGAGAGAGAGTGAAAACAAGGGAGGAGAAAGACAGGCTAAATTTTGCAAATTTTTCCCGTGGACGAAGCGTGTGTATTTTTCAAACCAAGACCTCATATGGCGTCGAGGCACTGTATATATTTACCAGCCCCTCTATGAGCCGGAAAAAAAAATCTAATATGGCATAGTACTGCAGGTTTGGCATAGCGTTCCCTCTGCTACGCAACGTTGTATTAAAGTAATACAATAAACTACAGTTTGCGGTGCTTTTCTTTAGAGTGTATATGTATTCGCAACCTGGCAGCTCGTGCCTTTCCAGAAAAACGTATTTATATAAATAAATAGCCATATTCACAAAAAAAAAAAAAAAAAAACCGAAACTCGCGGATCTTCTATAACGTGTATATATACATAATAATCTTTGCTGTATCAGTACCTATGTTTGAAAATCAGCGTATTGAATAATAATCAGTAAAAATTTCATACGTTCTACACATAAGCATAAATCATTCGCTTGAAAATCTTTAATTTTTATTTATCAAAACGGTTCATTCTATCGACAAATAATTTCCTCGGAGAATCTACAGAGATACGAGAAAAATACGCGTTTCGTCGCGAAGTCTGCAGGCAACCTTTTTTTTTATACATATATTTATATGAACAAGTTTTTCTTTAGATAAACGGCTATACGGGGCTATAAAATCAAAAAAAAGTAGCTCTACTCTCGCTTTTAGCCGACATATACTACGAGATATCCTTTATTTTCACGAATTGAGATTCTTTCAATCGCCTTTACGATCGGTGATCGCGAGACAGGTTTTCGCCCTGCGGTTCCCCAGTCTCTCCTCTAAATTTCTGCAGCAACGATCGGCATATACCTATATAGTATATGTATACCATACATCTGAAAAAACCCGTCGCCCGACTGAATCTACAACCGGCATAAGAATTATCAATCTGCAGAAAGAGGAAATAAGAACGACGCAGAGAAGAAAAAAAAATTGAAAGAAAAGAAAAATAAAATTTGCAACAAATTTATATGTGATGTAGATTATTAAAACGTTGGAAAATAATTACCGCGTTATTTCTTTGATTGCTTTATTGACGGTAGAATAATTCATATAATACGTATCGGCGATCGTATATGGAGGAGAGAGGTAACGATGAAAAAAAAAAAAAAAAAAAAAAATTTCAAATGAGATAAAAAAAAAAATTGAAAACGCGAGGAATAAAATAATTCGGATAAATATTATGATTAAATCAGCTAAGTAAATAGCCCGGATTAATTAGTCTCGCGTTTCTGGCAAAGGACGAATTATTCTCATAGCTTGAAGGAAGCGGCAGGCAGGCGGGACTTTATAGCGAGGTGAGAGAGAGAGAAAGAGAGAGATAGGGAGAGATACCAAAAGCCTAGGAACTCAAATTGATAGGCGAAAAGCTACGAAACTAGAAATTAATCAGCTTCGCTTGATATCGTTAATTAATAACGTTGCATTTCGACTTAAGTTCCTGTGAAGATTACGGAGCGCGATAAGAACGAAAAACCAAAAAATTGACGAAAATTATCACGTATAGGGGGATGAATGATTAAAAGGGATAGATTTGGGGTGGTTTTTTGATTTTCAGCTAGTGATTCGGCGGTCGTCCGTTTCCATAAAAAGGCATATCTGCCGATTTGACAGTCGTTCGTCTTCGTATAAAGGCTCGGCTGAAAAGCCCAAAAAGGGGGACGTAAAAAAAGCGCGAAAAAAATAAAAATCTAGCAAAAAAATTTCAAGAACAAATTTCTGCGAACACACTTTTATTCGCGTAACCATATTTTATGTCACATGTATTTTGCGATTCTATCGTGTGTACGGCAGAGAGAGAGAGAGAGAGAGAGAGAGAGAGAGAGAGAGAGAGAGTGAGAGGGCGCGAAAGAGCGACTGAGGGGGAGCGGAAGATATGGGGATATGAAATTAGTTCAATAACTGTACGCCCACGCCCTACCTAACGACATGCAAGACACTGAAACAGATTTTGCCCTCGTTGTGTCCTATCGTTAACCTCCCACCACAACCAACCCTTATCGTTAGCGGGGAGCGTAGGTGGGCGTAAAATCTAACGGAGTTAACTACACCCCTATACTGCACCCGTTTCCTCCCTTGAATAGCGATACGGGCGTACGGAGTGAGATAGAAAGAAATCTCGGGACAAAATTTTCGACGTTCTTCTTCGTAAATGCAACTCGAACTTTTAAATAGCTTTTCGATGTTGAAAAAAAAAAAAAAAAAGAAGAAAAAAATTAGAAATGCAAAAATTCTAGGCCATTCTAAAAGGCCGGCTGGAAAGCCGACCTCTCTCTAAGGGTTGGTTTAGGTCAGGTTAGGTGAGCCAAGAGAAGATTGAGAATTATCAAACAGTCGTTATCAGGACACGGAGCGATTCACTTGTTTGGCATCCCTTAGGGGGCTAGCTAAGGGGTTGTTAGCTGACCGTGTAACAGGCCTCACCGGGACTACTCCCACCCTACCATCCCCTTACCCTTACCCTTACCCTGTCCCGTTCCGTACCTACATACCCCTGCCTATGGCTAGGTATACGTGTGTATGTATACCCTCCTCGCTGCTCGTGGACGATCCACCCTCGCCCTCGCCCCCCATCCCTCATTTCCACCTCGAACATTTCCAACATTTAGCCAAGTCCAGGCGTGCAGGTTCTGCAGGTTCTGATGCTAGTCGACGCGGGGATGAACAAATATTTTACTACTATTAGCAGTGCTTTCATTCGACCTACCTACCTACCCCTGCACACCTGTATCCTGTACTTAGGGTGTTCGGGGCTCGAATCAAGTTTTACAGAGACTGAATAATTATAGCCAAATAAATAGCAAATTTTCACCTCGAGTACGGGGGATTTTTACTTTTTTCGTTTCACCTATCACGCGCAAAGAAAAAATGATCGTTTCTTTTACTTTTACTTTTCTGCTATTTTCGTCTTTTCAAAGTGACAGGCAAACTTTGAGAAAACTATACGCCTTCCGGCATTAGATACGCGATATAAATATCTATATGTAAAATGTATGTACGTATGCTGGCCCATGGGGGGTTTTTATATTCCAATAAATAGGGGTAGACAAATTGTCTGCGATATAAGTAATTTACAATAAATATTTGACTCCGGTAAATCGGTACGAAATAGCCAGACAATATAACGAAAAGATTCCCCCCTACCCTCATCCCAGTCGATTTGTCTTATTTGATCAATAAGCCATTCGAACACGTTCCGCAATACGGAGAGCAAACACCAAGACACACAGTCACCTGCTTCTACACCCATAGCTTGATTGGATGAATGAAAAATATATCTCTTATAGTATTATCGCATCAAATATTCATTTCTTACTATTTGCTTATCGATAATTGAAATAAAATTTTCGCGTCGATCCAAATGGTCAATATATAATACCTATACGCGCGCGGGTATCTTGGATCTTGATCTCAGATTTTCTTCATTTTCATTTTTTCACCCCGACTAATGTGTTTCGTATTACCAAGTGGCGTGCTACTCGTTGTTCTTACTTCTTCCGCGGATACCCTAGGATTCCGTGTCTTTACCTCGTTTCGTATAGTCCCCTCGGCAAGTAGTGCGGAGCGATGAGAGGTAGGGGACTAATTTTAATCGAGCGTGACGATGCAAAGCGGTATAGGTAGACACACATAACGATCGTCGGGAAAATATATTACGAATTTATTCTATAAATTTATGAATTGTGGAAAAGATTTTCTCCCCCCGTTGTTTTTTTTTTTTCTGTTTTTTTTTTTTTTTTTACCGTATTCGGAAGTTACAGAATGGTTGCCAACGTATTTCGAATCCTAAGGGTGAGTTTGGTCAAGTGTACCAGTTAGGTAGGCGCACGGTCAATTGACCACTGCCCAGGCACCGCCTTTTCATACGTGAACCAAATACGCGGTATTTGAAATATATAAACCGGCCCTTGGAACGAAACAGATCTTTGTCCAATGCGGAATTATTACATTTATGAAAAATGCGAAATAATTCACAGAGTATATGTATGTGTACGTATAGTAATCTATATTTTCTAGCTTTCATATACTTATTCGATTATGTAATCGAATACGATTGAAAAAAAAAAGCTATTTTCATTAATCACAGAAAATTGCTGAAGCGACTAGAGATTAGTAAAAATCATCTCTCTCTGTATACATGTGTATGTATATTGTATATAGGTATATGGTATACGGGTGAGAAGAAATGCTGACGTCACGTATGTGGAAGAAAATTTGGTAAAAGATTCTAGGCGATTTTTCCGTGGAGTTTCGCCGTTCTGGTTACGAATAGTATGAATGTAAATGCTCGTTGTTATGTATATGTAAGCAGCACATATGTGGGTATACTGGACGAGCCGTTTCTTAAATTGGCATCCAATTTAAATTGCACGCTAGCAGTCCTGGAAGGAGTCGTAAGCTCAGAGTCAGAGGGGCCATAGCGGGTTGTTAGAAGAAGGTAAAAGCCGAATAAGAAAGTTCAGGAAAAAAGAGAGGAAAAAAAGACACACGCACGCATGGGTAGGAAATTTTTTGAGGAAATTGTATCACTCTGCAATAATAACGAGAGAATTATAAGTTTGCGGGATTTTATGAACCGATGATAAACGGTTCTGATATTATAACTCCAACCGCGATATCTCGACCTTTCTTTACCGCGTCTCTTTAATACTGGAGTCCAACGTTGCTTGTGTATCATTTATGCGAACTGGCCATGCGAGCAAATTATAACAGTGGACATTGTTTGAAAAATACTCTCCCTCTTCGATTCCGGGATAACGGGTACGGGACTATGGTCCTGGACATCATTATCCGCTAAGGGGAAGTGGATGGAGTTTCGCTTACATATATATATATATATACAGATACGTATACAGATAGATATACGTATATACAGAGGCCCCAGGTCACAGGTCGTATATGATGTGTATTATAAATATATACATCTCTCTTCTCTCCAGACTTCGCGAATTCAAATTTGCATATGACGTCTCTGACCATGTATATATATTATATATGCCCTTTTGGCATACTAGAACAAACAAGACCTATATTATAGTTTTCTCAAAGTTTGCGTATCACTTTGAAGAGATTAAAAATGGCATAAAAAGAAAAAACAAGAATCATTTTTCTAAAAACCAAAAAGGCCTTTCTCCTTTTCATTCATTTATTTCTATATTCTCAATGATTTAACGATACGTTTTTATGTTACGAAATGTGTCCTTAGGTATAGACGTAGCCCAAGTTTGCTCGCGTAATCCGGGTGTTCAAGGCGATCAGATCGAGCGTCGATAATCCCTCGTCGAAACTAATTGAGCCAAATCGTTAATTACTGAAATTGTTAACGAGGTAGGTAGGTAGGTACTACTAGGTAGAATGCTGAGATATTTTCGTATATCTGTGTAAGGAAGCAGTGAGATAAACTGAACCGAATTCAGGTTCTCCCTTTTTTTTTTTTCATTTCTCTCTGTGATTTTCGTCATGCACACGCACGCACGCACGCACACATACATAAATATATGTTACAGATAATTATATATACTTATCGACTAACGAACTGACATTAGATATGCATGTATAATATGTACTTCTATCTCATATTTTTCCTTGTTTTTAATTTTTTTCATCCGTTCGTTCTCTTCATTCTTATGGAAAGAGAGGGAGAAGTGCAGGAGCGATTTAATGAACATTATGCCTGTTAGCCTAGCGTATCGCGAAGTGAGAAAATAAGGAAAAGCTGGTATAAAATAAAAGAAAAAAAAAGAAAAAAGAAGAGAAAGAAGGAAAAAGAACGAAGAAAAACGAAGAAAAAAGACAAGGTGAGGGAAAAAATAGAGGGCGTTGATAAAAGCGCCTTTGTGGGTCAGAATGCTTTTAATTTCTACGCTGTTAGCGGGGATTAGAGGTTCCTGAGTAGTCGCCAACGTTGTAGTATGTATATACACACAGACGCCTACACCAACGTTGCACATAACGCGAAACGACACCAAGCCCAAGCCAAAGCCAAAGCCAAAGCCATATCTCTGTATATGCCAAGCCTCGCTAATTCGAGTATTGAGAAACGGTAGAAAAAAGAAACGAAAAAAGAAAAATAAAAATCAAGACGTTGACGAGTCATTACCGCGGGAAATGATTGACCAAAATATTGTCACCAATTTGTATGACTGAGAATGTCGCGTTTATTCAGAATAACGTTTGAGGAATAATCTACCGCAAATCCCCTGACCTAAGTTTACCTAAATAGCTACGATGCATCATATTTAATTATTCGGGGACATAAATATATGTATAGGTACATACGCGTGTGACACGATGAGTTATTTGAAGATAGAAAATCATCTAACCAATTCGTTTCCCATTATCGTTCGATAGAACCAGCCATTAACTCTTAATACAGAACCAACGTGGCCGACATCGGGGAGGCAAGTCACGCGTTTCCAAGACCGATAACTACCCCTCTGTTGATGGGAATCTACTTTACCGAGCTCAGCGATCCGGGGGTGAGAGGTGATAACGGAATCACTAAATGACAATAGAGGGAGGAGAGACTCTTTGGCCTTTGATTCATCGGATTGTAACATATTGTTGTGGAAAGAAGAGTGGTGAGGTAAGTAGGAAAAATGATTGAAAAAAAGGAAATTAAAAAATAAAAATTTAGATAAAAATATGATGAATAAAATGAAATAAAATAAAATAGAATAGAATAGAATAGAATAAAAAATAGACCCCTCCGGTACTTCACGCATCTGAAAAAGTGAAGAGTAAGGCACTTGAAGAATTAGCATGTGAGTAACAAGGGACTTCGAAGGTAAAGAGGGACCCAGAGATGCAGAGGGGCGTATAATCACCCTCAACCTACCTCCCGACGTCCGGCAGCACGTTTTCCCAATTAGAATTTTTTATTTTTGCCTTTCCACGCTGTACGGAGTACCGATAATGAAAGAGGATGTGAAAAAAGGAGATAGATAAAACGAAAAACCAAACTTGTTTTAAAGATATCCGAAACTCTGTGTTATATATAACATGTATACATATATACGGCTAGGGTTCGAAAAGGGTTTGAAAAGCGAGAGGGAGAGGGAGAGGGAGAGAGAGAAAGAAAAAAAAAAAGTAATGATAAAGAAAATAATAAATGAGAAGGCAGGGTCGTTAGTTATGAAGTAACAAGGACCGTTATAATAAGATATCGAGAGGGATGAGGAACAGCACCGCGTAGTCCTGCAGGACGATAATAATTTCTGTATTATTGGTAGGTATAGGTAGGTAGAGGTAGGTAGGTAGGTAGGTAGGTAGGTAGGTAGGTAGGTAGGTAGGTAGGTATACACAGCTGCAGGGAGGAGGGGAGGATGCGAATTGGTGAGGGGTAAGCAAAGGGGAGAAATGATGGAAGGGAAGAGAAAGGGAGTGGAAGGGAAGGGGATGCTTCGTTATCGGTAGCCCTGGAGGGACTGGGGAGAGTCCTCATTAGGACCTCTCCTGCGTGAGCCTGTCGGAAGGGTAGTCTCGAACCCCAAAGCCAAGCAACACCTTAGTCAGTCCGGCGCCCTGCCTCAATTTGCAAAACATTGTTTCGCATTATATTTACTCAAAAACACCCCTCTCGCATCGTCTATGCGAAAGGAAGGGAATATGCGGAGGAAGAGAGAGAAAAAAAAAAAAGAAAAAGAATAAAAAACAAAACAGTTGGACAACGATTTTTGGTCCGGTTCATGTAACATATAGTATATAGATTTTTATTTTTTTTTCTTTTTTTCTTCTTTTTTTTTCTTCACTCCTCCTCTCCGCTTTGGTTTGGTTTAGTCTGGTTTTCTAGACTCGGCTAACGAGGTGGTGTGAGATAAAGATAAAGAGAAAATTGAATTCCATTACGGGACTATTGGGTACGTGACGTCACGAACCGGGGGCAGAATGTCCGATTGGCGTAATTTCCCATAGAGCCAGAAATTCTATCAATTCCATTCTGTTCTTCTATGTTTCGGCGAAACGTTAGGCAACTAATAATTGGGAGAAATCGATCGCGAGGAGTCGACGATGAAAGGGAAAGGGATAGGTATGCCTATATACAGCGTAGAGGCAGAGGAGGCTAGCAATTAGCGCGACTGTCGAATGAGAGGGAAAAAAAAACAAAGAATCCAAAAATATGTATAAATTGCGATTTGAAATACTGAATTAATCTTTGCATTTTTTTACTTTCATTTTCATTTTCGTTTTCATTTTCTCTCTCTCTCTCTCTCCCCCTCTCTCTCTCGTTACAACATTTTCTCTTCCACCCCTCTGGCCAACGTTCGTCATCTCCGCTATCCCGTGTGTTTTTCCATATCGGAACGAAACAGGCTCTGGGACTGAAGGTAAAGGGAGCGGAGTGACGTTCATCCCTAGGTGTTTCGTTATTTGATTAAAATCCCGAAACTGGTTTAATCTTAATTCCTTTAACTAATTCTCACATGTGAACGGGAAAAAAAAAAGAGGAAAAAAAAAAAGAGAATAGATTAATCCGACAGGAGAAGCATACAGCAGTCATGTGAGCGTTCAAACTCTCCCCAAATCTCAAAATATGTTTTGGTTGCTTTTTTTTTTTTCCCTCCCCCTCTCTCTCTCTCTCTCTCTCTCTCTCTCTCTCTCTCTCTCTCTTTTTCCTTTATTTTCACTTTCCTTGGTTCGTTTGATTTCAGAAGTAGAAGAAAAAAAAGTATCCCGCAAGTTATACCCGAGGAATAGTGTGCAAGCGAAGATGGTGGTGCTGCGGGGGCCAATTAGAAGATTCCTCCTCGCTCCTTCAACACCCCTTACCTCCTTTCCCCTTTACCACCCCGTGGACCCGCAGTGTAGATTGGATTGGTTTAGATTGGGACTCAGTGGCGTTGCCTCAGGAGAATCGTCTATCATTTCGCGAACTAACTGGACTCTGAAAAGCACCGAGAGGTGCGCCAGAATTTTCCATACCAGACCGTGAATAACACGTCTCGTTCGTAAGTT
Organism: Tenthredo scrophulariae; assembly: GCA_963978835.1. Taxonomy (NCBI): domain Eukaryota; kingdom Metazoa; phylum Arthropoda; class Insecta; order Hymenoptera; family Tenthredinidae; genus Tenthredo; species Tenthredo scrophulariae. The sequence goes on along the minus strand of OZ022230.1, from coordinate 28,100,749 downwards.
TGATATATTTTTCTGAATTATACCAAACTCCGACTACCCCTGATATCCGGTCACATATTTTACGAGAATTCAGCAAGGCTACGCCAGTGCGACCCCCATCAGACGGGTGGTGGCTCGTTAGTGACGGATTAGTGATGTACGTGTGCTCCACCTCGCCTCTACCTACCTACTACTCCGACGACTCGCCACCCTCTGTGTACCTACTCTCTCTCCCTTACCGAATCCCTAACTTCGAACTTACAATCTAGAACCCTGAAGCCACACGTCGTGGTAGAAGTGGAGGTGGGAGTGGGAGTGGAGGCGGAGGCGGCGAGGAACAATGAGCCAAAGAAATCGGGGTGCAGAAATATCGGGATCCTGATGGTCAGATTATATCCTGGTAGTCCTGTGATCAGTGTATCCTACGTTCGGGTAAATATGAAGCCACGATGATAGCCAGAGGATCGGTTTAACCTGTTCCTTTGAATTTCCTCGATCTCGAGGGTATCGGACGCGCACGTTGCACAATGCATAATTAAGGACTACATCCCTTTAATCCTTTACCCAGGTCTATATTTGCGTGCGTGAGACTGGATGTTGGTTCTAGAGTATCCTTTGACTCGGTAGAATCGACGAAGCATGTGTGTGTGTATATCCATCCATCTATCCACGTCTATCTAAATATATCAAGGAAAATGTTGTTCTAATCGGACATCAAACACACGCTCCCAAACTCCCGGGCGGTCATTTTATAGAAAATTTCATTTCTGATGGATTTCCTTCGAATAAACTTCGAGGGCTTTGGACACACGTCAAAGGCCCCCTGTATGCAAGTGATAATACGAAACGACCGAGGGATTTCTTTCTGATTTTTTGTTGTTGCTGCTGCTTGCTTTTTCCGCCGATTAACGAATCGATGCATCATTTAGCCACTGTCCGAACCGCGTAGCGGGCCTTTGGACGGAACCGCAGGAGCCTGCAGATACATAGAACGAAGCCAACACCCCAGATCAGACATTAGCTAAAAGCTAAAAGCTAAAAGCTTTCCCATATTTCATTATTTCTGGTCACAGTACTACACTGCGGCTAATTCTCTCGTTTACTGGTCTGTCTGCGGTCAAGAATTATGGTTTCTTGTTGCTAATTCTTTATTTTATGGATATATTTATACCATAACATACAGAGATGGGGTGGGATATATTTTCTGATTTATTTGCGGATAACTAATGTACGTCTATATTATTTCGGGAATCGAGTAGCTTTCCGGGTATTAGAAGAAGAACCCGTGTATCTTGGTGGTATCGCGTACATTCTAGCGAGATAATAGAGTCACGGTTATAAAAAGATTGTTTAAACAGATTAAAACGTAATTCAATTTAGATTCAATTATTGATACGCGTTTTAATTAATATCATTAAACCTAAGTGGCGCGGGTACGGGGCGAGGGGAGAAATGGAAGCGGAGCGAAGGGAAGGGAAGGGAAGGGAGAAGAGCGAACGGGGCTTGTGTAATGGGAAAGGGGGTTGAAACCAGGAGACGTAAAACTATGAATACAGGGAACGATGATTACGCCTGGTAAAAGTAAATTAGTTTCGAAGAAAATTCCGCCAGGGAAAAATATCTTTTCGGAAAAAAAAAAAAGACGAAATTTCCCAAAAAAATTACCCATTTTTTCCCCCTTCTCTTTATTCTAGTCTTCTGTTATTCCATTATTCCACTCTCCCATTCTTTCGCAAACGCGTACGCACGCGCCTATGCCTATATCCTATCGCATATAAGACCAGCCAGTCGGCTGTCTCACAATCGGCTCAGGGCTCCTGTGTAATTTAGATAATTGCCTTTTTATTACCGTGGGTAGTCTACCGCGTGGTAGGTACCCATATACCTGGCATATATACATATGCAGTGGAATATGAAGGCGGCAACATGCGAATAACATCGACGACGAAGTGCTGCTGTACGGGGGCGGACGATGAAATGCTGATAAATAATTGAGTGCCGATAAGTATAGGTACCTACCTGAGCCCACTTATTGACACGCGACCTCCTCCCCACGGACGAACATTCGTCGGCCATTATTCACTTCCACCCACATATCCGGAAAATTTATTTCTAATTTTTTCCTCCTTTTTTTTTTTTTTTATTTTCTTCATTTTTTTTCTTTGATTTTTGCTACGTTTTAAGGCGAGGAGACGATATCAAGTCACGCTGCCACAGGCTAGGGTACTTAATTTTCGAGTACCGCTGCCACGTAAAACCGCAAATGGTGGAATTCAACTTTATTTTAAACAGCGCAGAGCGGAATTAAAAGTTTAACAGATATACGATTGCATACTAGTAACCTATGTGGTTTGATAATGCATTACCCCCCATCCTGTCGCCGTTTATCCAACACCAACATCGCGGGAACTATTCGAACGGAATTTAATGCGTTTGTGTATCTTTCATCCACTTTCGTACGTTTACATTTTTATACGCCCACCCCGAAGCGTAACTATTTTTTCATTTATTTCAGGTAAAGGAGGATCGGGACCTGCGAGAGACGCGAATGAATACGTAATATCGAGTTATACCGCCGGAATCGATCAACAATACGAATCTAACGCGGCTATATACTTCGAACGCATAAACTCTTCGTCGACTGCCAGGTACAGAGGCAGCTAGACGATGACGGGTTAATCGATCTTGAAATAATTAAATCGAAACCATGAGTTTGACAACTGTGCAAAAGAAGATACTGATTGACGTCGAGATTCGGATCCGAACCGCGGAGAAATACGTAAGACCTATAAAGGGTGCATGACGTATGTATCGTGATCGGGAAAAAAGTTGCGGTTTCTAATGCGTTTCTAATACCGCCAGGTAATTAATAATTACCTACCGTGAATTTAAAGCGAGCTTGATAATTCACCGTTTTCACACATTTTCGCACCCTGCAGATGTTCGGTAAAAGGTTCGGTATATTTAAGCTTTGGCGTACAAGGGGATTCGAAAGGCTCCCGATGATGCCGTACCTGTACAGAATTCCTGGCGTGGTTTTGAAAATTAATTAACAAGGAATGTTCTAGAATCTAGTCCGAGCTGGGATTAATTCCTGGAGGAGGAAACTATGACCGTTAACGAGTCGGCGACATGAAAGTATCTCAAAATACCGGCTCCCATAGTGCAGTTATTCGATGTACTGCCAGTATGACAAGCTGTATAGCTGGTTATCTATCGGCGTATCATCAGCGAGAAATTCTTGCGGTAAACGACGCCTTTACCTCGTGCGAAAGAAAAAAAGAAACAAATCAAGAAGACTTTCTTACGCGTGCGGATCAATTTTTCATTTATATATTTTTATTTTTTTACGAAAATTAAATCGACGTCGACTCACGGCTCCGTCGCAGGACCAAGTTTCTTACGGTGATTTTCTCTCATTCTAACTCTCTGTTAAAACGAGGCTGAAAATTAATGACGGGGTAGAAGCTGAAGCTTTGGCTCGTTGTGTAAATAAAACTATACAAGTAAACTCGGTACCCTGCAGGTAGGTGTGTATCTGTATGTGTATGCAGGCTATTTCATTTACCACATCGTGCACGCATAGAGCAGTAGGCGGTTTTATTTAATGATGTCTAAATTGTCATCCGTTGGTTAAGTGCGGCTGCAGCAGCACCACCACCAGCACCACCCAGCACCCAGCACCCAGCACCAGTGCAACGCGTTATAAGTTCTTTCGAGAAAACCGTGGAGCGGTTACAAAGTTCTTTTCTCCATATGCCGTTTTCTGAAAATTTTAATGACCGTAAGCCAAAGCTGCGGTTTAGAAAATTCATATACTCAACGGTCGATTCGAAAGATCTTGAAACCGCTCTGGCCGTAGGAATAATTTCTTTCTCTTTCTTTCCTTGAAGAATAAGAAAAATATCGTAAACTAATGAACATGGGATAGGAAAAAAGGAAACGGGATAAATGAAATTCTATAAATTTCTCAAACGATTTCTCGTCGCGGGTTCAGAGTAGGTGGTAGGAAGAGGTCCTGAGTTTGGTGGATGGGGCAATGGCGAAACCTTCTCGTCGCTTCGTCTCCTCTCGTGTACCGGGAGCGTTTGTAATTATAATGACGTCATTAGAGTGTAACCCGCCCGGCAGCTCGTTGCCGGAGCTCTGTCAGTAAAACAGTATTATTTGTCACAAAGCCGGCAAACTACTCCGTTTATTATTATCATTATCCGCGCCCTTATACCCGTCCGTGGAAAATTTAGCTTCTAACCGCTCAGCGCTCTGCGAAAGATACCGGCTCTTCTATCCTCGTTCTCCTCTAAAAACGGCCGGGGGATGAACTGTAATAGGTGTACAGAGAAAGTGCAGTTAACGCAGAGGTTTAATAACGACGCGGGGTCGAACGCCTGATTTTGCAATGTATCACGGGGCTGCTGGCTGTACCCTCGGTTGGATATTAAACTATAAACTCTACGATATTCGGAGCCGGTTCGGGGGCAATAAATTATACTATATCTACGATATTCCTATCTATCTTGGCGTAGCCAAGCCACCAAATAGTTTCTCGAATACCAACTAACCGCGAGCGGATAGCTGATAGCCTCTAAATAGTTCCGATTTAACCAGAAAGCTATCTCCATGCGCGAGAAACCTATAACAGCTCCTAACTACGAACGGGATCCAAAGATCGGCGATAGGGCTACCTACTACTATATTCGCCCGTACCCCTAAACCTCCGGGAGGAAGGGTATCGAAGGCTATACCTACCTATCCTGGCCGAACAGGGCCAGGAACTCGACACTGCCTGAAATAGTTTTCATCCTTGAAAAATCTCGAACCCTTTTTAATTTCTTTCTTTTTTTTCTTTCTAATGTTATATACGATCGTGTTTCCGATCCGGGACCACGATCTGAACATTTTCAATCATATGCATATGCATATGCATAGGTATACATACGTCTAGCACTCTAACCTGCCTGTACCTATAACTACCTGTAGACGTTAGTCAACGGAGTGAAGACGGGGCTGGGGGTTGTTTAACCACTCTGTTAATTGGCACTAATTACGCCCTCTAATTATTGTGCTCGGAGTCGACTTGGCGAGAAGTTAAAGGAGTAGAGCTGGTTGGTAGAAAAAAAAAGAGAGAAAAAAAGAAATTAAAATAACCGGGAAAGAGAGAGAGAGAGAGGAGACGAGAGGGCGCCCTGAATTTCTATTCACGAAAAAGTGTACTATATACCGTATAGCTCGTCCTTTTGGATAGCTGAGCTTACGCGCGTTGTTCTAGACCGTCCCGGACGGCCGTAGTCGAATTGAAACGCGAATTCGCTTGGGAGTGGCTAGAAGCTAAGTGGACCTATTCAGAAACGCGAAATTAGTCAGTGTGGTCGGTCGGTCGATGTGTGGCCGGGAGAGTGCAGCCAGAGGCCCGTAATACAGGACAGAGGATAGAGGATAGAGAAGAGAGAAGAGAGGAGAGAGGAGAGAGGAGATGGCTAATAGCGGGCAGCTATTAAAATAATTTATGCGTTCTTATTGTACGCTAAAAGCTTGGCACGCCGCGATGCCAGTAAAGGTTCAAAAGGACGCGTATCTCCCGCCATATACACGTATACATACATACGGCTTCAAGAACTTTGCCTAGGATGTATACACACGATGTCCCGTTATCTTTTGGATTTATCAGAAATTTCGGGTTCAAAATAATGAAATTATTCATCATCTATTACCGATTTTTTATTTAGCAAATTCAGGCAACTCAATGCGATCAAAGATACTGCCCCGTGAATTCCTCGAGGAGTTTGACTAAATCTGCAAGCAGAATCTAGCCGCAAAGTGCATAAGTACACTTACCTATAGATATTGCGAGGGAGGAGGACAATGAGGTAAGTTTCAGGACTTTGAAGTCTGGAAATCGCGTGTCTCCGCGGTACAGGTATGAAATAAATGCTGAATATGTCTGGTAATTGAATCCTGGATTCCTTCAGGACCCGGTTGAGAAGTGACTAGGAATTTCTCACGAATCCAAATATCCGACTAGCTGCATTCTGCATTTTGGTTAACGTCTAATCGGGTTTGATCGGCGACAAAGCTAATTGAATGACTGAACTGAATCAAGATTCGCGATGTGAATTCAAGCGAGGTTCAATACCTCACTGGGCAACAGTGCCACGTGCCTTGGCGACAAATAGGGTTTTCGGTGGAAATCAGAACGATTTTGGATATTTATACCGTTTTGAAAATACCTCAAACTCGAAAGAGAAAAAGAAACACTATGATGCACATAGCTGCCACTTAAAATTGAGGATAAAGAACCTGGAGCGTGGGATTACCGGGGAAACATACCCTTCCAGTATATTTTTGACCGTGGATAAATAAATCATTGAAACTTGGAAGGGGTCTCATCCCTGTCTGGGAGTGGATGTGCCATCGGACTGCTGGACAATGCTTGTTTCGCTAATTCTCATCCCCATCCGCAGCCTACCTTTTTCTCGAACGGTTCACGAAACTTTTCTGTCCATGTATAGGTATGGGTAGCATCGTTCGTAGAGCTTCGCAGCATTCCGTTGAGCAAAAGCTCAGGACGCCGAACAGAAGAGGAGGGTAGATACATCTGTACCTACCCCTCGACGAAGAGGCTTTGCTGCACTGCTGCAGACTCCGAACTTCTCTGTAGCTAGGTACCTGCACCCTGCAGCAGGGGCAGAAATACCTATATGCCCATCTATGAGAATATCTATCCGTCTGTTAGCTCGAGTTCATCCCTTCTCCATGTTTCATTCTTCTGGTTTAACTGACCCTTTTTCGTCCATCTATGTATGTATGTGTGTCTTTTGGTGGAGAGACTCGAGTCCTCTATGCCCCCGGCATTACATATACATAGACGATCGTGAGAGAAGGAGAGAATATTGTTTGTGGATTTACCATTTGGAGATTTTCATGCAAGGGGGATTTTCGTACTTTATCATAAAATTTATGGTATACGAAGGCTGCTATTGCATGTAGCCAGACAGGTATGGGAATACGGCGGACTCTTCTTCCGCCTTCATCCCTTGGCTAGCTCTAAGGCTTTCCACTTGTTTTTACCGATTCTAAATATAATTTTTCTACTCTTATGGGATTTGGGAGATACAGAATATGGCGCGAGTTATGGACTGGATTCCGAGGGCGGTCTTATTTATATTCCAATTTTATCTCTCACAGATCTCGATCTCTTCAGCTACCTGAAAATTTAATTTCCGTAAAACTCAAACCAAGGAAGAAGAAGAAGAAAAAAAAACAAAATTAATAACGATTAGAAAAATAAAAGGACAAGGACTAAACTACGGTGGCGGAAAAATTGTTATTGAAAGAATGAAAATAAAAATAATAACTTATAAAATAAAACTACGCGGGGTGCTGGGAGGAGGCTACCGGCTGCAGCAACCGATAAAAGCAATTTTTCGTCAAAAATTACCAAAGCCAGATAATTTATGACCATTATTATTTTAAGTAGAGGTTTACATTGCGCCCCTCGCGTTCAGTTCGATCGCCTTTCCGTGTTCTCTATTTATTAATTAATTATTTATTTATTTATTTATTTATTTATTCACTTATTTTTTGGCATCGGTATTGCGTGGTAGAGGTAGGCAATTAGGGAAAACACAGAGTCCTTGAAATGAGAGTGAAGCGTAGGAGCTGAGCATTTCGCTGGCCAACGCCAGTATGGGTTTTTTTTTAAATTAAGTTCCGTATCGTTAATGCGGGAATAAAAGATGCCGGAAGTAAAATGAAAGATAGTTATAAAAAGAGAGGAGAAAAATTAGGGTGACCTTTTCGTGTATGTATTTGATTCCCTATACCTACTTGAGCGAGGCGAGGTAACCAGCCGTACCATTCGCATATATATAAGTTTCGGCAAACAACGGTAATGATCATTTGATACCTCGCCTATCCAGAATCTCCCTAAACACCGCACTAAATCCATAAGACAGAAACTAAATTTAAAGCCCATTTAACGACACACTAAATTAACTCGATATAGCGCCCTTATATACCCAGCCACCCACCTTATACCAAAGCACGTGCTTTTCGAATGAGAGAAAGAGAGATAAAGATGAAGATAAAGGGAGAGAGAGAGAGGATCGCCTGCCTTTTAGTCTGCACATACTCTCGTGTGATGGTGTCCCGTTTTCAACCCCTCACCACCGCACCCGCGACGCGCCGCGTCGCGACGCCACCCCTATATGTTAGACGCTCAAGTACTCCGCAGATCCCCTTCAGATAAGCTCAATTAAATTTACCACAAAGTTTATCAGCGATAGAGGTGGGTACCTAGGTACATACGTGACGTCACTAGGTACTAGAACCCGATTTTCAAATTATCTCGCGGTGTATTATGTCATTTATACTGAATTTCAACGATGTGACGAATCATTTTTATCAATCACACGGATAGGGGTACCGTCTACAACCCCGTACCCATCAACCCTGCGTTTGATTTTTTTCTCCCTCTCTCTCTCTCTCTCTCTTTCTCGCGGTGATGTTACGTTTCAATTATTTCTCTAGTTCTCTACCTCCTCGTCGTCGTAGTTCTGCGCAGCTAATTTCTAAGGGTAGAAAAAGGGTTGGGATAATTCTTCAACATTTTACATGCATTTACAACCGTGAAGACTCGAGTGGTCCCCCCCCACACTCGTGTAGGTACAAATCTTCAACTCTTTTTCCGTAATTAAAATTTTCAAAATTTCACGTAGAATGTATTTTTCTTATTTTCGAACAGAATCTCGAATTCTTCTAATCCCTCGATAGTCCGATAGTGGAAAAATGGTAAATACCAAAATACTGAAATAATTTTTTTCAACCATAACAATAAGAGAAACGAGCAAGTCGAAAAGAAAAAAAAAACCAAGAAAAATGAGTATGTGGCGGGTACCGCCGGTTAATTGGTATCGGAACTAATTATTGGTCTCTAAAACCAGTAATTCCTTCGTTCTTACTTATCCTTGGCGTGTTTTCTACCAGGCTAATGATACCTCGACACGCAACTAAACCGCCATATATTGGTAGGGCAATACCTATAACGAGATAAGAAAATTATCTAAAAATTGCCGCTTATTTTAGTAAGTATCTATAGGTAATACTCTGCACCTTGCAGATATAGGTGTACGACAATTTGGAAAAAGATTTGAAAAAAAAAAAGATAAAGAATGATCAGTGATCAGTGATCAGTGATGTTTATTTCATTTGATTTTTATTTATTTTTTATTCTTTTCCTTCCTTATAGAAAAATGAAAAAAATCTATTATGTGTATATGATTATTACCGGTACGGGGTGAAAATAATTCAGAGGTGACTAATGTAATAATGACAGGTGCGCGGGTTGGGTGCACGCGACAATCGCACATATGTGTTTATGATCAATAAAATAAATTATTGTCATACAGTAGGTACGTGGGTACATGATTATCAGTCTTTCGTGTCATATATTCCGTAATTATCTATGGTGGCAATCGAAACTATAATACAAGGTGATAGATGATAAGCTTTCGATTGCTGCAAAATGACAAGGGTCAGGCAACCTTGTTCATATAATATTCATAAGACTCGTATAGTTATCGTGCTTCAATGAATTCGAAAAAGAAATAAAATAAAAAAATAAGGACCATCAAATTTTCTTTTTTTTTTTTTTTTCTTTTTGTTTGCTAACACATTAAACTAGACTATTTTCGATGATAGATTTTTACATACTTATATTGCATTTTCTTATATTATATACTCGTAGGGGACGACGCGTCGGTGGATCTAAGAACCGACATATATGCGACGTCGGTGGATCGTGAGTATCCATCGTTTACACTGCTAATCAAATATTAATTCGTGCAACTGTTCTGAAAGTCACGCGATCTTGAATAATTAACGATCTGAGCGGAATGAATTTTTAAATTTTATTACCGCCTGCAGATAAAAGTACTCGCGTAAAAATTCTGCGAGTGGCTTATCACGTCGCTTAGTTATATGTGTGTATACCGGTTCTACCTCTCTATACCTGTAACATTCGTATACCTATGAATATTTGAACGGATAATTATTATCGTTGAATATAGAAGTGACTATAATTTCCTGAATAGAAATAAATTTCTATGAAAATGAAAAATGAAGTAAAAATAATAATACACGGTACAGATTCCGCGACGTATAATACGTTTTATTTATTACGTGGTAAATAAAACCCAATCGTCGATGTTTGCGCTGCTCAATGCAGGCGTTTCCCGTTTACCTATACAATTCAAGCGCGTTACCTTCCAGAGAATCGCTCCGTATACATGTATACAAAACCTAGATTCGAAGGGGTAACGTTTTCCCATAATTAGGTAAAATAACGCGTTGCAGGCATCCCGCTTAACTCGACTCTCTGTCTTTCTCCGTCTCTCGCAACATAAAGTACGTATTCAGCGAAACCGCTTATCATTCGAATAAGCTCACGGGATTTTGAATCTCTGTTGGAGAGTAACGAACGCACTCCCTTAATCTGATAATAATTTACGTAATTTTGGGAAAGCGCGCGGACCGGTATGTACCTAGACGATCTCGTATTCCTACCCTCGCCTTACCACGTGCTCTCTTTCCCTCTCTTGCCGAACAACCGTCACAGCGTCACATGTCGCTAACTAACTCTAACCCCTTTCATTTTCCTCTCTTCCCTTATCCCTCTCCCTCTCTCTCTCTCTCCATCCCTCCCTCAGGTTGTACGTGACCGCACCTTCGCCGCTTCCCCGCTGAACATGGGCCACCTTCGAAGGCGCAATCAGTTCCCGTAATGCTGCGATTCAGGGTTCATCAGAGCGGCCATTTTCTCGACACCCCTTATTACCGCCATTTTGTCGACGCTGCGAGAGCTGATCTAGACGGTTGTGCGGATGGTAGATCGTGGTGGTGGTGGTGGTGGCTGTGGCTGTGGCTAAGGCTGTAGCGGTCCATACCCCAACTCCGATCAACGCCAATGTGATTAATGACGCATTGTTTGAGGTGAACCAACCTCCGAACGTATACCTAATTGCTGACGATGCTCTTGCAATCTTATTTTAAACTCTGACTGTACGGGTATATGGTTGCACGCGTTCACCAACATCATCTACAGAGATCAACGACTCGACGCAAAGAAAAAGAAAAAAGAAGAAAAAGCTCCGAAAGATTTGGCGATTTTTGTTTTATCGAAAAATCAAAATTTCGTATATTTTCTTGTGTGTATTACTTTTCGACGAATATTCGCACGCGGAACACGATTTCGCGAGTCCCATGTCTAAATGTTGCCCAGTTTTCGAGATTTGAATAAAAAACGAATATAAAAATCGCGCAAAAATTTCCGCAGGTGTTTTTACGGGTGGAATATATCTCATATGGGTATTTCTGCGGAGGAACCCTTCTCTCAATTAATCTGGGTATAGTTTCATCGGTATAAGCGACGAGGGAGAGAGAGAGGAACGGAAAATGCGATAGAGGAAGGAAGTAAGGGAGGGAGCTGAGCCAGCTGATGCAGGGAATTGTGGGGAATACCCTATTTAAACGGTGACTGTTACAGCGACGAAAGGCTCCCCCAGTACGAGAGGCGTAACAACATGCAGATTGGCTCAATGAAATTAGAAAGATAGATGTAAATTTAGCCGTCACCGGCGCGTACGTCCTAGTCAAATGTCGCCATGGCTAAACCACCCCCAGGCTGCTACCACTCGGAAAAAAAAAGGGAACCCCTTGAAAAAGGGAAGAATTTCGATAATGTAATTCAAAAATTTATCTCTTCTCTTTCCTTCCGCGCCAGCAGTGTGTGTACTTCAAATCTTCTTCACATCGGCGAAGTTTCCGTAATTCAAAATTGAAAATCGCCCAGAATCGGTACTCCATTGTCGCGTCTACGTCCCTATAGGAAATTGTTCGAATAATTGGCTTTTATCTCCGTTAAACTATTCGCTGCAGTCGTGGTAGATTCCCGCGATTCCATATCTCTTCCTCGTTGCCTATACCATAGTCGGGCTATTAACCACCCCCGAAGGTCCTTCGCAAAGCGAACCCACATACAATCCTTGGCACGCGCGATCAGAACTGCTTCAAGCATTCTTGACGATTAGTTAAGGAATCATAGCTGCGTATTTCATAATCTAAGAATATTAATCCCCGAATTTGGTATTTCACAGTTAAATTTCAACCCTAATTCGATGACGTATCTTACAGGCTGATTAAACCTAATTAATGATAAATTTTCACCCTCGATTAGCGTAACAGATAACAAACAAGTCCTCTATCCTAAATTCAATTGGCTGGGGCAAGTTTCTCCGTCGAACTGCAGGGCGTCCTTCCGGCGTATCTACTTCCGGATATTTCGGATAATACTAGACCACAGGAAGCTGGTATGGCGAGGCAAGCGACACACACTAGGTGTTTTCAGGTCAGTTTAAAACCGACTACCCCTTGGTTATAGGTACTGTATTAAATCCATACCGAATGATCGCAAGGATAACCGCATATATATATGTATATATATATAGGTATCAATGTATACATATATACATGCGTCCGCGGGAGTATAGCTTGAAATTTTTCAATCCCTTTTCAACCAGCCTTCCGTAAAGTAAACCGCGATTTTTATTAACGATGGCAATATCGCTGCGGCACGAAATCAAAAAAGAAAGAAAAAAACGTATGAAACCTGGATTACGCTACCCACACCAATAACTAGAATTCATTTTGAGGTTGTCCTATTCTTTGTTAATTGAAAAAACAAAAAAAAAAATTAAAACTAAAAGTAAAAAATAAAAAATAAAAAATAAAAAATAAAAAATAAAAAAACCCCCAATTTCTCCGAACTTTTTCTATAATTCTCTCCTGTCTCAATCTCCCCCGTCTACGCTCCCGTTTTTTTTTTTTTCGCTTCCTCTTTTTCGTTTTCTTTTTCTTTTCCCTTTCCTTTTTTTTTTTTTTTTTGTTTGTTTTATTATACTTCGCAGAGGAAGACTACTACTCTGCACGAAGCATCGAATAGCCGAGGGAGGGGGTTGGATAGGTTTTTTTTAGCCCATCAATAAAAGAGAAGCTTTTCCTCTTCGGGCAGTAGAGAGTATTTGATTGCAAATGCGAAGGCCGAGTAGGTACACGGTTTAATCCGCGTCCTGAATAACATTAGAGCGAGAGAGATACCCGAACCGTAGAGAGGGGCTAACAATTTGAGGGCAGCGTGGGGGTCTGATACCAGGACCACCCTTATTTAGTACCGAATGTACACTTGGCAATAAATTATTCTGGCTTAGGGAACCGACTTCCACCACTGGCTCTCTCTATACTATTCCTCTTTATCTACGCATCCTCTCCGTGATACGTACCAATGTGCCAGGGCGCGAGTATTCCTCCCTTACTTATTTTCTATTTTCTTTCACGATTTTTATTCATCAAACTTTTCTTATTTTTTATTTATTCATTTTTTCTTATTTCTATTACATCGATCGAGTATTTTCTCTAATCGTAGGGATAAATCGGCATCAATTAATCCCCTCGTCTGAGAAGATCTGCTGTCGCCGCTTCAGAGGCTGATAAATCTCCCATTCTCCACCCTCGAACAGTGAGGGGTATCTAAACGTATTCGAAACTCATCGTCCAGGGCTTCGTCCTAGTCTGAGGAACATCATCGTTCTCGGGAGATCCCTGGGTAATGGTTGAAACGTCAGCAAGTCGTTTGAACATCGACGAAAACCGATCACCAGGATCACAGCGGGATCACCAGGTCCGGTTAGCTCGGGGAGGAGCTTTCATCCCTGGTGGATATATAGATTCGACGACTTCCTATTCGACGAGGACCTCGCGACGCCCTTATCCAGTCTTCCTTTTTTTTTTTTATTATTATTATTTTACTTTTTTACTTTGGTTTCGCTTCCCTCCTTCCCCCCCCCCCCCCCCCCCCCCCCCCCCCCTCGGCATCCCCTATCCTTTTTTTTCGATCCAGCTCTTTTTACAATTCCCTGGATTTCCGATCGCTCCCACAGACTTCTGGGGAACTACCGCGCCACGCCTGTTCGGTGTTCGTACGATCAGCGGTAGCGATGCTCGTTGGGATCATTTGATCAAATCTACAAACCAAAGCTCTGCTACTTCGACCCGGAGAAAAATCCTCGTCCCGAGGACCAACAGTCATGGGAACGGGGGGGCGAGCCGCGCACCACCATCTTTTAGTTCTTTCGAGGGATTTGCTCTTTTGCGATTTTTATCGACGACTAAGGGAACGACGGCGACGACTACTACCTACCACCCGACCATACCCCACGATTCTTTGTCTTTTTATATCCCTACGTCGACAGTGACGATTCTAGGGGCTTTTTACCTCCCCTTTATGCCTCTCTTTCTCTCTTTTATACCCCATCTTCCATCGCGAGACCCCCGACGATTACTTATACCGATATACCCTACCAGGGATTTTCTTCACTTCGTATACTGAGCTTTTTGCAATTTTTCTTTATTTTTATTTCATCATACACCCACACACGGTGTGTCTGTTCGTAAACGAACGCAAGCAATTATTTCAACTCCCAATTATATGTATAACTTCACCCGACGTTTCCATCGGAGGATTATCTCTAGGTGCTTCGAAAATCCCTGGGAGTTTCGTTAGCTGCAGGATTTTTCACCACTCAAAATTGACTGCACGTGGATTTACCCAGAGGGAAACGGAGAGGTCGAGTGGTTCAGTCCGCTCGGATTATTCAGTTGATATTTTGATCGGTAGTAAAAAACAAAAAAAAAAAAAACAAAACAAAAAAAAAAAAGGGGGCTGGAAAAAGAATAATAATAGAGTAAGAAAAAATGAAGGGGGATGAAAATCCCGATGGAATAATACCATACCTATACACCCGTACATACTATTGTTGATATTAACGTAGGCATACATGGGATAAAGCCAGTGGATGATATTGTCCATCACCCATCACGTACAGGTAAATTCGTTAATTGACAGTTACCAGCTGACGTTTACCAAGGGCCAATAATACGGCGATAATTTATTGGAAAATTTTAATTGGTCAATTATCTGCGAAGGCATATCGGGCTATATGTACGCTAGATTAATAAAATATTGGCATTTCCAAATTTCCTTCTCTACTCTACACGCTCCCACCCTTTTCTCGTCAACCCGTCAATCCCACCCAGCCCCTGATTAAACATTGACAATTAATTAGCTCCGATATCTGTGACTCGTTCTTTCTCTCTTCGTTTTACCCCGGAATCAAAAGCTCGAAAATCGAAGAATCACCCGTTTCGAATCGGAATAAAAATCAACAGGTCCCTCCTTCGATCGTGTATACCTATGTATATCCGAAAAAATTCTACTCTTCCCAATTTTTGGCACAGGGGCTTCTATCTATTGGCGAAAAGCTCCGATCGGATAAAAATTGACATGAGCTGCAACGGGTATATGCCGTCCATATACCCTGGAACGGTTACTACAGTCGGTGAAGCAGAGGCCCACGCCACCAGCAGCCACCCTCGCTTCAGCATCAGAGGGTATCCTTGATCCTGGATATTTTTTAGCTGGACATATTCCTGACGGTGGATAACCCGACGACCTGCAATCCGAATGATGAGAAATTGGGGCTCGATTTTTTCCCCATTTCGAAAAATGTATGATGGAAGAAAATCTCGTTCAGATTGGATGGAGGACGTGGGGGTTACGACCTCGATGATAGATCAGCCGGATTACTGCACTATGTACATATCTTACGAAGGCCCCCCTTCGACGTTACTGCAGGCTTATATTAAAGCGATATAGGTATGTGGGTACGCAAATAGCGACGCGAATTATGCCAGTAGCCACGATTACACGATCACTTTATGAGTGAGTGCCTGGTCGAGGACTGATATATACGGTACTAAAGTGCACTGGAGGACAGGGAAGGAGAGATCAGAGATCAGAGGGACTCCCGATATACAACGCTGGCCTTTGTGCTGTTTGGACTGATAGGAGCTGGCGGTTGCTCCAGTGGTTATCTCGCTCCTTGATCAACTCGGAACCAGAGAGACTTGAGAATAGACGGTATACACCGTAGCCGAGGGAGGGTAGAGTGATCGAATTTTAAAGTGCCGATAATTAGTCCGCGTCGTTGAATTTCTCGGAGAATTAGAACGCGGGGGACATTTATCAAGAAATGACTAAATCTGAGGGGAGAAGGACTACGAAATAATATACGAATAGTAGCTAGTCAGCTGCGTTCGCTATGAAGGTAAGTTCGACGATTGATAAATAAGCAGAGAATCTAACGAAAATCGACTATAAAAAATTCATGAACACAGACGAAAGATGAATCGCGGAGGGCCTCTTGGGGCAGTGTAAGTCGCCAGGACGAAGACGAACCGGAGAGAGGAACCTGGGCTAGTAAAACCGAGTTCTTGCTATCGTGTGCGGGATATGCCATAGGGATCGGTAACGTCTGGAGATTTCCGTACCTTTGTTACAGAAACGGAGGAGGTAAATCTTTGGAGTAAAATATGTGACGAATAGATTCGTGTCCTTGGCTGCAATGGCATGGTGCAACTCGATCGGAAGTCGGTTTAAAACGAATTAGGTCTTCAGCCAAGTGTGTCAACTGTCATTCAGTATCAGAGTGACTGAGGGAATGGAAGGGGGAAATGGGGATTGATTCTTTATCAGATTATATCGAGGGAATTCCGAAATAATTACGGCTTACCGCTTAGGTGATCCGCGAATATCGGACGTTAGTCTCGAGTCTTAGGCTATGCAGTGAAAAAGCGAAGAAAAATTCAAGGGCGAATTGACGGCAACCAATTTACGGCTACGCTTAAAGGGAATCATTCAATAAAAGTCTTCTAGCAATTGTCAGTTGTCACACCCTAACAGGAAGCATTCGTACTTCACATAATGTTATGGTTGTGATAGAGACCAAGTAAAACAATTTACTAATAATCCCACCCCGCATTTATCATCGGATTCATCTTCATCCCGCAGGGGCTTTCCTCGTGCCGTATTTGCTGATGCTATTCCTGTGCGGGATACCATTATTTTTCATGGAATCATCGATAGGACAATTCGGGGGGACAGGGTGCATAACGATGTTCAGAACCAGTCCAATTTTCAAAGGTTTGTCTTCAGAGTCCGCGGAGGTTTGTTGCAGGTCAACGTCTTCACCCCAACTTAATATAATCTTTTTATAATTGATAGGCGCTGGTTTTGCCATTGTTGTTGTTAATCTAATATGCACGATGTACTACAACGTGATAATATCCTACCCGTTGATGTTCCTCGCGATGTCATTCAGGAAAAAATTGCCCTGGGAAGACTGCGACAATCATTGGAACACCTACAAGTGTCTGAAGGTGAAATGCTTTGCGAATGGTTTTTTTCAAAATGGCTAATTATATATAAATTTAATCACGAAAAATCCTTGATCTCCACGCACAGCTTGGCGCGGATGTTTTCGGGCAGAAAAACGAGTCTGACCAAATCGAGCTGATCGAAAGAACTAAGACCCCAGCAGACGAGTTTTTTCAGTAAGTGTATTAACCCGCTGATGCATACATAGATATGATTTCTCACTCTTGCTCGGTAACATTTTCTTCAATTATATTTTACAGCAATCATATCCTGCAAATATCCGAAGGAATCGAAAAGATGGGAGGAATTGTGTGGCCCCTGTTCACCTGCAATCTTATATCGTGGATAATAGTGTTTCTCTGTATATCAAACGGCGTTAAAAGCGTAGGAAAGGTGAGACGCATTGATGACTTTGACTAAAAAATCATTACTGATTACTGACACGTGTACTAATGATTTCCAGGTAGTTTATTTCACAGCAACATTTCCCTTCCTCATTTTATTCATACTTTTAATCAGAGGCGTCACTCTACCCGGTGCCTACGACGGTATATTATTCTACATAATGCCAAACTGGTCGCAAATAACCAATCTAAAGGTAATTAGTTTACAGAATGTTGATGAATCAACGATTTCATGATGTGAATTATTTTTCATAAACTTCCGCAAGGTCTGGGCGGACGCAGCTCTGCAAATATTTTTTTCTCTGGGTCCGGGTTGGGGTGGAATCGTAAATATGGCCAGCTACAATCCGTTCTACAACAACAATCGTCTGTGAGTAGTATAACAATCACTTCGTCGAAACAATCTGCAGCAAATAACGTGCGATAAATTACAGAGATTCAATTCTCGTGCCAATTCTGAACTGCGGCACTAGCATATTTGCCGGATTCGTCGTATTCTCGGTTCTCGGATTCATGTCTCATCAAACTGGACTCCCTGTCTCCACGGTCGCTACCGGAGGTACGTGTAAGCCAATACTCTCGTCATGAAATCAGAAATCAAATGAATTTTGAAATAATTTCAGGCCCAGGATTGGCCTTCGTAACGTATCCAGAGGCGATAACCATGCTACCGTTTCCCCAGCTATGGGCAGTGCTGTTTTTCCTGATGCTGTATCTACTGGGAATGGATAGCTGCGTCAGTATCAATGAATGCTAATAATTTCTCGTTTTATTATCGCAAATCAATTTCTCGTTGTTTCACAGTTTGTTCAAATCGAAGCCATAATCTCAAGCGTAACGGACGCTTATCCAAAATTGCGAAAGCACAAGAGACTCGTCGCCTTTGCAGCGCTCTTCATCCTATTTCTTGGCTCTCTGGTATTTGTTACAAACGTGAGTCTCACATCTGCGTAACTCTGTCTCGCAGAGAAATAAAAAGAAAATTAAAATTTAAGATAGAAAAAATAAAAAAAAAAAAAACAACTACAATCGTTTGTCCAGGGCGGAATGTACATTCTGCAACTACTCGACTGGTATGCAGCGTCAATTTCCGTCATACTGATATGCCTGATCGAAACTATCGTAGTGGGGTGGACCTACGGTAAGAAAATGTCATTTTTCTTTTTACCCCAGTAAATCTTCCCCCTTCGAAAATATCAATTTGTTTATTCAACCGGTTCTAAGGGTGTGACAATTTCGTTCGTGACGTTGAGTTCATGATTGGTGAAAAGATACATCCCTGGTGGCCACTCTGTTGGAAATACATAACACCGATTATTTTATCGGTGAGTGACCCGGGGGTGAAAAAATAAAGAAATAAACTGCAACCCTGTGCGGTATCTAATCTTCTCAATAATTATTCGCAGTTTATTTTCGTAACTACGATATTATTCAATACACGTATAACGTACAACGGAATAGAGTATCCAGAATGGGCACTGATAGCTGGCTGGGGTTCCTGCCTCGTCAGTATAGTGTTTATACCCGGATACGCGGTCTTTCATTTCTGCGCAACTAAGGTAAAGAATAGATATTCGCGACTTTCTAGAATTGGTAGAGATTAATAATTTATTTTTTTTATTTTTTTTTCTAATTATTTATTTATTTCTTTTCATTCGTCCCCAGGGTGGCTGGAAGGAGAAACTTGTACAGGGGACGAATCCTACCGAAGAATGGGGACCGCAAAAGTTAGAGGACCGTATAGCCTGGGACGAGCATAAAAGACGGCTAAATAATGCTAAAAAGAAAAAAAGTTCACCCGCCGCAAATTCGAACGGTGTAAAAGTCACGAGAGTTTGAGAGGTGGAATATTTATAGCAAGAGTAAAAAAAAAATAAAAATAAAAAATTAACGCATATTATATTGTAAAAAAAAAAAAAAAGGAAGAAGAATTCAAACGTTATAATAGATTGTGTATAAATCAAGCGTCATTTATCCACCCCGAAGTAGGCTGCGAAAGAGAAATTAAAGACTGTAGAATGTGGTTATTAGTTTGAAAAAATTGTCAGTTTAGCAGAATCTCCGCGTTTTTATTAAAACTTGATATTAAATTTTCCGAGTTAATAAACGATAAAGAATCGGTAAAATTTCCTAGTGAAATGCACGTCACGATGCAGGCTGTAAAACGATCTGGAGCTGCTCGACCTAGACGAAAGCATTCTGCAGACAGTCCAACTGACCGGGGTGACGAGAACCAGGTCGATCAGGGCGAAGGGATGATAAAAAATCGTCACAGAAAACGAAAACGAATGTCTGACCAAGATTTAGGACTGGCTCTAACATCGGGCAGAGATCCTCACGCGAAATCATTGAGATGGTGGGAACGAGAACCGATAAAATACGCGTAAGTTCTTGACAAACCCTCGTGTACCCCTAAGTTCGATAGGGGTCTCTGGGTTAGCTGAAAAGGATCGAGGGGTTGACGTCGGTGTACACGTTGATCGGCGAAATGTTGCCCCGGCTAAAATGCAACATACGCATAGAAACTTTCCTTCTGTCTTCTTCGTCAGGGTTAAAGACCTTGCTGGGTGCACGGCAGAGAGAAATTCCTGTAAATCTACCCCTGATTTAGTATGGATGATAAAAGTCAGCTTGAGTCGTGCATAAGGTTGGAACCATTTGTTTTCCATTGGTAAGGGAAAAGTAACAGCGCAATCTCTCCGGCTTGTCATTTTGTGACGCGATATGCAGACGTGTGTATACCTACGTACGAAATAATAATCGCAGTGGAATAAGTCTAGGGCGATGAGGATCGATGGTTCCTACATCGATTAAAAGGGTCTCAAAGCATTATTCGCCATTCGAGGTGGTGTAACATCGGTATATCTATCCATACACGAGATACGATGTACACAAACCAATACCAAATATACCAACACTTTGCGTGTCTATCGTGCAGCCCCGTACCCTTCCCAGGTGTCAGAGAGCTGTCAGAATGTCTGGAGTAAAGGGTGAGGGGTAGCTGCTACACATATTCCCATATTCTCGTGTGTGTCGGCTTCTGACAGTCTGTAATCCTTGTGCATGGACATGGACATGGACATAGACATAGGCATAGCCCCGTTCAACGATATTGCATTGTTCGATATAACATACCCATACCCCTGTCGGCTCTAAGGCGCGATGAACGTGGGTGCAGAACACATCTACACACGCGGTAAGTAGTGGGCAGAGAATAATAGCGAAGAGGGGTCGTGCGGGAGAAGTAGACGAGGAAAGTTTACAAGGGTTGAACTGAAAGTTTCGAGGTACTATTCCACCGGCATTCTTGCGCGAACGACACTGAAGCAAAGTCAGAGCGACTCTCGTTTAAAACTTTTGACAAAAGATTTTAGAGGGAAGGGTTGCCAGGTTCCTGGTTCGGTATACATCAGTTTTCGGGTAAACAATAATAATTAGAGGATAAGGAAGTATCGGACGTCAGTTACCGCGTGGATGATAGATGCTTTGTTGAATAAACCTACATCGGAGACATAAGGGAGGAATAAATCGACATGTCATACGGCGGTGGGTTTTGGGCGACTCTCGATCTTCTAAGCGATTGCCGCCAGGTTCCGATGGACCCTTTCAAAGAGGATATTAACGACTGGTTGGAAAGCGTTAACACAAGGGTGAAGATGCAACTTGAGAGAGATAAACTGGCCAGAGATACTGGCCACGATACGGCGAGAAGGGATGAAGAGGAGGCGGATTATGGGAGCATGATAGACTGCAGGTATTAATTACATTGATCGTAGAAGTACGCCTAATGGCTTATTGCACGATTAATAATACCGCGGCTATAAACGAGGGTCATTGATAACGCGAAATATATATTTTCTTTTCTTTTTCTTTTTCTTTTTATTCGACCTTATCGCCGGCCATACTAAGGATAGGTAAGCCCCGAATCCGTTCGTCGTAAAACTCGGATGATACGTTGAGCTTCCGTCGCTTTGGGTTCTCTGCCTTATCCGCAAAAATGATAGAGAAAAAAAAAATGGCGAAATCCGCAGAACCACTCGCCGAAATATCCGACTTCACCGACCAGTAGCGTCCGACGATCAGAAAAAAAAAAAAAATGTCTTTTTTAACGCGAGTCTAGGACTCGAATTCATCCCTTTTCAACGGAATTATTGCGGGGTATGCGGAGTATAAAATTATTATGGGCTGTAATATATAAGTTCGGTGTTACTTCGTCGGCCCTTTAATTCTCGGCAACAGGGCGAAGGTCGATAAAAGTCAGGTAAATGACTCAATCATAAGTTGGCAGGATGTTTATTCCATAATTCTATTAAATTGTTACGGTATTGATTGGGCCAGGAATTTATCTGTAGTCAATTATTTTCTACAGATTTATACGGAGAGAGAGAGAGAGAGAGAGAGAGAAAGAGAGAGAGAGAGAGAAAGTCCCCCATATATTATACCGCGCAAAAGTTATTAATCCGGATTATATTTAGCAGGTTGTTGGACGTCTGGTTAATTATTTATTTAAAGAAACGTTTTACGGTTTTGACAAACCAATCGATCATATCCACCCCCGTCCTTATTCTTATATCTCTATATCGCAAACTGTATTCGATATATCCGGGGCCGGAATCGACCCCGTTTTTTTTTTTTTTTTGGTACCCTACACATCCGCGTATTAATAACTTGCTACCAGGCGGATGTCAACCTCGGTGGTTGTTCGATCGGTTCAAACTTTCATGCAACTCCTCGTTGGTATATCGGTTCATTCTCAGTTTACCGGAAACCTCCGCCAAGAAGGACACGTACATTGTCCTCTCGCGAATCCTGAGGATTTATCCCTCGTTAATAACAAGAGAATATGCAGGGTAGGTATGGGTATACGAATATGCGATATTGTTTAAAAAAACATTTCTTTTTTTTTTATAAATTTTCAAGTTCTCTTTCATTTTTTTTTTTTTTTTATAATAAAAAATAATATTCATTTTACAATCGATCGTCATTATAGACTTCAACAAAGTGAAAAGATACGGACGTCTTGACAAGTGACATGGCAATTTGCACTCGATCAATTCCGCGCTGCACACCTGCAGCAGAAACACGCGATAATAAACTATAGTATAAGGTAAGCCGATATCAACCACAATAATAAATCCATCAAAGGTCATAAATGAATGAATGAGTGAAATTTTTCATTTTTTAATTTCATAAATATCAATTACGCGGGACACGTACTCTCAGCTGATCGAATTATTAATTATTATTGTAGCTGATTGTCAGGAAGAAATCCCCATAAGGTTTCAACCACTTATCTATAATCCAAATTCAAGTTGGTCAACATATACCGCGACGCTTTAGTATAGCAAACACAGCTCGATGTAGTACCACTTGTGTAAATTGAACAAGATAAATATATGCAGATTGTAGGCGGTCGGGAGTATAGGCATACACGATTGTGGGTACCTGAAGAATTTTTAAGATCATACACCGAGGTGTCTGCTTTTTACCTGAATTTTTTTATTCAATATAACCGATCGAGAGTTTTTGGAAAATTTATTTCCCCGAAAGTCTAGATGGCTGAATTTAGAAAATTTGAAACGAAGTACATCGGAGTTTTAAAATTCCGAGTGCTAAAGATCCGAAAAACTTAGAATTCATTCGCTGTTTGCAGACAACTCGGGTTGTATCGATCGTATCGAAACCAATAAGCGGTAAAATGAAACTTTTTTGAAATGAAAAAAAGTTTTTAAATCCTATCAATCATTCGTCACACCGAAGTTATCGATTGAAATTTACTAATTGGATTTTCCCGTAAAAAGGGTCTCGATTATAATGACATATATTTTTCGGCTTCACGTTCTGAAAAATACTAAAAAAATTTTCAAACCTTTGGCCTTACGGGGGTATGGACCTTCGGAATTTTTAACTGTCCGTATTCCGACCCTTCCGAATTCTAATGTTCTAAACTTGAACGTAATTTGAGAATTCTGAATCGTCTCAAACGAATTTAGTCCTTTAACACAGCCCCGTATAAAAATTCCATTTTTGTCTGTTATTTCGATGTTTGTTTCTCTTTTTCTTTTTCTTTTTTTTTCTTTCCTAAACTGCTATATTGTACGGAGAGACTACAAGCGTTCTTTGAACCCTGCTATCGAAATCGTCCTCCAGGAGTTTCGAAGGCAAAGAAAACGACCCAACGAAGAATAGGAAATGCGAAATGAAAAATTGAAAAATGGATTTCGAATACGCATTTCGCTCTGTACATGAGAGATGATAAGAAATCATTCAGGAAGGAATAGAAAGACTATTTATCGCGCCTACAGGATAATGGACAGGTCATAATTTACACCTGGAAAAGATTCAGGTAAAAGGGTTGAAAAAAAAAAGTAAGAAAGAAACGTTTGAAAAGCGTGGATGTGCTTTTATAATTATTCCCACAAGATAAGCTTGACAAATTGTATAAAATGCCAAAGTGTCACGTCAGCTTTTCCCATTTCCTCGACTGTCGCTACACTGCGAAGAACGGATTGCTCTTTTTTTTATTTTCTCCAATTTTCATTATTTCCAGCCCTTCTTTGTCCTCTTTTTCCTTTTATGCATTATACCCGAAGACATTGATCATTTATTATTCGTGAACAAAAATTTTTCTCACAATTAATTCGTCTCTCTCTCTCCATCTCTCTTATCCCTTCAATTTTTGGAACAATTATCAAATTTTTGTTTTTTTTTTCCCCGTGTTATAGTCTCACGGTATATGAACTCGTAATAGGCAAAGGAAATGACACAACATGCTCACCGTCTGCCACGCGGTATTCACAGTACCTATATTCGCGAATCTTATGCGAACTCAACTGCTGGGAGAAGCTAGTTAATTAATTCGTAGAAACTTCACCCTCAGCTTTGTACTTTCGGCAAATTAGTTGCGACTTATACTCCCACTGCATTTTGTCTCTCCCTTATCCTACCCCTCCAAGATTATATTAGAACCGTAGAATTCGTCGGAAAGGATAAAAATTTCGAGGAACTAAATTGTCGAATTTCGATACAGTTTATATCGACAAGGGTGAGGAAAAAAGAAATTTCGGATATACTCAGAATACCGATTCGCGTGACCCCCTGAATATTATTAGCCTCGAGGTAAAAGTCGGTGAAATTTTCTCGACACTCGTCAATTACTTAATTGGCGTAATTGAAGAAAATGTTTTCGGGAGCAAATATTTAGCTGACGAATTTCTGAGGGAGTCACATTGTATATTCCTTATTCCATCTACCTTATTCCCCTTCTATGTCTCGTCCTTAATCTATGCAGAGTATAAACTAGCCTAGTCATATGTTAAGCGCGTGTTTCGTTGTACGTTTCGTGATTACGGTCGATTTCGCTTTACGATATACACTCTAGTCAGGTCTAGTCCTCTATCCTCAACCCCGTCGTGTTCCTTTCGAGGTCTTCCCCACCGGGACAGTGGGCGAATGCGACGGTTCGTTCTTTTTTAGCCAGATTGAGGGTGGATAAAAATTTAGTCGATTAAAAGTGACGGGAGGAGCAACATGGTCGAGTTACACGAGTTTGTTCTCCTCAGCTTCTGGTTGGTAGAGAAAAAAAAAAGAAATAAAAGAAAAAAACAAAGTAGAAGCCAGAATGTATAAAATTTGAAAATATCTCGATACCTATTTTGACGAGGAGCTCGGAATATTGTATAATCGCAGCTTTCCAAAACCGCCACAATTATTGATTGTAGTTTAGCGAATAGATACACACGTAGACCGTGTATGTGTATGTACGTAGCCAACTCGTAGAGGGTTTAGATATTAGATCAAAAAGTTTCATTTAAACAAATTTATAGCCACGTTAAACTACCTACGTACCCAGCCCCTAATCCCTAATCCCTAATCCTACATACGCTGTATTATAAATTCTGACTAGGATGTTCCTAAAATTAGTTAGGCTAATAATAATTCTAACATTGAACAGTATTACCTTCCCCATTCTATATAATAATTCAAGAATTATATTACAAATCGAATCTTGTTTTCGGACCGAGAAAAAATATTGATTTCAAATAGGTACGTCCGTGATTATCAGGGTGATAAATACTAGATCGATATTTTTTTTTTTCGGTTTTTTTGGCTCACTACCGGCTGAACAACCCTTAGAATTTAGCTGAGAAAAAAAATTTGTAAATTTGTAAATTTGAAAATATTGTAATATCGATCTAAAATGAATCACCCCAGTGTTTATCCGTGTAGGTTGAATTCGCGTGAATCAGATATTCGCAAACAGATTTCCTTTATTCCTTTCTATTTTGGTATCGTTTTACATTTCGGATTGAAAACTCTCGAGATGAGATGATCAGATCTGATTCTGGATCTCCTGGATCGTTGGGTTTGGAATTTTCTCGTATAAAAGCATCTTTTTATGTGAAAGAAAAAAAAAAACCTTCGAATAACACGTTCGGCAAGTGTGATAAGAAGAGAAATTTTTATTATCTCCAGTAGAATTGGGACGGAAGTACGTTGAACGAAATGGAAAAAAAATTCTCCGATTATTTTTCCTCTTTTTCTTTATACCTACGTAACAATTTACTCTAACAGCACAACAAAACGATTTAATATAATAAACTGACGCGGGGGTTGGGGTGGAAGTGGAAGTGGGTCTACGGCCATTACTAACACGTCACGAATTACCAATCAGAAATCACGAAAGAGTCAGCCTGAATGATATTCTTGGTGCTTGGCACGATGAGGTGTCGTAGAACTTATTCCGACATTCTAACCCAGGGTTTAGTTTCGTGTGAAAACTCTTCGCACGCGAGTCGCTGCGTTTTCCGGTAGCCGTTGATACTAAGCCGCGAATTTTCGTCTCTATAAGTTACCTTTTTGAAAAGGGAGAAAACGAGATTATCCCAAGTCGAAAAACAAATGGGAAGAGGAAGTTCCGGCGAGTTTTACTCCGTAATTAAAAAAGTGCGTATACCCATATGTAGGTTCGATTTTATAATTGATTATTATCTTATTATCCTCTAATACGACGAGACCCCTGTGATGGATAAAATTTCGTTAAAGAGTTGAGGAGCAAACGATCGATGGGATTACGTAGATTTTACTCGCAGATATTTAACCCCCAGAATTTTGCCCCGAGGTCTTTACTAATTAATGCAATCTGTCAGACTAGCAGGAAATAATTAATGAGTCAAATTAGCCGTATAAGTATAAGACGCGTTTGGTAAATTGTTGAAGAAAAATTTCGAATGAAAAGAAGAATATGAAAGAAAAAAAAAATAAAGAAAACCCTGCGAGACGATGAAGAATTACTGCGTCGCAATAACGTCAGAAACAACATAAGCCGTTCATAGTTTTTTCCAAATATTAACAGATTTTCCGATCGGTTTCACGATATTTCTCTTCGTTATTTACT
Organism: Tenthredo scrophulariae; assembly: GCA_963978835.1. Taxonomy (NCBI): domain Eukaryota; kingdom Metazoa; phylum Arthropoda; class Insecta; order Hymenoptera; family Tenthredinidae; genus Tenthredo; species Tenthredo scrophulariae. Next base: position 28,073,643 of record OZ022230.1, on the reverse strand, counting down.
CAGCCAGTTAAACCACAGGGGTAAAGTATCGCTGACTTAGAAACGAGGTCCTGAACCCTAAAGGGTACTGGAGAAACGAGGGATAAAAATTTCTCTCCACAGAACAATCCTGCACCCTTTTATACCGTACCGCGGGTTAACGCGTTTGCAGAAAAAAAAGTATTTCAAACTTTTTCATTTCCCCAGAATAAGGCGAAAGTCAAAAATCTAAACCCAATATATGTTTTTCTGTATTATTACTATTCAGCTTCAGTTATCCCCTCGTGAGAACGAGACTGGAGATACTGATGGGAAGCAACGTGGTCCGATTGACTGACAGAAGATACATGCAGAAATTGATAACCAGAATTCGCCAGGACTACGAAGCGTCTCAACAGGATCGTGTCGAAAAACGAATGGTGATTATAAAACCCGCATTAAAATATTTTAACAAATTAGTTTAAAAAATTCTATAATTATACATGCAGATTAGATATTCAATTGCGTGTTATACGTGCCAGAGAATTTGACGAGTCTCTCGGCTTTAAACGAAGTTTACTTAAGAACAGTTATTATCAAAGTGTATAGAAACGAGATTACAAAGAGGAAATAATGATACGCCTAGGTACAGAGCGAACAGGATCCCATCCTAGCATAGAGTTGAAATTCGGGTTTTGTATTATCGTATCGAATCGTACCTCCCTCGAATGGTTGAACTCATGCATGTTTACCCACCGTAAGATAGAAGCCGGATTTGCATGTAACTGTGAAAAGATTCGAGTTGCCGTGACAGGCGTGACCTAAATACATCGATACAAAGTGCTTTCAGTTAGGCTCATCCTGGAAGTGACATTATTTTTAGAAAATCGAAAAAAAATAAAAATATATATATATATACTATATAGGACGAAAATATCTGACCATAATTATTTTTTTTTTCTAACGAAACGAACATTTTTACGAACGGATACCGAACTTACGTCGTAAAACTGTTATACGGCTCATTATCGCATGCGAGTTGACAATTTGCGTAACTGAAAGTGTTTTAATCCAAACGAAACGGGGGCCAAAATTGAGACTCTTTAATTCCGAGGGGTTATTATGCTCACGAATATGATCTTGACAGTCGAATTAACGGACTAAATGAGTTCTTCGCGAGGTGCTTCTTAAGGCAAATAAGATTATTAATTAGGCTTTACTCAAGCAGCAGCCGAAGCTTTTCGAGAAGAAGGTGTCGCACGTTTTAATCAATTCCCTGTTCGTGCTAGATCGCTATTATTATTATTATTATTATTATTATTATTATTATTATCATCGTTGTTCGTATTATCAGGCAAAAGAAAACAGCGATTCCAATCATCCCGATTACGCGGAACATATACGTTCGGGAATTTGTTAAGGCGATAAGATTGTATCGATCTGTACCCCGCTCACACCCTGCACGTACTATACGCATCGATATATCGCTATTTTTCTTATTTCAAGACGAACGAACTAATGCGGACGAAAAAAATGATCCTCGAACGATTGATACCCGTCCAAGAGGCGCCGGACGAATTGCGGACGTATCCCTTGTTCCAACTTTATCTATACTGCGACGCGATTATCGAAGAGAAGCAACGAAAGGTGTCTTACTTATATTATTACAATACAAGTTCATCTTCATCCTCGTCTCATAATCATTTCGGAATTATATCGTATCCCTTTATGATCCCTGCCGCAGCGCATGCCGAAAAAGGTTCGAGTGACAAACTCTCTGTATCAGCTTCTTTACCCGGAAAATAATCCCGCCGAAGAGGAAGACCAGACCGAAGATGACGAAGTTTACATGAAAAATGTCGTAGTTAATGGAGCGCACCAATTGGTGAGTCAGCTGATCGTTTCCATGATCGATCATGGGGAACAAGATAATATAAGGATCATCAAATATTTGGAAATTCTTTTGTAACAGGTGCCCATGACACCCGAAGAAATTGCAGCTGTAATCAGCGAACAGGAGACCGAGAAGGACGTAGAAAACGGATACTTACTGACCCAAGAGGATTACGACAGGCTTTACTTTGAAACCGACGCGATCAAGGAACTGAGGGAAATGCAGGTACGGGCGGAAAACTTCTGGCTATGAAAATCATTCGGTCACTTTTCGTCTCTATGTATATATTTCTTTTACCTTTCCTTTTCCTTTTCTGTATTGAAAATTGATCAATCTTACAGAGCGTCGAGGATATGTACACAAAGGCTCACGAGATTGTTGGCATTCTTTACTCCTACGCGGACGAGGGTAGGTACAAAAAAGCCGCGATTGAAAAACAGCAGCAGCAGCAGCAGCAGCAGGAAAAAGAAGCTTCGGAGGTTTCCCCCTCTTCGGCTGAAAACGAGGAAAAGAAGCCGAGGGAAGAAAAAGAAGAAGAAGTGATTGAAGACAGAGGAAATGGGGCAGCTTTAACCGCAAATTCTTGAATTTAATTAAGACTACGGAAAGGAACCGGGAGCTCAGCCCTCAGGTGCAACGCTCGAGTCTTTCTGCGACTATTTTTACGTCTCCGCATGTATCGGGGAAAGCGATCAATCGATTTTTATTTGCACTCCTCTCGAAGCCGAGAGACTCTTCCAAACAATAACTCAAGTCTTTTTATCTTTCAGACTAACAATCCGAGGATATACGATCGTGGAAATACGGAATAAGCGAAATATGATGAAAAATTTTTATACACGGAAGGATAAATGCATTGTCTTATACCACCAACGGCACCGAGATGTATTATTTCATCACAATACGCAACAGCTGGGGGAGATTTATTTTCAAATTAGTAATAGTCGCGATATGAGTTGTTTTTAAGGTGTAAAAATATTGTACAAACCGATTGCGATATGAATATTACGCGATAATAAATCAGCGTGATTCCAAATCCCACGAGAACGATTATTTACAGGTGGAATCAAATATGAAGAAAAAGGGAAACGATCACATTTTTGGGCAATCAAGCACGTCGAGTATCATCGATAGGTGGTTCAAGTATACGTACAGAAATTACCACCGCCCTCGAGGTTTGTGCATTAAATATACCGGATCCAAGCTCGAGAATCGAGATGAAATTTATTCAACGCGCTTATTTCGGATTTTAATCAGAATTTATCAGGTTTTCTCACCAGCCGTCATGTAGCCGGAGTAAAATTATGGAAACGTGATTATCTCGGGTAAGAAATCTTCACAATTAGCGGTATGGATGCCGTTCGTTCGTTCTTTAATTTATTTATTCATTTTCTATTCACATTCAAACAATTATCTAGAAAATTTCGCGATAATTTGTTAACGTAAAACGTGGGCTGGTGCGAGGCGGCCGCACCTGGTGCATAATACAACTGCTAAATACCGGGGAACACGTTTCCCTGTATATTCCATTGTCCGACTGAATCTCTAGCAAGTAATTAACAAGCTGCGTAATTAATGAGGTGTGCGAATGCCAGGATTACGAGAGATTAAAATCGATGGAATTAATTGAAAAATATCGCGACACGTACGTGATGGAAATGGAATGAAATTTTTATTATTTTCAAAATTAATCCCATAAACTTATTAACGGAATTTTCGCACCGTCCTTACGTTGAGTCGATAACGTTTTAAGCCAACATCTAAACGCATGATTTACAATTAGAATGCAATCGTTAATCAGTTGATTACCACTCGGAATAATAGCTCGACATTTTCGTGCGATTCTTTGACCGAAAGCTTTTCTGGTAAAAATTTCAAATTTTAGATCCAAATTCAAATTCTCTATTTTTCTTACATGGTACAGACGTAAGAGAGTCCCTTAGGCGCGACGTGGTACGAAATTCGAAAAGTTTGAAGAAAAAAGTATTCAGTAGCTGTATAAAAGCGAATAGAAGTAAAAGACGAGAAAAAAAAAGAAACGAATAAGTAAAAGGAGGGAAAGTAGGTAAAATAAGGAAGAAAAGTGTCAAGTGCAAAGAGAAGAACATACACTGACGTATCGAAATGCGTATGGTATATCTGGATCAGGGATCGGAGTTTGTGAGATGGAGATGAGGGGATCGTATAATTTGAAAAATCGACAATCCCTTTCTTCGCTTCACCCTGCACCAGTATTTATTCTCAGGCAATAAATTCGGCGGGAGTTGAAGCAATACAGAAAAAAAAAAAAAAAAAAAATGACAAAATGCTTGGAAAGCGAAAAATTGACATGGGTACGAAGTTATGGGGCTGCAGAATATCCTGCCTGCCATATGCTTATAAAACGGGAATTCGGAGTGATTTCGCGATGGGGGGAAAAAAGAAAAAAAAAAAAAAAAGGAAGAAAAAAAATATATATTTCTGGCAAAAAAATCGTTAAAATTTATGAAAAATCATCTCTCCTCTATAATTTTCGTACGAATTATCATCTCATCGGGGAAATTCACACGCCGACGTCAATCAATATACTAACTCCAATTAATTTTCACTAGAAATTACTTTATCGACACTTATTCGAGTGCATTTGACACTGTGCGGAACATTCGTACTCGATTAACGAGTTCGCAATCGATTGGAAACATCGAGCAAACCTTTCGATGGAATTAATTAACGCTATTTGTAATTTGTCGAACTAATGTTGGAAGAGAGGGAGGGAGGGAGAGAGAGAGAGAAGAAAAAAGAAACTTTGAAACGTTGCGGAATACAACGCTTCTCGTTTTTTTTTTTTTTTTTATTATTCTCATTTTGATTTAGATCGGATTTCGAAAAAAAACGTGCTCCTTTGGCTCGCTAGAAATTATTTCGGTGATTCGACAAAGGTTAAGGAATGAAAAGAGCAAAGAAAGAAGAGAGAAGGGTGAAACGCGAAATTTGATATTCAAGGTTGACATCCGAGTTTGAAAAACAATATCCCAGGTTCAAAAAGGACGGACAGCCTCCTTGATCCACGTATGATATTCATCCCTTACATGGGGCTTTTCTCTCCCTCTCCATGGCCGACGCAACGACGCCTATATAAAGCGTCGCGACGCTTGCTCGACGCCAGAACTCCAACGATTCACACCAGTGCAGACGAGTTTCGCTCCGAATTAACTACGAGTTTGTTATTAAAGGAATAAAATAAAACGATTAAGAAAAACAGAAAAAAAAAAAAGAAACCATGTAAGAGGACGAATCGAGGCAACTTCTAATACAAAATTAATGACTAGTATTTCTACCATCGATATTATACCAATTGTCATTATTATTTATAGATATAGCGCAGATATGATAAATCGAGATTATTTTTCGTTCCTTAAAAACCTTTGTTGAAAAAGCAGAGGAATTTTAATAGAGAAATAATAACGGCAGGCTTTCTTTCTAGAAATACACTAACCTACTCGGAGTGGTCCAGATAATTTTATACAGGCTTAAAAGTCTCGCTAACTCATTAGCGGAAAGTGAGGGGCCCAGTGATTACAGTGTGACAAGTGTCTGCGATCATACCGAGTCGTCATATTCGACTTTATAATCGTATTTGAATTATCAAATACCGCAGGGTAAGTATACGTGAACTTTATGTATACGTAGGTGTATATCGCTGATCGGGATTTCGTCGATCAAATATCGATATTTCGAAAATTTCCAAACGCGATATCAAGTTCCTGCATTTCGATAAAAACTGAGGATCTCCGATCCCGGGCAGATCTTTCGAATTTTAAATTTACCTCGAAGAATTTCCTGGGGGAAAAATAAAAATCCGCGATAAAATAATAATTCGCAAACTCCATCAGCGGCGTGTACCTTGTAATCTAATTAATGCTACCTTTCAGCACTGCGCCCACGCTGCAGCTATACAGCTCTGGAAATTTTCGATGTATTATAACGCGAAATCGATATGCATTCTCTTCGTCGTCCATTATGATCCTGGAATGAGGGTTCGGTTCTAAATTCCCGATTTTTAAATGGTTTAAAAATCGCGTTACAGATGTGGCCCCTTCTGGCAGTGGTGATAGCTTTGGTCGATGCAGTTGCCTCGAGAACCGAATCTCTGGATTTAAAAAGCATCCAAAATTCGATGCCTCTGAGATTGAACAGCGTGGTTCGTAGACCGGAAATCGATCTGCTCGACAAGCTCGATCCGCTGCAAACCGGAGGTGGACAGTTTGCCGAAGACCTTCCGGCCTTGGACGCGGGAAAATATCGGAGCGGTTTTGAACCGTTCAAAAAATTGTCAATACTTGACGATTTCGAGGGAAACAGAGGTGGGTGTTGATTCACAATTCAATCAATTACGAATATGTGCATACAAGTTTTCGCCTGAATTAGGTCAACCGTGAGCCAGACCAATTGTTCATATTATTACTTCCAGATTTATTCTCCCGTAAATTTCCCGCCACTATCTATGCGCATCGACCAATTAGCCGAAAATTTTTCGCGTTATAAATGCGGTGCGCCATTTATTAATCAACTGATTGGATACGACATAAATCGATATGAAATAATTCATTTTGACTCGGGGAAAAAAAAAAATTATATCCCAGTGGTTGGCTAACATAAGATGCGATTGAGTTATCGGATAATTCTTTTCGCCGATCGGGTATGACAACTACTAATGGATCTAATACGGACCCCAACTTTTCCTCAGAGTGTGTAGAACTCATAGGTATAAAACGGTGAAAATCGATCGAATCTTTGAGTAACTTTTAATAATATTAAACGGTCTTCCGTCGCGGTTCAATCTCTCGATTGCAATACTTGCGGGGGCTTGTAGAAAGTAGAACCGAGGCTTTTAGCTTTCAGGCTGATGAGATTGTACGATTTCTTATACTTTTGATTAATTTCAAGCCACCTTTGAAATTTTACAGAATATTACACGACAGAATTATTCAATATTTGAATATCGAAAAAGTTTTATGAATTCCGAGTTGTAAACTCATTGACATTTATTTCACTGTAAAAGATACTCGCGATTTCGAATTTCGAAGCTCTTTATCAAACCTCAAACCGCCTTCCTCATCCCTCATCCCTCCACAATGATATTAAGCGTGGGATTCACTTGGCGCAACGTCACCGCTCTCTCCCGACCTTTGAACCCTTACAACGCCCCCGCATCCCCCAAATCGATACACGCCTTTGCTGGTACGGGGGGATCGTAATTTCTGCAGCTTTTCTCCTTTCGCGATAATCGATATGCCCACGATACCCCCGATCAGATCGTTACGAACAATTGATAATTATCCCAGCTAAACCTATCGGCGGAACAAATCTTCTATATAGTATATACAGCTAGAAGTCGATCAATCTTCCCGTGTGCCATATGAACTAAGACCCTTTTCTTATTTCCGCGTCAATCCCAAATCTTATTTTCCTCTCGATTAAACATCACGCCGTATTGAATTTCTCTTTACTTTTTGGCAACCCGGGGATACTCGACTTCACAATATGGATATACCAATATTTACCAGGCTTTGTGTTTACCAGAATGTTGTCAGAATTATTATCCTAGCTCTTTAAGAAAGCTTAGAATTTTTTACTTTTTTTCTTTTTACGACCCTTTAAACCTGCAGTGAACTGTGAACCATCGTCTACCCTCGAAACTTGCCGATACGCAGCCCGTTATACTATCAATTAAAATTAACCAACTGATACCCAATGATAGAATAAGGGTGAAACAATGTCGGGGTCGTTTCCAGATGAAAGGATTCCCCTGATTGAAGACGATGACGATACTGACATAGACCAATTATCCGCTTTTCTCGCGCAACTACTTCAGGAACCAGGCGGATGGGAAGCGCCGTTGGTTTTGGTTGACGAACCGATTCCGTGGGAGGGTTCGGTAATTGAAAATTCACGCGATGGATCAGAGGCAGTTCCTGCACCTTGGAAACGGTCTCGTTACTACAGACGTTATCCTTGGAAGCGACAAAATCCCAGGTTGAATTTGGACATGTATTGCGAATGAAAAATGAAAAATGAAAAAGATTAAGGGAGATAATAATTTTTTTTTTTTCTCCTTTATTAATTTTACCCTGTATAACTTTGTTATATTTGTATTTTAGAAGTCGATACGATGACAGTGCTCGTTACCTCTGCACACCTACACGAGAAGACGTTTTCCAGCTACTTGTTGCTCTCCACGACGCGCGTCAAGGGAATAAATCGCGAACCGTGAATTTTTGCAACCGCCGACGTCCGGCTGGTGCCGTTTTTACAAATATACGATTTTTGGGACGCAGGAAATAGGGGAATACGATCGGGCACACTCAAAGGGACAGACGTCTTTCCGCATATCCTTATAATTATCATAAATTTTTGTCAACTAAAACACGGCTCGTTAATAAACTATTGATTAAACCTTAAACCCTTAATAATTATCCGTTTGAAATATAATCCTGCCGAAATTCAATTAAAATCTCTCGTTTCAAAACCAGGTACTTTTTCACTTTTCACAGAAAAAAAAAATCTAACAAAATTACGTAATACCGCAATATTGACATTCGAAATTCGTGCTGATGTTCTAGGTTTCAATTAAAAACCATTACACTCTATAATGATAATAATAATGAAGAACAAATAAATAAATGAATAAATAAATAAAATTATTGTGTCTAAAAAAAATACCAATAAATCAATGAAATTGAATTATCTTTAATTTGAAAATTTATTCAAGTCTGATGCGATTCATACAATCCATTTTCCTAAACCTATATGTATACGGTAAGTGAAATAAATTTTATCTATAGTCCCCTGAGACATTGGAACCTGATGCCTGCTCTGCATTGTATAAGGAAAAAAATAAATATCTGTTTGCTCTGTACTTCAAACAGATCAAAACGTTTTCAATTCCGGCCTATTCCAATTCGGAGAGGCTTCGGATATACTAAATTGGAAATATTCTCAATCGGAAAGGTAATACCTACTTTAAATTTTATTTTTATTTTTATTTTAATATTTTTTATTTTTTTTATTTCTTTCGCCATACACTCGAGCTCGACGCCAACAGGTGGTTGGTATACTTGCCTTTAGAGCGAGTAAATTGAATGAATATACATGTAAATCCGTAAGTGCTGTTTTCAAAATCAATAGCAGATGGAGAAAGGAAAGGAGATGGAAAAAAAGAAAGACGATAATAATTACATCGCGTAACCCGAGGGCTGAAACTAATTAGCTTAGATATATGAGACGAGAGAACGGATTAGTTCTGGGATTACAATCTAAGTGCTTAATCTCAGCAAGAGATTTGCGTAAATCCTGCTCGAAACCCTCTTCCAGTTCCTGAGGAATCGGTAACGAAGTATAAATCCGCAAAGGTGGCTTGCGTCATGTCAAATATAGCTGTAATCAAAAATTGGGGTTAATAATTCAGATTAATATCATTAAACCCTTGGATTAATCTCACAGGTATACGGAAAGAGGCATACTCCGAGTTCCGGCTAACGAGGTCCCGCAGTATCTTCGTTTCTGTCCACTAAACGAGACGTAGTCCTTTCTGCACAGTGTGCTGTTCTCCAAGTCGAAATCTAGGATAACTAACTCGAGCTGGCAGTAGCCTGGCGCCTTGTAGAACCTGAAAAACGTTATTTCCGGTTATTCTAGCCCCTTGCAGGTATCTCGGAATAACGAGAATTTTTACCTGTAGCACTGGTTCAGGTTGCTGGAATAGCTGCTCGGATAATTCACCGAAGTTATCGTCCCGTCGGCAAAATTTACACTCTGGCAATTAGAGCTACTCGGGTAATTGATCAGCGCCGAATTTCCGGTTTCGGGAAAAATCGGGATTACTGATATGGTCGATGAAACACCGGTGGTCGCAGTGCCGGAGCACTGTGCGCTTTTCAGGTACACCTGCTTCGCGGCTTTAACCCAATTAAGGAATTTGAATATCCGGCAGGAGTTTAGTAGCTGAAAATTTTGGCTGGTTTTTAAAGCCGCGGAATTCGCGGTCGGGTAAAAATTCTCTGCAGCCTCCCTTTTTTCACGCGATTTATACGCGCCTTTTTCTTCCTCGTTTGCGCTTCTCTTGAAGTTTCTGATGAGAATCGGGCTCTGATATTGCTGCTCGTCTACGACCCTGAGGTAACTCGTAGAGCAGGCTACCTGGGCTACTTCGATGACGAATCCGCTGAATTTGTTACGCGGATATCCGAGATATTTCACGGTTATCGTCTTCGTCGCGATATTGTCGAAGGACGATGTTATATTCGCGCCGGTTTTGCAACCGCATACTCTTTCACCGTCAATTTCCACGTAACCATAAGCACAGAACTGGTCGTCTGACCCAAAGTTGAAAAACTTAAGGTACATTTGTAGCTGGCATATGCTCTCTGACGATCTTCGAATCGTGTATTGGCACTCGTAGTTACGCGATGAATAAATCAACGCAGGAAAACCAGGACTTGTTAGCAGAAAACTACTCGCCGAGTAAGTAGAGCCACAACATTGTGACAAACCGCTACCGTAATAAATCCCCGTGTCCACAGGACTGTAGAAATTATTGTTAGGATAGTAGTTACCGTTGGTGCCAAAGTAGCCTGGATTTTTGCTACCGCTAACGCCGAAGCTGAGGTCGAATTCGCCGTTCCCAGTATCCGTGTTTCCAAAATTTGATCCGGGCGAAAAATTCTCTCCAGGATTGTAGCTCGGGTCTCGACTCCCGCCGTTATTATTGCCCGGATAGTAATCTGGGGTTTTGTTATTTCCCGGGCAGTTTGGAGATACAGGGTCGTAACTAACCCCCGGGAAATTATTGTCGTTATTTCCAAAGGGGTCGAAACTGGTACCAGGAATCGTAGGATTCGGTGCCCCATATGTGACCCACCTGTTTCCATATTGGTAAGTCTCTGGCGAACTTTGGGGATTCTTTAACGGATGAATAAACCCTTTTCTAGTTTTATGAAAGAGTTCACCGAGGAAGGAAGCCGAGTTCTCGTGGGAAGGGAGGATCAAATTAGCTGGAGGTTCTGTGACCTGTGAGTCCTTGTCGAGAGGTCTGATTACCACTCCACTCGGAATAGTTTCCAAGGAGATATTAGCCTCGGAATTTTGCGCGGCTGTTCTCGCACCGCTGATTTTGAGAGGTCTGATTATCGGGGCTGGTGGTAAGTACAGGTAAGATGTAATCGAGCCGATACCATCGTCCTTTGCCGAGTAAGCGTGGTGCCCGCAATTTTCGTCGTGAAATTCGTGCTGTTCATATCCCGGTAGTTCCAGGTTCCCGGAAGGATTCTTCGGCGACGATGCGTCGGTTCCAAGCCGTGACGGAGGCTGGTCTCCTCTGCCCTGATCTTCGGCGTTGAAATGAACTTCGGGGCGAAAAACGGGGTAAGAATTTTGCACGTTTTCTTTTTTACCGGCGTTTTTATCTTCCGGAAAATTTCTCCTCGATAGGGGGATGGAAGTGCTCTGGTTCTGGCTTTGGTCGAGCAGGGAATCCACGCCGCAGGGTAAGGTTGTTACCAGAATCCTGAAACCTTTAGCTGTTGTGTTTGCGTCGGAGTGGAAAATCAGCTTCAAACTCCTGCCCTGACCCTTGAATTTTCTGATACCGATACTGTTGCCACAGTAAATACTCTCGGTACCAACTTTGACATAGTCTTTATCGCATCCTTTGGAAGCTTCGAGTTGAAAGTCGAGGAATTGCAGATGGAACTCTTGATCGCACTTCGCGGATTGACTTCCTTTTAAAATGTAAACGCAGTCCCGATCGTTCGGGTAATTGTTTGGGTAATTAGGGCTGATAACAGGATATTGAAAGCCGGAGAAATCACCCCCGCAGTTTACCGAGTCGTTTGAAAATTCGGCGCCTTTTTCATCGCATAGAAAAATGTGAAATAAATTGAACAAGCTAAGGTAAATCAGGACTTTCATCGTGCTAAACCAACGCGACGACTTTTTTCGGGAGGTATATTACTCTACTTTTTCATTCGGAGGATGATCGCGTGCCTGGGAACGACTGATCGGTTTAGGCGTCGATTCCCGGCTCTTATGATATTCTTTGTTTAGCTATGTCAAATATTTCCCCATTATAACCGAACCGAGTTGTTTGCCGAGTCGGACGGTTCTTGAGGAAAAGGTGCGGCAAAGGATGTGTGTAGAAATCAATCGTTGAAAATTGAGAATAGTCACGGAATCGTTGAGTCAATAATACCAAAAATGAGAATAAAAAGCGCGACGATATTTCCGGGGCGAATGAACAAAATCGGCAAATACACAAGTCGCAAAAAAGTGATCTTTATTCATATGCGATTCTTAAACTTCTTACATAATATACAAATACTGAGGTATAAATAACATTCTTATATATCTATGAGCGTATGAAAGATCGAGAGTGCGGAATAAGCCATTTATCAACCATTTTCTCTCATCGTTTTATTGTTTCTTTTTCAACGAAGTAATAATCTCGTAAATTATTCGAAGCTAGACCACGGGCCTGGCCGATGTTATAATTTCGAGCCTATCGTCTTCCTGTCAAGTTGGGCGTAGATTATGCCTGCGGGCTTATCAACCGGAAGATAAACTTCTTGATTCTCGCCCTGAACCAACTTTGGAAACTTGCTCAAGTCTAGAGTGAAGTAATGCTTGTTTGGCATCCTCATTTCGATGCTCTGAATCTGGAACGAGATAATTAGTATACGAAGTTAAATAGAATAAAAAAAAGTGTCAAATATTCGCAACGGAAAATCACCGAGCTTCTCATCGCGATTTAATTACCTGTTGAACTTGGTCCAATACGCATTTCTCGGCGAGGTATAAAGTGTTCTGTACACTAGGTGAATAAATCCCGGTCTGCGGTGGTCCAGAAAAATTGCTTAGTATACAATCTTTGACGGTTCTCCATACACCGTCAAAGTCCACACCGGTAGCAGTCGAGAAATCCCAAGAAGCGGTGACTTCGGTGCTAAATATCCGGTCATTTGCATCAGGCAAAGTCCTGTACTCGTCTTGAATGAAATCGGTGAACGAACTCTGGGTCGTTTTTAATACCCGTAGATTTTTTAGCCCTCCACGAATCCTGGGAGACTCTGTGTGATGATAAAACCGAAATAAAAATAACGATATAGCGATACCGATAAGGAACTCTGAACTCTTTAGAGAAAAATCAACCAGTCCACGATTGCACAATATCCGCACGCGTCAGTATACCAAATGACAACAAGATATGACAACCATCAGTCAGCTCTGGGTCATATGAGCAAACATCTTAATCTTTATGTAATACATTATTACATCGGCCTGGCCAGGCCAATGGCGATGGAAGCAAAGAAATCGGTCAGATTTTTCTAGGGAAAATAAATTTTCCACAAAATCTATCGATCGATGTGGGCATGCCTTTTATCAATCAATCGTATATCCGACTCACCATTCCTCAGCTGGGTGACTTGGCAGTATCTGGTCACCGTTGGTGTGAAGACAAACGCGTGATTGTGGGTTTCGCCATCGACTCTGTGACGCTGCCAAGGGTATTCTTCGACATTGACATTTACTTCGGCGACGTGCCGGTAAGTGTACAGAAAATGGGCGCATAGGAGGATTCCGAATTCCTCTGGGGTTTGGACCCCGTGTTTTTTGGCCAGTAGATAAACCGTGTTTTTCTGGCTATCGGTGGCAATTATGTCCTCGTTGTCACCATCGAAGTAATCCTTCTGGGTCGTGAGTCTGAGATGTGTGTCGACCTCGTACTCTCGTATCTCGTGAACGGCACCCTCTCTATGAACGTAGAGGAGCTTTATGTGGTTTTTTCCATAGCCGTACGACCCGAGCTCGTATTTATCGCTTCCTGTGTCTCTAGTCGCGCTGAGATTCGGCTGTATTTGATTTTTCGACCGTAGGATAGGCGGGTCTTCGCTCATCACCGACAATCGCGAAGACGTCGGATTCGGGGGTCCGGATCTTCGCCCGTTCATCAAACCCAGAGACCCGTTAGCCAACGATCCAAATTTACTCATTTTTCTGGAAAATTGATTACTCCGTTATCCAATTATCTGCGATCGATTAACGATCCAGTGGAAACCAGCACGCGTCTAGCTCTATGGCTCTGAGATGCAAATTTGTATCGGAGATGGATAAAAGCCACCTTTATCAACGTCGTTGAGATAATTAACAAAGCTATCGAATCTTCCTCACATTTTATCACTGGAGCAACCAGACCAACTCATTAATTACGGAATTCTCTTCAGACTCGACGAGAGAAGATGACGAAAATTTATGAGAAACAAAGTGTAAAATTTCATTCCGTTCGTACCTTGACCGCGTATTGCGACTGGAACAGCTGAGGGATATTCTGTATTCTGAATCGAAACGTAGTATTGATACTTTGTTAATTATATAAATTAATTAGAGAAATATACACTTGGTAGAATCGAGTGCCTGACTGAGGCTGACTTACCATTTCGAGATATTGCCTCTGCTTTATATAGATGGAATCTCTGCTGTCCACGCGCGCTTACTCCCCACTACAATTGACATATTGTTGACCCGGTGAACCCGGGTCAACCGATAATGATATCCGAAACTAACTCTGTGTAATTTTAAATTATAGAATCAAACGCGTAATTCGTTAATTAATATGAGAAGTAGTAGCTTTGAGGCGACCGTGTCCTTCTCCTTTTCGCTGACGGTGATCAACTCAAAGTTTGTCAATTTTTATCCGTAAAGTATCGGAAAATTATTGAATAAAACTGAAAATTCGAAATACGGCGGTTAGCGAAATCGGAGAAAAAAGTGATACGGTTTAATAACGTTTTTGCTATCCGCCTGAAAACAAAAATGTATGTGAGATATAATATCCGAAGCGAACCGGTAATTTCTTGTATTTCTGATCGTCGATCCGTGAACTCTGGATTTTCACATCTTCAAAAATTGAGAGTCACGTGAGCAGACAATCACGTTGAACTATGAGCCGGTATAAACTGGTACAAATAACGCGAAGTGTGCATATAATTATTTTTGAAAATTACTCGTTAGTCACATTGCTGCAGTGATTTCTCTTATCAATTCGCGTGCCAGGCTCAGCCCGTCTGAACTTTGTGTTCGACGGATATGGAGTGAATTAATTACTGAAATGAGAAAAATACACGTTCGACCATTTTTCAATATTAACTATATACAACGTAGCGAAAACTTTATGAAAAATCGAGCACATATAGTATGCATATACTATACTATATAATACACATATAGTTATATATGTATATATACGTGTCGATATTTAAATTATTGTACAAAAATTTACAGACTTGTAATTAATTCGTCATACGCGTATTTTATCTCCCGAGCTCATACATAATATATGAGACACCATTCGATTCTCGGTTTTAATTGTTTACTCAATATCGATCGAGCTAGACGCAATAAGAACTTGTCATCGGCGTTATAATCAAATATCGTCGACGAATAATTCATTTCATTTAGAATAAGAAGAGTGTGAGTGCGAATCGCTTACGTTCGGTTACTTTATCGCATATTTTCTCGTCAATTGCGTAAATTCCTTGACTCTGACTTATCGGTGATCTGCATACTCGCTGTTTATCCCCGCGATTTGCGTACTCGCGCACAGATATATAGGTATATTTTCAACGAAACTCACACTTTGGAGGAAAAAAATTTCAACATATTGACCCTGGATATGGCTTTTGATGATAAAAACACCTTGGGGGGTCTTTATACGGCTGACAATAAACATGATACGTAAATTGCATAACTTATCGCGTATGGGGGAACGATCGCGATCTGCAGGGTCATTCACAATTTCTACGAAAAGCAGATTGCGTTTACGAACAACTGATTCTTGTTTGTCAGTAAAATTTTTCATGGCATTACAAATCTTCTTATAATTTACTCTCTCTCTCGCTGTCTTCATAATAACATGACGTCTTCAAACGAAGACAATATCATGTTCGTTTTCAGTATAAAAAAAAAAAAATGATCAAAAATAATGATTTTTTTTTTTTTTTTTATTAAAAAACGGGAAATTTTCATCCGCGACAATAACATACGCAAAGTTTTCGAACACTATAGTATCAATAAATCGATATTTCACGCATTCATCAAGGAGAAACTCGTTAGTTGGTATAATTAAAGCCGCGTAACATTCCTGCATCACGTACCGTTATTGATGTAATAAATACGTTTCGATGTGAATAATTTCTTCTTTTTTTTTTATTATTATTGTTTCGTATTGTTTCGCCGGGTGACATCTGCGCCAATTAACAACGTCACCGCGTAGCCCTTTTTTTCGCGGGATTAATAAAAATCATGAAATATTTAACCAATTCGTAAAAGTCCATCAAATCTGCATTTCGCTTCTAGCTATCTGTCGACGCCTCCGCAGCTTCGGTGATGGTCCCGAATATCTGTCAAATAAAATAACGTATCGGTGAAGGCTGAAATGGAAATAATAAAACGTCTATCGCACCCCTTGATCGAAGGCAAGGAACCCGTCAATCTACGGAACGGTACTTCTCTCTCGATCAGAACAGCCCTTCCGGTTAAACGGCCGAGAATTTCCTTCATGGAAACTGGGTCTAGGGAGGATTCCCACCTGGGTAAGTATTCGTCGTGAAAATAATCGATTCTTTAAATTTTTAGAGCTACTTTATTTTTATAGAAATCAGAAATCGTTGAGGCGAACTTTTCTTCTAGGAAATTTTCGGCCACGGTAACTGCCGCCTGACGTCTTAGGTCGCTGGGATTTAACCGATTCCCAATGTCCAGACAAGCGATTACGATAGACTGTGGATGTAAAAGACAAAATCGTAACTGAAAACCGTATTTTCTATGCAAATCCGATTTTCTACCTGCGGAAAAGGCGCGTAAGTATCGTCAGCTAAATGGCAAAGGGCTGTAGCCACCGTTGCGTTTATTTTCTCAAACTCCATGAGGACTACAACCTTTTGACGACTCATACGCTCGTTCATGTCCTCATAAAAGCTCCAGAACTTATCGGAGCTCGTATAGCTATCGTGAATGATAAGTATAAGCTCTAGTTACGCGATAATTATAAATATTTACAAAGTCTGTATGAATAATCGTGAGAAAATATAAGCGTACGTTACACACATGATGTATACTAGCTAGGGTGGTCTTTAATGCAGTCATATTCAAATTTCAATACTCCCTGGAAGCATGTTAAAATTCAAAAATGAGGAAATCAAGTCCCACCCTGGTATACAAATGTGTTTTTGTTACATACTTCGAACAGTTAAGCGTCACTTTCTCTACGTCGTAGCTTGGCTTTTGGAAAGAAGACATCACCGCGGAAGCTGTAGCTCGGGATATTCTAGCGCATGTATCTTTCGCATCCGAAGATGCGAGGCATAGAAGAATCGAGGGTCGTTCTGGCCTCGGTCGTAGGATATGAGAGACGGCGGTCACGATCGTTGACATAGTCTCTGCTGACTGAGAGCGAAATTCACGTCTACAGTAAGCAAGTGAGATTTATGAAGAATATTTTTATTAGATTAGGGAATCATTTTTATCACAGTTTCCGTAAACAGTTCAAATATCATGCTACGTCCTCGTTCTAGTTTTTTTCCATCAGTCTTATCGCTGTAATGAAAAAGAAAGAAAAAAACCAAATAGACAATACAGTAAACTAAAACGAATTGTTGAGTTTAATATCTTGAAGATTTTGTATTAAACCGAAAAATGAGTGATTTTCATACATTTAAAATTGACCGATGTTTTTCCGAAAAATGAATCGACAATTCGCCTCGGTTTACTGGGATTGTGTATGAGCTCGTTATTTACCGAATCCGATCTTCGAAAAGAGTGAAAAAGATAGCCCGTCTGTCAGACAAGGTGTTGCATCGAGCCATATTGCAGTGTTTTAATAAAATGGGGATTATCAGAATTGATAATATCAGGGCTAATGCAGCGTACGGAATGAAATACAAGGCTTCAAGGGTGTAAAGAAACGCGCTTGATCCTATCGAGCAAAAATATATAACTGCAAGAATTTTTATTTCGATTAATAATAGCTCATAAACTGTTGAATTCAAAGCAATGTCCATTAGTAAAGTAACCGAGACATTTATCCCAGATACTAGATATCAATCTCGATGTTCTCTGCCCTTGACAGTATGTTTCTACGGCGATTTCCGACTTTTTAAAATTCCTGAAAAAACGCATATCAACAGTTATACATCAGGAATAAAAGGACTGAAAATTTTGAAGCTTTTTAAATTTGAATATCTTTAATTTACACAATATCTACATGATGGCTTGAATTTAGGCGCGAACAATCGAGCGTTTTCAATTCGCGCGTGTATAATTCGGCTCATTTAATACGTCGATATAATACGTAATAAATATAAATATACGTATTATATTATACTATAAATAATATAATACGTCTAAATGAGTATCAAAACCTTGATTTACTAGTATAATAATACTTCGATGAATAATCAATATCGCATCATTGCTTATAATTCGGTACAAGCCGTTTCAAATATTCGCTCAAATTTCCGTAACCAAAATAATCCGCAAGATGGCGGTGTCGTAGTTTGCCTCGCAGTTGGCCATCTCGATAATCGAGTTGTTCCACGGTGTGTATCGTAGCTCGAAAAGCTACAAAGATAACAGATAATTATTTATATACACGACTGACATACAGAACATACTCGTATGAAAATATGGCCAGTTCGTCAAGGTGAATAGAAATAATAATAAAATAATAACTAACCGATTGATAAACCGCCCAATAATCGGGCTTGATGCAACGTGGCTATTAACGGCGTACCTACATCGCGTGTCTAAAAATTATAGACCGATTCTCCCGTTTCTAAAAGATCGAAAGACAACCCAACTAACCTCGAACCTTTCACAATCCCGATCATCATATCGCAACAATGTCGTTATATTTCATCAATAGAACGAAAAACGAAACAATAAAGCAACCTAACCTAATCTAACCTCCCGCTTATTTAATTCGACAGAAATGATACGAACAAGGTATGTTGCTACGCTCATCCCGACGCTCCTCTCATCGAAGACTATCGCGCGGGTGATCAAATCTGTTCGGAATGTGGCCTCGTCGTAGGCGACAGGTAAATATACAAAAATCTAACCGAGTTAACGACGTAACTAATCCTACGGTGAATTTAGAGTCATAGACGTCGGTTCTGAGTGGAGAACGTTTAGCAATGAAAAAGCTGGCGTCGATCCTTCCCGTGTTGGTGGACCGGAGAATCCGCTACTCAATGGTTCAGATTTATCGACAATGATAGGCCCCGGTACTGGCGCAGCTTCATTCGACGCATTCGGAGCTTCGAAATATCAAAATCGTCGCACGGTGTGTTATGGGGAATAATTTATGGCCCGTAGTTTGGGTAAACGGGCAAATTATCATCGTTAAAGTTCGTTTTCTTTGTTTACAGATGAGCAGCTCGGACAGGGCATTGATAAATGCATTTCGTGAGATAAATGGAATGGCAGATCGCATAAATCTACCCAAAACTATAGTCGATAGAGCCAACAATCTATTCAAACAAGTTCACGACGGGAAGAATTTAAAGGGAAGATCCAACGACGCTATCGCATCGGCTTGTCTTTATATTGCATGTAGACAGGAAGGAGTGCCAAGAACTTTTAAGGAAATTTGTGCAGTCAGTAAAATTAGCAAGAAGGAAATAGGCAGATGTTTCAAGCTGATTCTTAAGGCACTAGAGACCAGCGTCGATCTGATTACCACCGGGGATTTCATGTCCAGATTCTGCTCCAATTTAGGACTGCCCAATATGGTACAGAGAGCCGCTACTCACATCGCTAGAAAAGCTGTTGAAATTGATATCGTGCCGGGCAGATCGCCAATATCTGTCGCAGCTGCGGCTATCTACATGGCTTCACAGGTGAAAATCAATTCGCAATGATATCGGGCCCGTTTTGTTCGATCGGAACAATTTTACTGAAGCTCATTTATGTTTATTTACAGGCTTCAGAAAACAAGAAATCACAGAAAGAGATAGGCGACATTGCCGGTGTTGCTGATGTGACTATTAGGCAATCGTATAAACTGATGTATCAACACGCGGCCAAACTTTTCCCTGAAGACTTTAAATTTGCTACTCCGATCGATCAGCTGCCTCAGATGTAAATTGTATTATACCACTGGCCTCGGTGAGTGTTTTATTTTTCATTTCAGACACTCAATTCCATTCTGATGGTCATTTATCAACATTATTACAGTTTACATTCCTACGATGGCTCACCAGCTGCTGCATGGATCCAGTCGTCGATATATGAATTTTATTCATCTTCTTTTGTTTTATTTATATCAGTACATGCCCAGATTTATCATTCTGACTAATTACTTAGAATCCGAAACTCTAAGTAAGAGATTTCAGAGTTTTGATTATGTTGAAGGAGTGAAGCGCGTGTTTAACTTCATATTATTTAAGGGAAAGAGTTAATCTTCCGTCATTCTTTATCCTCGATGAAAAGTATCGAATGCTTAGAACGTTAGTTATGTGACTTAGATCTTATCGAACATACATATAGCCAGCTGACGGAAAGTTTGAAGGGATATCTATCAGACTTTAATAATGATTATATATTCAGGAAATTCTCATTTTGGTAATCGTTAATTAGGCACGTTAACGAGTTGAAACGAAGAGGAATTAATTAACGAGATCTAAGATAGAAGAGTGAAAAACTCTAAAATTCATGGTTACAAGAAAAAAAATCAATGAAACAATGTATAAAAATTATTTATATAGGTATGACGGTTTCGTGTAACTATCGTAAAACCGTTCACGGATTTAAAATTAAACTAACATTTTATATCTATATTCCAACATGCCTTTGTAATTATCAAATATATATTATTTTAAAAAACAAACAAGAAAAGAAAAAAAATAGATAAAAGAAAACATTAAACACTTGTTAAATACTAAAATTTTTTTTATCGTCGTTAATATAATTGCCTACTATCTGTGTACTCTCTATTAACATTTCTATAATTTACTAACTCAACAAGGTCGCGCAATAATAAAAGTGGAGTCAATCTTTAATAAGAATTTATTAAAATACAATAAAAATCATTAAGTATATAAAAACATTAAGAGATTTGCTGTTGACTCGTGCTCGGTTTGTCAGGGTCATTAGCTTCTCCCCATTCTTCGTCAGATCCCTCAGGAATCACTTCCATGTGTATAGAAGTAGAGTCGGGATTAAGAAGATGGCTTTTCTTCGATCGTTTGTCTTTAGATCTCCCAAGCTTCAGTTTACCTCCGAACTTTCGCTTACGTGGCAGTGTAGTTGGGTCTAGAACATAATTTCTCAAATTTTATAATCTGCTTATTTAACTTTACCCGCAATAACTTCATGAGAAATCCACTCACGGTCTTCGGGAATATTCATTTGCTTTCTCAGCACACCTCGGACTTGTTTATTTATTATTTCTCTGCAGTGATCGTCGAATCCAACTGGCAACCACCCCATTTTTTCATGGCACTTTGTGTCCGACGGTGGATCAGGAAGCTTGGCCAACATCTCTTGAATCTCATTAACGTGAACGTCGCAGTACTGAAATTGAAGATTAATATAATTGAAAATCGGCCACGGATCTTAAAATAATTGAAAACAATTATAAAACAATTAATACTTGGTAGAACATTTGTCTGGAAGGAGGAACGGTTCCTTCCTGATAAATGTACACATTTTTATGCAGGTGTTTTTCCTTCTTTCTATTTTGTTCAGGTAAAGTAGCCGAGAGAACGGTCGTCTTTGATTTAGAAGAGGGAGCCAATTTATACGGCAAAATATAGTTGGAGTAACTTCGTTTGCATTTGACCGTTGACTCCAAGCCATCTGCAAAATACACAGAATATTAGCTAGGTAAAACGTTAAAGTGATCTTATCTCACTTACGCATTGCCTTCAATCTGTAATCCAGGGTTTGATATATTCTAGCACTAGGATCCTTCCTCGGATCATACCCTAGCTTGACCCACATAATCCTCCAAGGACCAGTCATAAAGTAGTAGGCAACAGATGGGAGTAAAATCTTGAGCTGATCCCCTGTGAATTTAGTTTCATACATCAGAGCGTTTTTGGACCACACAGGCCTCTGCTCAAAGAACTTCCTGACCCTTTCGAGGTGAAAGCTTTGTAAAAATTTCACCCTCATTGCGTTCTCTATTCCCTTAGGTGGGTTTGTGGGCACGTCTGTAGTTTGGAAGTTGATAAAGTTGGAGTACCCAGCTCGCCGTTTCCGCGTCTTCCCTATAACATTCTCTGGGGATGTATCGGTCCCAGTTTTTGGTACGTACAACTGCACATTATCCATCCGACTAAAAGCAGCCGGCGGTAAAAAATACGGTACTTTATTCTTGAGCCATTTATACGGCGGAACATTAACAGGGTATATAGACTCATAAACGCATTCGTTCTCCTTGGGGTTTTTCATGCTCGGTGTGATAGGGAGAAATTGAAAGTCACAGAGATCTGAAATTCAATAAATTATGATCACATTAAAAGATCAATGTCTTTTCCCAGAATAGGGAGAATCATTGCTTTACAACTTACTCATAAATCTAAATTCCGTATCAACTTGACCCAGCACTTTCAATTGAGGAAGTGTGTAGTCATCTTCCTTTGACAAATCCCTATATTTATGTTTTTCAAAAAGTGGAGAACAGTTGTCTTTAGATTTCAATTCGCAATTAGATTCTCTGTTACAATTCTTGTTCTCTGTATCACCAACTTTATCCTTACAGCTTACGCTACACTCCGCGATTCTCTCTGTTAATTCGCTCAACAAACTTTCGACTTCCGCCTCAGTATCAGACTTTATTTCCTCTCTAAAACCGGGCGCAAGATTCTCTTCAAAGCCATTATCTATTGTCAAACTAGAACCAGTCCCTAAATTAATAACTTCTGTTATTTCTGAGGTAATCTTCTGCCGATTTCCTTCCTCCTCAATCTGATTTTTCTTTATCTTTATTTTCAGCAAAAAACCAGTGGTTATATGCCGGTCTCCGCAGGCTGGTTTACAATATCCATCGTCTGGCCTGAACCTAAGTTCCAATCTTCGATTGTGAGCATCGACGGCCTTTAGAAAAATATTTCAAACAATAAAACAATTTCATTTTTAATTCAATGTTTATAATTAACAGATTTTATCTAACTACGGACCGTTGAGATTGACGTCAAACCACCCAGGGTTTCGATAGCTTTATCCTCGTTAACGACATTCCCTGGATACTTAATGCACAGAAGTTTTCTATCAAATCTATGACCCCCGGGTAATACCGGCCCAATATATTCCCTTTCTTTGTCATATTCGTCGTCAGCTGTACCTACGTCTTCGTCAAAATTTTTCTGCGGGATGGGGGGGGGGCGGATTTATTCATTTATATAGAAGTGAGTGAAAAAAATTGGTTGGAAAAAAAAATAGACATATAAGCAGATATAAGATAATTATTTATACAATAATAATAATAAACTAACGTCTTCTTCCGTATCGTTACGAATATTTCCGACCGAGTCATCGCTGTCAGGTTCGTATTCATCAGCGTTAAAATCACTGTCAGTATCATCATTATCGAAGTTATCATCCTCACTTGAATCAGTCTTAACGCTCATATCTACGATTAGTAAAAAATTGCGAAAACTCTACGCGATTATTTACGTTGTTACGATTTCAAAAGAGCGAGCGATGTTACTTGGTTGTATGTAAACATTATTTAATATTTGAGGTTAAGTCGGACGACACAGGCCCCTAAGACCAGTTACTTACACCGCTTGAGTGTCATTTGGGTTGCGGTATTGCAGGGGTTCCGAAAACACGTAACGTGGATTTGTGAGATTTAACAACGCAGCTACGCAATAAAGGAGGTAAAATTGAGCTGTAAAATTGCAACGTATTCGATATTCTGTTTTGATATTATCTATGCATCGTAAATCTGGCTTATTATAACCCTTATTTATCCTGCTATATATTCTGATTACGATAATATATTATAACATACGCTGATTTAAAGAGTAACAATAAGTATCTGTTTATCATGAATTGAAATGATAAAGGTGACACGGTGGATATAAATACATAGTAATACAATACAAGTTTTCGGGCAGTATATATCGCAGCAATACATAGGGCTGTTGTACATATATGTTGTTAGATAATAATTACTGTCATCGCCAATGCGAGATACTTGCGTTATTGTGATTAGAGCGATGGAGAGATGAACGCTATAATACGATAAGGTGTTGATAACAGACTAGTTAAAGCGTATTGTTTCGGTATTTATACACTACAATGGATAAATGTGATAAAATAGGCTGCTGTGCAGAGGTTTTGGAAGATACTAATACCACAACCGTGGATTTTCCGTCTACTTCGAACGAATCATTGTCCGTTTCACCATGCAGGAGAACAATGTCATCGAGCGACAAGCTTAATTCTACGTCGGTATATTGTAGAATTTGTCACGAAGGTAACGATTATCAAACATCTAACAATCATTAAATATTTATTTGATAAGACAACGAGAACGAAGGTACAAATATATATTAAACATAGTGTATGAAATAAAATCATATCGAGAAGTTTAGAATCAAACGGTTTTATCCGATATATCTGCGACTTTTTTATACTATTTCGTTATCAGAACAAGAACTTCATTATCGCAGATAATGACTTAGGGACAGAGACAGATATCTCGGTGTTTGTACTCTGTATCATCGTCAAATCAAGGCTCTTAATAGTTCGGCCTGTTTCTTTTTTTTTTTTTGTATTATTTTTTTTTTTTCCTCTTCATTCATTTATGAACGTCTAGTGTGAATTTACTTTTTCTATTCAACGCCGAGTTTAGATGAGAGTTCAGAGGAACTGATCGATCCCTGCAAATGTGCTGGATCTTTAGGACTAGTACACGCTAGCTGTTTAGAGAAATGGTTGTCAACTTCGAACACAGACCGGTGTGAAATCTGTAAATATGTATTCACTATTCAGAGAACGAACAAGCCCATCACGCAGGTATAGATAAATAATAGAAAAAATATATGAAATAACAAATAAAACGCCGATAAGGTGGGTCGAAGCAAAAGGAATAATCATTATTCCAGTGGTGGCGAAGTTCGAGTGTTCATGGACCCCGAGGAATGGCTGGTGATGCAATTTGTCTGATGATTCTAACGCCGTTATGCATCGCTGCGACATACTTGTGCGCTTTAGGTGCATCCGCTTATTCGCGTCTAGGATATTGGGAAGGAACTGGACTCGCGGTATTATGCTCTCTTTTGGTGGTCACGTATTGCCTATGGCTGGGAATCACATTGAGGTGAATTGAAAGAAGAGAAAAAGAAGTATAAAAAAAAAAAAAAAATAATAAAAAGATGTGTGATGTTATATTTGTCCCGCGATTGTAGATTTCATTACAAAATATGGCGCCTATGGCGTAAGCAGAATCAGGACGTTGTACTTTTGGTAAAACACAAGATCGACGAGGCCGAAAACCTGAACGAAAAATCACCCTCTAGAATGCGCGAAATTCGTCAGGATAGAAATAATAACAGAGGTATGGATGGGTACGATAGTATGCAAAATCGTTTCATTTTTAACGTATCATTTAACCACGAAGAGGATCCTGCATATACCCTGCGGTATCAGACGAGCTTTGTCTGAAAATAATAAGGAAAGTAGGAAGAAGAAGAAGAAGAAGAAGAAGAAGAAGAAGAAAAAATAAAAGGTTTTATATAGGTAGATTTTTATAAATTGCAGAATAAGGTTCCTATTATTAATATATCGTCTAAAATAATAATAATAATTTAATTTTTTATCAGATTTATATTATAAGTATGAACTTTCTTTTTTTAAATAGAATAAGAAACGGCTAAATAAAATACGATGATATTATGTGATCAGTGTGAATAATCAAAATTATGTGAAAACTTGAATTACGTTGCTTTTTCCCATCGTATGATATTACTAGCCTTCAGAGACGACTCTCTCTCTCTCCCTCTCTCTCTCTCTGACGATAAGTATGGTATAATTTCTCCAACTATGGTCAATGAATTTTCAACACATAGCATAGATAACAATATGTCCGTGTATTACAGTGCCTAATTTTATCTAGCATTCGTCCTACGATGCGAGAGAAACATCGATGATAATAATAATGACTAACGCAGTGGTAAAAGTTTTCTTAAAACTTTATACGGGGAGTTTGGAAATTATTACCAATGCCTATACTACGTCTACCAACGTTTTGATAACCGATTTATATAATATAGCAATCTCTTAGTATTTCGTATGGAACGAATTATTTCTAGGAAATATAGATCGATATAGCAAGGAGGGATGGATTTACGAGTTTCAAATTGTTGGGTAAAAACAGTTCGTGAATAATTATCAATAATTATCAATTTTTATTTTCTATTTTCTTGTCTTTTCTCCATAAATAAGAAACCATTCATGTTTTCGAACGCGGGGACACGTTCGCGACTAACAATACAAGCCTCGATCTCTCCGAGCGTGAGGTACGGGTATAACATGGCTGTGGAAAGTTATAACTGCGTGGGGTAGAATTATACATGTAGACTGGGGACATAAAGCAGCTGTTCTTCTCCCAGATTATTTAAACATATTTCCTATGCCTTGCCTTGCTGCGGGGCCCACATAAATCTATTTCGTATATATGTATACCCACGTCTACATATCGATGAATTGAAAACCTAACTCGATCTTATTAGCATGAATCTTTTTTTTTTTTCTTGTGTCGTCGAAGTGTATACATCATTCGTAGAAATCGACCCCATATCGTAGCTATAATATCGAGATCTACAAATACGATACATTTGTATAACGTGGCTGAATTTTAGTGAAAATTAACTTTTATCGAATAATTTGTTTGACCGGTTGATCATTCCTCACCGGATTATATGCTTAACGATAAAATTACAGACTAGTTTGAAATTATCTCAAGGTCGAGGTGAAAATTACAATATAATTAGTCCTTTGGCACCTAAGGTAACTATTATCATAATTAAACTTCCTTGAAAGAAATCGAGGGAATTAACGAGGGTCTAGTATTCGATGGATCAAGGTCTAGTTGCCTAGAACGTAGACTGGGGTTAATTCCACCGTATTAAGCACCAATGAATATCACAGTACTAATTAATCGAGCACGTATGTTGTACATACCTAGACTCATACCTATAATGTACAGGAATACACATCGACGATGATTCGGATTAGAAAAAAGAATAAAGAAATTGAATGACGTGGTATAGGCACACCACCAAGGCCTTCCTTGCTCGGCGTAATAATTTATCCTTATATTTTCTCATACATTAATATAAACAACGTGGGTAATCGGTGTTATTTAACAATTTACCCGAATCGCAAGACAATTGGTATACACGTAGTACCTACGCAGCTATATGCTTTATTCAAATCGCTATCAATACTCGTTATCCCCTCGGCTCGTGTGTAATATTTAAAAAATTAAATCGAACAAGGTCATTTGGCGTGTGTGGTCTGCCAGTTCTTAACTTTAATTTATAAATCATAAGTATGTAGTATGAATAGTTGACAATATCGCAAACGGGGTCAGTCCGCGGCTCACGACCCTCTCTTATTTAGCATATCTTATATATGTATCATGTATTTCCACCCGACTTTCCTTTAATTATTATCTTCAATACGCTAAGCACAAGTGGGTATCTACAAGGTTGCTAAATTCTATTTTCAATAATCGATCCCGTCCGTTTATTTATTTATCTGAAATTTTTTTTTTTTTTTTTTTTCATCTTGACTTTCGTTTTCTTCAAACTGTTGATGATTTTATTTACGGCATCGTCTAGTGAACCGAATTTTTTTTTTATTCAAGTAATTTTCATATTTTGTTTTCGTTCATTTATTTTCTTTTGGAAAAAATTTGACGGTCAAATAGTATTTTCGGGTTCAAGGAACGTTTTCGTGAATTTGTATAGCATATACATAATATACTATATTGGTGGGATATAATAAATGCGTTTACAATACATATTTTGGCGTATAAAGCGCTTGCGCGTATCTATGGAAACAAGTAGTACGGGTAAACCAGTAGTCAAACGTAGTTGAAGCTACCATAATTGGAAACGTCGTATAAAAGCTTCGTTCTAACGAAACTAAATTCCACAGTTTACAGATCGCTTGGGAAAGGTTCTTGGTTAACGAAATTTTTTAACGCAGATATCGGTCGTCAGTGGTTCACTAAATATTCGGGACAAAGTCGTGAAATCCAAAACTTCTATCGAATATACACGTTCCATATAAGCTCAGTCTGCGCGGACCTGATAAATTTTTCCAATAATATATACTACGCTACCACGTACTGAAAATATAACATTTTATTTAATTTCAAGACAACGAAACCTACAGGATTAAACTAAAAAATTTTCAAACTTTGAAGTCTTGTGAATTCCAATAAGCATAGTGCGATACAAGTTGTGCAGTGAATCGATTCTTGAAAATAAAAGAAAAGGAACAATCTGTTTCCTTAAACTTCAATTTTTCTTTTTTTTTTTTTTTCCTTGTTTCTCGTTTGTATACAATTTTTTTTTCTTTTTTGGTTTCTGTAAATATCTGAGAGACGGAGAGCGAATATTTGAATTTTAATGACCGAAGTACGTTCCGGGGTCTGATGAGTTCCCCGATTTTCTTGGTTCAAAGTCAACCGATTCAGAGTCAGGGTCGAAGCTTGAATAGACGCGTGAACTTGAGGTCACAGTACTTATTTACGTGGCAACTATTAGTGGCAACGTGCGCTTGGTGTCACAGGTGGGGGCTGGCCAAATATCCAGTCATGTGAGTATGGACATAAATGGCAGTTCCATCGGCTAAGGAAAACCCCGTACCAATAAACGGACTATGGGCATCTGCCTGGACACTGGTGAGTAAAACTATCTCATTGTCTATTCTATCAGTCGAAAATTAAAAGACTCGAAAAATATATAAAATAGGGGAATATAACACGCGCGATAATCTGAGAAACTAGGTGAATAGGATGGACCAAATTATTCGGCGTGTTTTTTTTTTAGGCATATCGGATATAATATAGGTGCTTATTTATTTTTGGGGAGATTCGATGGATACGCGAATTACGCGGACAGAAACTGTCCCTTAAATAGCTTAGGGTACTTTCGATAATCGCCAGTTTTTTTTTTCCTTTCCTATCATTGTTTATGGTCTATCATACAATATAATATACGGAATCGTCATTGGCATGCGATGGTTGAGTTATCAGCATCGTATCTTATGTGAGTATAAAATCGAGGAATCACTGAATAGCCACCCTGTATTTGTTAACTTTTCAACGATTTCACGGTTATTTGAACTATTAGTGCGATTCTATCTCGTACGATTATCGCACTTTACAAAAGATTAACAAATCATTGTATACGTGTACTACTTTTTCAGCTTAACAAGGCATGATATATAACCGCATTAATTTTTAGTAACACTTTCTATAACCTACACCTAGCCAGCTATGCGCGATTATAACGATCTAACCTTTATCAAAGGGAGCATAATTCCGGACGGTAATTTTCCATACCTATTCAGAGGGAGAATATTATTATTGACCCGGTGCATAGGTGGTCATATATAATATTAATGAATAAATAAAACGCACAGTTGCACCAGGTTGGTTTAACGCATATCAACCCATGAATAAGTTTGAAATCAGATAGAATTTTCATTAAGCTTGAAATTATCGTTCTAGATATTATTTTCGCCTATCTATATTCGACGAAATTCATCCCTCAAATAATTGATGACAATATCCTATATCGATGTGGTTTGTTGGGGTGTAATTAGCCGAATATATCCCTGAGGAATAAGGGGTGGTTAAATTCTTGGAGTTAATTGAACGTTTCAAATCTACGGACGAGAGTATCAATTACCGATCGCTATATGCCCCTACATGTGTGTATACAACCTACATACTACACATACGTGTATAGAATCGAATAAATATTTCTATGGCTCGCGAACATAATTCATTGAATTATTTAACCGCGGGTATTCACTTCTATACCTCTCTCACCCTGTACCCCTCGTATTATATATTATACACACGACGTACGTGCAGGATGTGTACAGAATTCAGTGAATTCTATAAGGTGTAAATAAAACCTCTCTGTCCCTATTTTTAGAGCAACAAAATGGATCGCAGGTTTTCGAGGACGGTGATAGGCGACGTACAGGAAGATGGCAAGGCGAGGCTGGGCTCCTCTCAACACCACCGGACGGTAATTTTCCTATGCAAAATGTCGGCCAGGTCATATTCGAGTCGCCAAAAGTACCTGTCATCTTCGTTCTCGGTAAGAAAATAATGCCGATTATTATAAATATGGAAAAAAACGTTGAAAATTTTATTTATAATTGCACAGGAGGTCCTGGAAGCGGGAAGGTGACCCATTGCGATAATTTAATGCACGAGAAAAAGGGCATCACGCATATAAACATGACGGATCTTTTGCAGCAGTATGCAATGGGTAATGGTGAGTGGTACACATATATCTAGATTTGTTTCTTTAATTTCTTTCAGTTTGGTAAAAGCGAGTCGAATTATTAGTGGGAAAATAAAAGACACGAAAAGCTCAACTCTATTGGCTGTTTAATATCCTACGTTGAATTTAATGTACGAGTAAATAATGAGTCACAGGACTAGCGCGATGATTAACATAGGATAATGTGGGGGAAATTGATTGTAGTCGACAGATCGATAGATGGATTGGTCTCTGGTGTTGTGTCGTGTGGTTTTGTAGAATATAAGAGGGTGTGAGGTGGTGAAGGTATATACTTGCAGTTTATTCATTGACTCCAATGCCACTTATTGCTCATTGCAAATAAACACGCAACGTGTATACGATAATACATCACGTCACATCTATGTCATGTATCTGTGCTTAATGATGAATCTGTCTATTTCATCGAAACCATATAAAGATTGATGTGTTTGTGAAAAAATTCAATCATTACAGACATGCTGGACTTTGGCCTTTTGAGTAGTAAAACTGTTACGGAGGTTCTTATGCTCGAAATGAAAATGTCTCCGAATGCTAAGACCTTCCTTGTCAGTGGTTATCCCAGAAACATGCGAGACGTTGTCGAGTATTCGGAAAAGGTAATTATACAAATAATAATTTTCTTTTTCAATATCTATGTTATAGGTACATGCGTTTTGTAATAAAAGTATAAGGGGGGAAAAATATATGCAAAAGAGCCAGGAACCGATAGGCACCATAGACACCATGCAGAATGTTTGATCGATATGAGGGTCTGCTTCTGAATTATTTGACCTGTAAATTAATTTTCATCGGTTCTATTCACATATTATTCATTAGTTTGCCGAAACGTATGAAATGACGGGAGAAGGAGGAGGAGTGGGGAAAGTGGTTGCCAAAAATGTAGGTTGTGACCTAGTAGCCTACTCTGCGAAAATACTTATCGTACATCACGACGTAATTGCGTACGAAAGTCGGTTTCTTTGCCAGTATAGGAAGTGAGCTGTTGTTTCTTTATTCTTGATTCAGGACTGACTGTGATATTCCACGTTCGGAAATAATGAGAAAATAAATTGATAAATAAAATTGGTACACAGTCATACGCGGTAATCGCGAACGCGCAATCCATATATCCACGCCATTCCCCAAGCGACCCTTCCTCCTTCCTTCCTCCGGGTAATTCAGGAATGGAAATTTCAATAGATTGTATACCCCGCTTGACAATTTACGACAAACCACCAATCTTTGAAGCTTATGCTTGATGGCGTCTTATCAATAAGGTATTCGACCTAAGCACGTACGTGGGTACTATTCGCATCGATCGATGAGACAGTTTACGTGTACCGATGCATAGATATATATATTTGCGGAGACAAAGTCTCTTCGAATTTTCATTGACATGTAAATACACTGCACAAGCAAACACAAGCCTGTCATTTTTCCTAATTTTTTTCTTTCTAATTATTCGCTCAACGCACAGATACAAATCGTCAATGGGGTCGTCCTCGTGTCGTGGAGACAGGAGATATTGGAAAGACAAATAGATTACGGGGCTCAGCTTGGCCACGTTATTCTTGGACTGGCTAGAATGGAACTTCACAATTTCTACCGGAACGTTATGCCTGTCGCCGAGTATTTCGATCAGAGTGGAATGCTGGTTGCGGTAATTAAAACGCATCGCATACCCAGGATGAAAAATAATAATTCCCTATCCATCGCCCCGATTCGTTCGATCTAATCTAGAGACACGATTCTAGGTAAACGGTGAGAGAAACCCTAGCGAAGTGTACGTTGATTTTCGCGAAGCAGTTATGAAGATACTCGGCATGTCAGACGGGTCTAATCAAAGTGGAAATCCTCCAGGATCGGTAGAGGCTGAAGTAAAAGTGGAAAGAGGAATAATGCCCGCGTCTCCACCGCCGAAACAAACCGTCGTAGCTGATCTCAGCCCTCCGCCACCAATTTTTCCCGATTTTAAACCATCAAAGACAGCGGACAGGCCGAGAAAAGGCTTACCATACTTCGTCTGGGTCATAGGTGAGGATTAAAAGGATATTAATATTGGAAATTCGTTCGGGCTGTTCTTATGCGACTCCGATCTATCCCCACGTGTTATTTTCGTGGTCCAGGTGGTCCAGGGAGCAACAAAGCTGTTCTTAGCTCGCAGGCTATCAGCGACGAGAAAGGATGGGTGCATATCAGCATTGGAGGACTTCTCCGAGGATTGGCGAGCTCGAATCCGATTGTTCGAGACGCTATATTTTCAGGAGAAATGGTACCCAGGGATATAGTTATGCAGTTGTTGGAAAAACAGGTCCTTGTACATCGGGATACGGACGGAATTGTGATCGACGGTTTTCCCAGAGATTCGGAGCAAGTTCGAGAGTTCGAAAGCAAGGTACGTGTTCTCGAAGATATTATTTTATTCATATCCTTATCTCTGGCCCAAAGACTCGCGAATTTAATCTTCAATTTATTCCCCCGTACCAAATTTTTTCAGTTTGGTCAACAACCGCGTCTGCTTCTTCTGGACTGTTCCAAGCTTCAGCTGGGCAGAGGGCGTCTAGACGACAGTGTTTCGGCTTTCAGAAGACGTCTGGAAATCTTCAGAGAAGTTTCGTTGCCGATGTTGAAGATATTGGACGAAGAGGATCGTCTGACAATCGTAAGCAGATGAATTTATAAACTATGCAATTAACCCGGGGGGTTTTGAAAAATCGTGAAAAAAAAATAGAGAAAAAAAAAGAACTAGGAATTAATTTGATCCTCGACTACTTTTACCCAGGTGGATGGGGACACCGATTTAAAAAACGTCCAGGAAGAATTTACAGCGGCGTTACAGCATCACGTCAATGATTCGTCGCATGCAAAGAACAACGGAGACTCGTTAGCTGCACCCGCGGGAAGAAAATCTAGCGGAGCCCGAGACCCAGATAGAATAGTTAATTTTGTACCAAACGGTATAGCGAAGACGGTTAATCAAATTACAAAAAACTTTCAGACCTTGGATAAAGACGAATTATCAAACGGTGTTAAAAACGGTGTTAAAAACGGTGTTGAAAGAGGGGTGAACGGGGTTAATAAAGTAAAAGAAAAAACGTTGAACGGTGTCGCAAACGGGATAAATTCAATATCGAAACAGGTAGAACAGGGTGTTAAAAAATCGGGTGAAAATGGGGTTGCGAAAATAGCAAACGGCATAGCGAATAATGGTAAAGAATTAGCCGCCAATGGGGGAACTTCGATACAAAACGGTGTAGCTAATGGAATCGGGCATCTAGTTAACGGGCATTTGCCAATGAACAAGGTGGCTCCTGCAGTGAGGAACATTTTGCCTAATAATAACGGTGGTGATCCAATCAGAAATATGTATAACGAGGTCGAAGGGTACCACCAAGATCTTCACATTTGAATTTCCCTTATAATCGTTCTTGTTATTACAGATATGATAAACGATCTAAGCGTCTAGATTGTACGATGAGGTATGATGATGATAATACGACGATCGTAACTTACTGTTATGTATATTATAGGAAAAATGATAACTCTAACTGAAAAATGCTCACCATGCAATTAGGTAGTTGGGATAAGCGCGGATATATATATATATATATATATATATATATATCCCATCAGTGACTAATTAACAAGCATCTCGCGCGTTTTGTTCAATATTGAAATTAATTACGTGAACTTTAATCAGCGTCAATTTATTGATCATAATATGAAAAAAAAAAAAAACGAAACATAGCTAGTCTGATAGTAAATTATGATAGTAATGGTAAAGATGTTCTATTTTCTAATGCAACTATAACTAGTATCTATTAGAATTTGTCCGCGGGCGGATTTATTCGATATATTGAAATTTGATAGGATATTATTATCGGTTAATTGATCAATTGGAAGCTCATTGTCGACCGTGGTATTTAAATAATAATTATTATTATTAGAGTATGTGGAAGGGTTGGTTGTATAGTATTTATGACATATGCCGGTTAGGATACGTAGACATAAATAGTCGTGAATTTCGATTGTAACGTATACTGTCACCCACACGAAAATTATATCGAAAACTATTGAAATTGTTACGATTATTGATTAGTATATCGCTTAGCGACGAAGGTGCCTTATATCCGATAGTGTGTAATCATTAGCTGCAGTATGTCTTGCCGTAGTAGTTCTAATTTTAATTATTCTTTTAAGCTATATATTACATTTATGTCTATTATGCATGGAAGTTTATTATTATCATTTTAAATTTGACCGAAAAACTACAAAGCAACGATTACATGAATGCAATAGAATTATTAATTGACAGACTGTTGATCGTTTTTAGTTTATTAAACCTTGACGTATAACTGTGTTATACGAAATAGAAAATCCGAGAATATGTTATCTACAGGTTTAACATTAACATAAGACTAGATCGATAAGCGAATATCAAATTGTAATTAATTGTAAGAGTAAGATACCTATTAGTATAAGGCCGTATTTTTTAATCTCATTTAACTATTTTAATGTTTAATTTATAATTCATGTTGAATGTACTATATTGGAAAAAGAATGTATATCTGGGGTTTCAGAATCGAATAAATGCCTCGAAAGGTTTCATTTATTTGCAGAAATTTAGTAATGAGGTCAACAAGGCGGAGAATTCATATCGATTACCACCCGCTAGTTGTGGCAAAATAAGTTTGTCAATTTCGGCAAAATAATGGAATCGACATCTAATCGATAAGTCAATAATTACGGAAGTGACAAATGGTGCCGCCATCTCGCGGTTGAATTAACGAACTATATTTGCAATAAGCATTGATGCGCCTTGCCGTATGCAACCCGAATGCCATTCATTAGATTTTCAACTTGAGATTGCCTGCAATAAGGCGCATACATTTATTTGCGATATTTTTCGGAAACAATCACAATTTGTTCATAACGTTAACAATAAGTAATATTGTATTGATGGTACAGCAATAAATGACCAAATATGCTATGATAAAATTGCTTCGTTATTTTTCACTATCCCCTTCCTGCGACCTCTTTATTTTTATGTAGGTTTATTTATAGTAGAATTATTCAAAGTTAGAGTAATTTTAAGTCAAAAATTGCTCCTGGTATCAGGAAAACATCTAACCCAAGGAGGTGTTCTAAAATTTTTGGTCGCCCATCGACACCGGCATGCATACGCTGCTTCATGCAGTCGCTATATAGCTTACCTATACTGTCATTTTAAGAAAATGGAGTGATTTTTCTGGCAGTTGAGACTTTTGCCGGGGCGATATTTCTGGCAGTTGAGACTTTTGTCGGGGGTCATATGTCTGGCAGTTGACACCTTATTTTTAGGAGTTAATTTTGGGGTGTCAACTGTCAGACGTATGACCCTCGAAAAAAGTCTCAACTGCCAGAAATATCACCCCCGAAAAAAGTCTCAACTGCCAGAAATATCGCCCCGGAAAAGGTCTCAACTGCCAGAAAAATCACTCCGAAAAAAGTCTCTCCGTGCAGTCGCTGCTTCATGTAGTCGCTGCTTCATGCAGTCGCTATATAGCTTATGTATACTATGATTTTCAAGAGTTAGAGTAATTTTAAGTCGAAAATTGCTCCTGGTATCAGGAGAACATCTGACCCAAGGAGGTGTTCTAAAATTTTTGGTCGCCTATCGACACTGGCATGCATACGCTGCTTCATGCAGTCGCTATATCGCTTATCTATACTAGAATTTTTGAGAGTTAGAGTAATTTTAAGTCAAAAATTGCTCCTGGTATCAGGAGAACATCTGACACAAGGAGGTGTTCTAAAATTTTCAAGAGTTAAAGTAATTTTAAGTCGAAAATTTCTCCTGGTATCAGGAGAACATCTGACCCAAGGAGGTGTTCTAAAATTTTTGGTCGCCTATCGACACTGGCATGCATACGCTGCTTCATGCAGTCGCTATATAGCTTATGTATATTATAATTTTCAAGAGTTAGAGTAATTTTAAGTCGAAAATTGCTCCTGGTATCAGGAGAACATCTGACCCAAGGAGGTGTTCTAAAATTTTTGGTCGCCTATCGACACTGGCATGCATACGCTGCTTCATGCAGTCGCTATATCGCTTATCTATACTAGCATTTTTAAGAGTTAGAGTAATTTTAAGTCAAAAATTTCTCCTGGTATCAGGAGAACATCTGACCCAAGGAGGTGTTCTAAAATTTTTGGTCGCCTATCGACACTGGCATGCATACGCTGCTTCATGCAGTCGCTATATCGCTTATCTATATTATAATTTTCAAGAGTTAGAGTAATTTTAAGTCGAAAATTGCTCCTGGTATCAGGAGAACATCTGACCCAAGGAGGTGTTCTAAAATTTTTGGTCGCCTATCGACACTGGCATGCATACGCTGCTTCATGCAGTCGCTATATCGCTTATCTATACTAGAATTTTTAAGAGTTAGAGTAATTTTAAGTCAAAAATTGCTCCTGGTATCAGGAGAACATCTGACCCAAGGAGGTGTTCTAAAATTTTTGGTCGCCTATCGACACCGGCATGCATACGCTGCTTCATGCAGTCGCTATATAGCTCACCTATACTATCATTTTAAGAATATGGAGTGATTTTTCTGGCAGTTGAGACTTTTTCGGAGCGATATTTCTGGCAGTTGAGACTTTTTCGGGGGTCATATGTCTGGCAGTTGACACCTCAAAATTAACTCCTAAAAATAAGGTGTCAGCTGCCAGACATATGACCATCGGAAAAAAGTCTCAACTGCCAGAAAATGGAGTGAGTTTTCTGGCAGTTGAGACTTTTTTCGAGGGTCATATGTCTGGCAGTTGACACCTCAAAATTAACTCCTAAAAATAAGGTGTCAGCTGCCAGACATATGACCATCGGAAAAAAGTCTCAACTGCCAGAAAACTCACTCAATTTTCTGGCAGTTGAGACTTTTTTCCGATGGTCATATGTCTGGCAGCTGACACCTTATTTTTAGGAGTTAATTTTGAGGTGTCAACTGCCAGACATATGACCCTCGAAAAAAGTCTCAACTGCCAGAAAAATGACTCCGAAAAAAAGTCTCAACTGACAGAAAATTTACTCTGAAAATAAGGCATCATCTGTCCGGCATACGCTGCTTCATGCACGTCGCTATATGTTAATCTATACTAGCATTTTTAAGAGTTAGAGTAATTTTAAGTCAAAAATTGCTCCTCGTATCAGGAGAACATCTGACTCGAGGAGGTGTTCGCTAATTTTCAAGTAGCTGAAAATGTATTAAATCAAAAATTTCCTGCTCTTTTTATTTGAAATGAATAATTGCAGGGAGGGGAAAGTGGAAAATAACAAAGCCATCGATTATTCATATATCTAAAAATTTATTGCTGCAGCATTGATACAATCGTATACATTGTCCAAGTTATGTAGAATTTGTAAATTATAATTGATTCTCAAAAATAAATATCGAATATAAATTTAAAAAAAACGGCGTCCGTATTAAAATAAGATCCTACCTAATATAATCAATCTTACAAAGAAGGACGAGTTTTATAATATTATTGAGTTCGGAATATTTATATCGAGTCTCGTTAACGCACCCCATGCGTACTCATTGACGCCACGAGGGCTACTGAGGTCACTGACTCCGCGACAGGTGCTATTATCCTAGGTCAGTGCTCCGTGTTTGTGGGTTGTACCAGCGGGGCGACAAATGGTATCGCGATCTCGCGGTCACATTGTCGAACTATTTTGTGCCGGTAACGTCGTGGGCCGATAACGTGCTGTGCCGGTAACGTGCTGTGCCGGTAACGTGCTGTGCCGGTAACGTGCTGTGCCGGTAACGTGCTGTATCGATAACGTGCTGTGCCGATAACGTGCTGCGCCGATAACGTGCTGTGCCGATAACGTCGGCATCGCTCAATTTATGCAACCCGTGTGTCATTGCTGCGATCCCTAACTGAAGATTACATATCGTAAGGCGCACCTATGTTTGCGGCGAAATAAGTTACTCAGTCTAACTAACGAAAAATCTGATAGTTGAGACTTTTTTACGTACTCGTATTTCTGACAGTTGACACCTTATTTTTGGGAGTTAAGTTTGAGGCGTCAACTGCCCGAATTATCACTCCGAAAAAAAGATATCAACTGTTAGATCTTTCGTTACTTAGTTTTGATTGCGCGAGTCGACATGCATCAGCACACAAACATTCATGTGATTTCTAGCTTTAGATTGTCATCGTCATCGAGTACATAACCGAAGTACTAGAAAGAGCGCAAAACGGGCTACAGGTTGCATATACTAAGGCGTAACTATTGGTCATTTCATCCTTAATGCGATGGCGGAATGTGAGTCGCTTATCAGTGGGTTGCTTGCAAACGGACGCCAAGACTTCGGTTTCTCTTTAACAAAAACAAGAAACTTTTCAATGATTGTAAAATCTGAATGCTTAAGTAAATAGGAATAGACAACACACATGTATATAGGGCATTCTACGCCAACTCCGCAAATTAAAGATAAAAGCGGACGCCGCCCCGCTCTGGTCTACACGCCGAAATTCTGATACAAGGCCGTATAGGAACAGAAACGCGTATTGAACAGTGTAAGAAATGGGAAGACGTTGAACGAATATTTTATATCATATTGAATGAAGAATCTTCTCAAAGATTGCAAGTTTGAATGGAATGAGAAGTAAATTCAATCGCAAAGGAAAAGTTTCCAAGGTTTTAATCCGAGCTGATAAACGTTTACCGCAACATGATGTAGACACGGCTGACACCACCAAGAAATATAATTCAGAACTGTGAAATGACACGTACTCGAGACTTATCGCTGCATCATACTTCCTGGGGATACCGCAGTTTCCGTCAGCTTCGCCCGATGTGGAAAAGAGAGAGCGGTCACTGCTATAGGTTGAAACGTAGGTGTATTCGTCACTGCTACTGTCTCTCTTTCTGGTGGAGCTCGAGTGGACCTTGTCCATAAGTACGAGTGAGAGCCATTGTTGCCTTCTCTCTTGTCAAGTGGAAAATAATGGTGTTTGCCGCATGTACGATAGAGATAGAAAGTGAACTCGTATTTCAAATCCCATGAGTGTGCGTTTCTCGGTCTCGTTTCTGAGTTCGTACTCGTCGAGGTGCCCCGCCCGTATCCTAGTGTAGATTAGCCAGTTTCATAAAGAAGTACGCCAGCTTCTGTAGTCGAAATCAAAGCGGGATTTGAATAGTCAAATATATTACTCACCCGCGGAATAGACGAACCGATAATAACAGCGATGCATCATACGCGGGACGCCGCGGTGCTAGTGTGCCTAGTGTCGATATCTCTAATCTCTATCTTCGCCCAGACAACAAAGACTAAAACCAACCAGACCACCAATTATGGAGAATGTACCACGAAGCAAACTTGCGCGGAGTGCATCAGGACTCCGAGTTGTACGTGGTGCAGTGAAAAAGTAAGTATTTTTATAATATGTATGACTCGAGGAGAAGGACTTGTCTAAAGCTAATGTGCTCGGGCTATAGCGAGATCCGTCCATCACCGAGAGTGTCCCACGGCCGCGATGCCAGGACGAGAGATTCGCGGGTACAAAGTCCCAGAACTCATGGTGCCCAAAAAACATGATAGTGAATCCAAAACCAAGAAAAGTAATTTTAGAAGAAAGAAAGTTCTCCTCGGACGAAAATAAGCAAGTTCAAATCACCCCGCAATATGTAAAGATGTATCTGCGACGCGGTAAGTACCTGTGCATTTAAAATTTGATTACGTATGGAAACTACCTTTCCCGTTGATATGTGAATTATTGTCTTCTGTTACAATCAGGCCAGGCGGAAACCATAAAGATAAGATACAAGCAGGCGCAGGACTACCCGGTAGACCTTTATTTTCTTATGGATTTATCCGCCTCTATGGAAGACCATAAAAACAATCTATCGAAATTGGGGGCGCAGTTGAAGGCCGCTATGTTAAGAGTGACATCAAATTTTCATCTAGGGTTTGGTAGCTTCGTTGACAAGGTCATACTCCCCATGACTAACACTCAGAAGCAATGGTAGGTGGTATCGTCGCTCTTTTATAATACGTAATTTCTCCATTGGAATACCATACGTGCTGATGTTTCATACCTCGTTGCGATTAAAGGTTGGCCAAATGCAAATTGAAGGATGAAAGGACAATCTGCGCACGTCCCTACGGATACAAAACTACAATGAAGCTGACCAACATCACCGACAACTTCCAGGTAAGTTCACCCGTTCGTATTGCATATATTAGCTATTGCGGTGCAGTTAAGAAGTCCGCGATTATCATGACCCACAGAAAAACGTAGCATCTGCACCAATTTCCGGAAATCTTGACGCTGCAGAGGGTGGTCTGGACGCTTTGATGCAGGCTATGGTGTGCTGGGATCAGATCGGTTGGCGAGAGAACGCACGTCATCTTCTAGTATATTCGAGCGATGCCCCATACCACATTGCCGGCGACGGAAGGGTCAGTTATTCTTGGTCAAATAATAAACAACAAATTACTTATTTATTTCTTTTTTCTATAAATGTTAAATTAAATCCTTTCCCTCGATATTCCCTCAAACTCTGCAACCAAAGACCTTTGCACACAGCTTGCAGGACTGATTGAACCGAATGACGAGCAATGCCACATGAATGCTGACGGTTTCTACACACACGCTGAAATCCTGGATTATCCCTCGATATCGCAGGTGATTAAAAGTCGTCGCGACGCCCACTGTGGCCCGGGTGTCTGTATCACCCGATATAGAAATTTCTCTACAACCAACAACCTCTCTATTACAGATAAACAAACAAGCGAGAAAAAATAACATGAACATTATATTCGCTGTTACCGAGAGCCAGAAAAGTACCTACGATGATTTAAGCTCCTGTATAAACGCCTCGTCCACCGGTATCCTCGACTCTGAGTCTGACACGGTTGTGGCTATCGTCCTCAACGAATATCAGGTAATATTCGATAGCGGTACCTACTGCACTGACGTATAAACTCAATCTTCAGCCAATCTAAACTGAAATTTTTCCATAATCAGAAACTGAGCAACAAAATAATCATGACCGACAATGCAAGCAAGATACTGGAGGTAAAGTACATGTCGAAATGCGTGAACACCGATGGAAGATCGCCACTCCTGGAGCGAAAAGAGTGCAGCGGAGTCCGCGTGAACACAATCTTAGAATTCGAAGTATCCATTAAGGTGTGTGAGGTGTTCACCTAATTTCAATGCTGAATTTCATTCCTGTAACAAAAACCGAAATCTGTATTTAAGGCGCTCGAGTGCCCTGAGAAGATGGAGGACTGGCATCAAAGGATCGAGATCAAACCACAAGGACTGAACGAGAGAGTGATAGTAGATATCGAGTTGCTCTGCGACTGTCCTTGTTCGAGACCCGGCAATGAGGTATGAGCATCTGAGAACCTAGACTGTACGAATAGAGAAAGAAGAAAAGATTTTTAATTGCACCCATGAATCGATTGAACGTGAATATAATTTTTTTTTTTTTCAGAACTTTGAGCCCAACTCGGCTCTGTGCTCTCGGAGTGGAGATCTAACCTGCGGTGTATGCGCGTGCAAAGCAGATTTCTTCGGCAAGAAATGCGACTGCAGAGGAGATGATGTGTTCCAGCGGACCGCGGTATCGAAGATAGCCTGTATGGACAAGAACAATAAAACCTGCAGCGAACGCGGCGAATGTATATGCGGCGGCTGCATATGCAATCCTCGACCAAATAAGGACGAAGAATTTTCCGGCCCGCTCTGCGAGTGCGACAACTTCTCTTGCAAACGGATCAACGGCCAGGTATGACGCGAATATCAAGAAAATATAAGCGTAAAGAGAAATATCGTTTCTTTGACAATGTCAATTACATACCTATTCACCCCCTAATCAGGTCTGCAGTGGTCCAAATAACGGAAGATGCGAATGCGGTGAATGCGTGTGTGAACCAGGGTGGACCAACGAGGCCTGCGACTGCCAGATCTCAAACGACACTTGCATTCCGCCAGGTGAAAACAAGACGGCATGCAACGGGTTCGGCGAGTGTTTGTGCGGTAAATGTGATTGCAAGGATGGAAAGACCGGAAAATTCTGTGAGATTTGCCCGGTACGTATACTATAAAAATACCCGGATATTGTAGTATATAAAAAAATCAAACAGAGAACTGCATTCTGATTAATCGATATCACAGACGTGCCCGAGTCAACGTTGCGACCTTTTGAAAGCCTGCGTCGAATGTCACACTCACCAATCCGGCCCCGAGTACGAAAATGGAAAGTTGTGTCCCAACTGTGGAAACATCGAATTCGAAGATGTAAGTACTCACTCTGTACGTCATAAGTCAAATGATTACAGATAATCTCACGTTTCACTTTTCAGGACGTTGACGATATCGACGAGAGTCCACAGGCGGTGCACAAAGAGGGTACCCACGTTTGCACCGTGCCCGACTCGTCCGGTTGCACATTTGTATTCACGTACATGGAAAGCAAAGAGGACGAAGGCAGGGGCGACATAGCTATCGTATCTGTTACAGCAGAGAATAGTAAAAAATGCTCTGGACCGGCAGTCAGCGCATTAGGTAAGATCAGAATTAAGATGTGATGCTGTCTCTTTCATACCGTGCATTGTACCTCAGGAATTAGAAAAACCAAAATTCTATTCCAGGGGTCGCAGGTGGAGCGATAGGGATTACCCTGTTTCTCGGTCTGGTGATTCTTCTGATCTGGAAGTTACTCACGATGTTTCACGATCAACGAGAATGGGTCAAATTCGAGAAAGAACGCGTCTGCGCGAACTGGGAACGGGTACGAAACTAATTGTCCGATAATTGAGACCCATATAATGCATCGTCGTATAATTTTTGGTGTACTTATTTCTGTTATTTTTCAAGGGCGAAAATCCTCTCTTCAAAGAACCAACGACATCCTTCAAGAACCCGACCTTCGACACGAAAGGTTAATCAATTAAATATAACGTCACATTAAAATAGGTGGTATAAGATGTAGGATAAGGATATTTTGTATTTTTATGAAAATAAACCACTGAAATACAATTTCTAAATACTACGTACATACCCATGGGCCGATTACGACTGTAGTATATCTGTATCCCTTGGAGAATGACGTTACCAAGAAATGATGGAATGATACCTAGCCGTTCAGTAGTTAGGTAACAAAGAAAGTAAGGATTTTTTGTTCCCCCGAAATGCAGGACGGGTACGAGGACGAAATGAATGGGATTTCTCGCTAGTGTACACAGAGGGCCTGATGGTTTGTAAAACACAATTAGCCGAACAAAAGGGTACGGTGTATTATGAATCGTTGTAACCCCGCGGTGAATTATACCCGAAAGAAATGGAGACGTCTTAATCGATATATAGACGGTGGCCGGTTCTTATTCCGCGAACTCGCGATGCCATTTCACCTGATCTTTTCGAGGTGCACAATAAGGGGTGTTGGGAAGATTTAATCCCGTTCTTTATACCTCGAGGACAACGTAGAATCGGTTAACCAAATCGACTCATAGCTTCTAAGCTATGGTTATTCACCTGAACCCTGATCCCGTCCGATTGAGTCGTTGTTAGAAAGGATTGAGTTGCACCGTGGTACACGATCCGTCGAGGGATTCGATACTTCTTAGAAGGCGCTCGCTCAAACTTTGGTAAATAAAGGGTTGAAAAAAAAAGCGGTATAACCCCGCGCGCGGCTCGATTGTCGTCCTTGATACTACCGGCTCTATCTATTATCTCTCTCTCTTTCAATACCGAACGGCGCGGTAGCCAGAGATTCTTCCTGGAAGTAGGCCAAATTACAAGATGAAT
Organism: Tenthredo scrophulariae; assembly: GCA_963978835.1. Classification (NCBI taxonomy): domain Eukaryota; kingdom Metazoa; phylum Arthropoda; class Insecta; order Hymenoptera; family Tenthredinidae; genus Tenthredo; species Tenthredo scrophulariae. Next base: position 28,029,399 of record OZ022230.1, on the reverse strand, counting down.
CGGACGAATAAAATTGCAAGTCAGTCCACCGACGGCATTAGAATAGAGAATGGATAGGTATATAGTAAGGCAGTTCCCAGATCGGTTTACCCCTCATTTCCCATTTCCACCTGATCTGGCTCAATCCACTGTAAAAGTTATTCGTAAATTTGAAGACACAATAAAGTTATACATACGTCTATTATACCACTCGTGATAAAACGCGTTTTCTTCCCGACCACTAGCGCCGTTAGAGAAACCCCGCGAACCAACCAGCGGTATACGCCATGCTGTTTAATTGGCGCGTAACGAGTCGTCCAATCAACGAAGCGACCGAGCAAGAGCGCGATCAGGGGCAAGAGGGATGAAAAAAAAACGAAACAAAAATGCAAGAAAGAAAAAATAAATCGATATATACGACTCGGATACCCCCGCGTGGCTTAGAGTTGTATTTTAACCGCAAATCAAGACCCGCAGTCCTATAATAATCATTCATAGTTACTACACAATACCTATGTAGGTATGTATGCAACTACCTTCCGAATAAAGTTATAGAAAAGTAGATGGCTCGAATTGTCGGAGATGAAAGAAGAGAAAAAAAAACCGAAAACGAAAAAAAGATACGCATGCGGTGTATGTTATTATATCGAGGAGAGAGTATATACCTATACACGGGGGAGTTGCGCTCTAAATCACTGACGCGCGTCAAAAACGTCTTTTCTCAGGTTCAGATATTTTATTGATTATTTTATGACCGCGCGAAGAAGGTAGAGAGGTAGAGAGGTAGAGAGGTAGAGAGGTAGAGGTGTAGAGGTGAATATACATATACATACAACATAGTAAATCTTAGCGCGTGGCGCGTCAAGGATATGCCTACCGCCATACCCATCTCTAAGAAGAAGAAGAAGAAGAAGAATAAGAAGTTGATCCCGGTACGGCGCCAATTATTATTTGTACCGCTCGCAGAAGTACATTGTTATAGCCTCGGTATAATAAATAAAGCATAACGCGTCTAGACACGAAATCCTCTACTTATACCCCTATATGCATATGTATACCTATACGTGTATGCGTTTGCGTTTGCGTGTGTGTGTGTATAGCTAATACGTAATCATCCCCTTGAATTACCACCCTAGTAGTGGGATACGCGGTAGATTTAATCCATTTAACAAACTCATTACGGATGAGATATTTCTAACGTTTACCTTACGCTCTGCGCGATCCACACCGCGAACGATCCTTCGGGTATTAGCGGTTGGCACCCCTGCGGTTTGATTTACGGGCCCGTGCTAACGAGCCGGGGCCATCGCGGCGTATCTTCGCGTGTATGTTAGATGGGTACCGGTATATAGACACGTGTATGTGCATAGGTATGCATGGATGTGGTACAGCGTTGAGGAGAGGCTGGAGGATAGCAACCCTCGAATAGAAGGATATTATATGTGTTGGCGGTACACATATATACCTGATTTTAAACTTGAAGCGGTAGAGCCGGTCGTCCCGGGGCTGATTGGCCCGTATTTGGTTATAATTAAGGCCCCCGCGGCAGCCATTAGCGAGAACGCAACAAACAACATTGTTCTAAAAACTAAAAGGACCGCGCCGCGTAAATCATATCAGGGTTTGTAGCCGGCGTACAGGGAGAAGAGAAGAGAAGAGAAGAGCAGCAAGCGCGCCCTTTTACTCTGATGTTATAGGTATACGATATATATATAGTTAGATGGGTAGCGGGTACATAGACTTGGGTTTGAACTTTGAATCTTATATATATATATATATATATATATATATATATATATATATATATATTATATACCATACCATACCAAGAGATCAGCACGCGTAACAACCACTGCCAGTGGAGTAACAGTCCGGCTCGTTATCACTGATCGTTCAACGTCGCGTTGTAGATACGATTATTACATACCTATATACATACGAAAATCAATTACGGTCAATTTTTACATTACGATAATTGATACTCGTATATAACCAACAAGTTGTCCTGAACCTATACACCTACCCGTACGTATACGTATAGGTATGTATACGTATGCATCTTGTATATTGATGGATTCGTTCCGGCGAACTATACGTACCTACCTACCTATATACCGCTTCTCGAACCCAATTACAAACAACAAATTACACTCGCGTATAATCGTATTCATTACACATTGTATCATATATGCTGTAGGTGGTACACACGTGCGTACACATACACACGTACGTATATATAGATATATGATGTACTCAGATGTGTGAGCTAATCGTGAAGCTAGGCTCTAGGTTCGGACCACCGTGATACAATTTGAAGTTTGGTTATAGCTGTAGAATGGCCGACCGAATCTGGACCGCTCTCTCGCCTTACCGAATATAATTAATGAAGCTGGTAATGAGCTGATTATTATTAATATTATTTAGCCGGGGTTAAGCCGGTGCGACCTCAAACTGAAGCCGTCGAGTCGAGAGCTGGACCTTAATTGAATCTGCCAATCACCGTAATGAGCCCTAGCGCCAGTCTCTCCCTCATCATCACCCTACTTGTATACAAGGTATACGAGTACCCCGGAGATCCGGAGTTACTCGTAACCGATCCCGAAAGCCAAAACTCCTCGATATCGCTCAAGTGTTTTAATTGTATTGTACTAATTTTCTTTATTTACCTACGGATATGGTCAAGGATCGAGGGAGAGGTGAAGTTATCCCAGTCCCCAAAGACGGGATGACTTCGCCTCTAATGGAATCTTGGAAAATTATATGATTAGCGTTGGTCCTTTCGAAAGTTAATCGGTAAACATTGGGAGACCACGACCATAAGTTGCCATGCAGAGTTGCGAAACAATTTCATACTGCGTCCATATAATATACACGTCGTTTTACATATAGTACTATAATAAGGGCTGTGTGGCCTGGAGAGGAAACACGAGGCGAGTATTAGCGCCGGTTTTTAAGGGCTGAAAGACGGATGGGTTTACTTATTGTATCGTGGGTCAAGCGGGATGTATAAGTAGCAGTGATAAGGGAACGAGAGACAAATGTTTACTCTTAGTTCTGTAGATAAGAGAGCTCGACTGTCCGTCGCAGGTCGCCCTGGGGGCCAGTCCGTCGCATTCCATGATGACTCACCTAAACCTCCTCTCGTTCTCTGTCTATTTCTCTTTCTCTTTCTCGATGAGGAGCCCGCAAAGATTTAACTAATGTAAGAAACGGAGGATAATATGGCGCCCTGTTCCAGTAGACGGTGATAATAAACGCGATAATTCTGTTACTCTAGAGCTATAAGAAAGCGGGCAAAAACGTTCGCTGATTACCCATACGGCCAGCATCCTAGTCCTCGATGACTCGATGCTGCCCAACGCCCAGTGATCATTGTCTTTATGCCGGACTGAGTGGCAGGTAAAAAGATAAGGGACGCGGAATGTACTCTCGGTTTCCTATATAGAGGCTAGATACACAGTCATGGGTTAAATAAATCAAGCACAACACGCGATAACCATTCGTCTATACCGTAACATGCCACTAAGGGTATTAGTCGCATATATATATATATATACATATACATATACCCGAGGAAAAGCCGCAGGAGTTTATCTAACTACATTTGTAACAAATAAGAAATCTTAATACGGAGTAAAGTAATTTGAGGACGCATTCTTTCAATACCATTCGGCGTATAATATACGTATACCCATACATGTTATATGGAGGCGCGCATTTCCCGACGACTTTTACGACCGGTGAAAGATCAGTTAAATAATTTATAATCCATCCCACGTACGTATTGTATTGTCTACCGTCTAGTTCCGATAATTGTTCCCCAAAATTTGACGGAATAAAAGGAAAATTGAAAAAGAAAAAAATCAAGAGAGTCAAATCCGATGTCTTCGGTTATTCGGACGCTTTGCGCGCCTTGAGGAATTAATAGATTAGCAAAGGGCACGTCTCCTCTTAATTTCATCCCATTATACCGCTGGCGGGGACCGACCGAGGTGGTATCGCCGATTACTGAGTCGGGTAGAATCCGGAGGCCCCGGCGTCTCGGTCTCGCCCGTACGAATTAGTCGGAATTACCTACTGCGTCCCGAGATTTTGGTCCCGCGGCTGCTGCGGCTCCGAGGGGTATATACCTACCAACTCACACATCCGTGAGAAAATGTTACTTGTATTAGTAGTACAGGTGTGTACGTACACCGTATTGCTACCGTCTACGGAGTAGGCGACGACGTGAGATTAGCAGCAACCGATAATTACCTATCAACGGATAGGTATATATTTCAGGAATTCCAGGTAAAACGATGCTATTAACGATAAACAGCTACCGACAACGGGCCGATTGTGACTTCCGTCAGTTTCCATACCTATAATACCTCCATCTTGCACTAGCTCCTAGGTATATAGCTGTACATAACTATACTATATACGGAGCATACATCGCGCATTATATCCTATGAGAATTGTTTTAAATACGCAGCAGGAGACCGGGGAAGCCCCATGGCGGTCCCGTCTTCATCGAGATTATTTATTGATAATCGTAATTGTCCGTTTCGAATAGCAGATACCTATACCTAGATCTCGAGTCAAGTATATATATATATATTTAAATATACACCATAATGCGTTGACCATGTTTGCCAGCGATCCTTATCCCGTTGTTTGATATCCCGTGGCGTACGCGCGGTGTCAATCGTAATAAAGGTAATTGCATCCGGTCGACTCAATGTGTGATTTTATAGTGTCGTTAATTCGCGTTTACTCAGAACTGCCGAATAAATATATTAGAATTCTCGTCCGTGTTCGCGCCCCGCCGAGTCGCAACGACAAAAAAATTATTCTATATACACATACCTACGTCACAAAAGGAAGACTAGGAAAAATTTTTTAAAACCGCGGCAGCGGGATGTTACTATCGGAATAAGATAGAGTCGCCCGGTCCTCATAAAATAAAGGTCTGAATAATTTATTGTCTCGTATATATGTATGTGTGTATGTATGTAATATGTGCGTATAAATATATCTATATTTTTCGCGTGCGTGGGCGGCATATCATATTGTCGACCAAACGGGATTCTTGTTACATAGCGAAAAATAATATGAATAAGGTTTCGGCCTGCGATATCGAAAAAGTTTAAACCCCCGTCCCATTGAAATTTTTTTTAACGTATGTCGCACACCAAGGTATCTACTGCACATGAGTGCGGGACAAGACTTACCTTATACCCGGTACAGACAGATGGGTAGGCGCGCAAGGGCATAAATGTTACCTACTCTTGGTTGTAAATTTCCAGTATTACGACTCGGCACATATTCGGGTGCCTCACCGAACGGTTAAAATACATTCTCATTTGAAATATTTCGTGATATATAGGTAAAAAGGTCGTCGACAATTTTTTCGGAAGCATATGGGGGGCGGCGTGTGCGGGGGATACCCGTAGCGTCTATGTAACATATCTAGTTTGGGGAAAACGATCCTCGTTATATTTTATATATCACATGTATACTGCGTGTATATAGAAATAACGATTCAATATGACATCCCTAGCGTAAAAACTAACAAGTTATTGAATTAGGGATGATTACAGGACATAAATGGAACTCACGTTAACGAACCCCGTCCTGCAGGTAATCCCCATCCCACCATCCCTACGACAGGGCAACTCCCATTCCAATTCCCATTCACCCTGCTGGCATACCGAACAGAGCCAATCAACAAGGATCGTCTTTACTCGGGGTGGTCTTCGCCCCGTTCGCCACCTGTTGCACGTCCCTTAATACAACATCCGTTAATACAGCTATCATACTTATGCACTCAGTTATACACCGAGGGTATAGAGAGCATTGGCGAAATTATACGGATGGATATATATACCTATGTATCACTATGTAGAACGAGAAGCGTTAATTTTCATTCAAGGTAGGTTATTTATGTGTTTGGTGAGGCGACACGGCGTGTGGGTGTCGAAACCCGGTGCGCGCCCCGGGAGCTCGACCGAGGTGTAGCTGTACCGGTGCAAGCTAAGCTCATCGCGCACGTCTTGGACATGAAAAGACACGCGTGCTCGCGCCTACGTTGGACAGGCGACAACTCCGAGAACACCGCGGTCACAAGTCGCGAGGTAAGAGGAGACGGGAGGAAAGAGGAAAGAGGAAGGAAAAAGAACTCTTTTTTACCCTCGTAAGTGCATGTATGTATGGATATATGGATATAGATATATGGCAGGAAAGTAACATAATCCTGAAAGATATCTGGAATATATTGGTAGGTACTCGGGCCAGAGTCAGATATTCTATGAACCCTGGATCTAGCCGGAAGAAGAAACAATGTTATGAATTCGAAACGCTCAGCTTGGCGCCACTACAACCTTTAAATTATCAAATTACGGTCCCATTATTTCACGGGGCACTACGTGACGTTTACCTGTCGTAAAGTCGGATTTTAACGGTTAAAGACGACGCGGACACGGACTCTATTTGAATGAAACCACGGGGGTAGTAATTCCGTCCTCTCTTCCTCTCTCCCTCTCTCCCTCTCTTCTCGCTCGTTCCTGTTATTTTCTCTCTTATTCATTTTATCGTTTTATTTATTCACCTTCTTTATGAAAACTGTTTCAGCCCCGAAACGTATAGTGCAGCCTGGTATAGCAATCGGGACCGTGATATACCGCCGCTGTCTCATATGTTCCGGCTAATTTCTTACCTAGCTAACTATTACACACACATATAACGCCCGCCAGCTCACGACTAATTTCCATATACCGATCAGAACTTAATAACAGTCTGTCTTAATTAAATTAGGATTCCTTAGGAGGCCCGTCTTGTTGGGCGTGCCTGGACCGATCCGTCGTACCTCTATACGTATATATATACGCAACACGATACCGTATACACATCCATAGAGGCGTCGGACTTGCGTATATGATTTGGTATACGCGGGTAGTATATTAAAAAAAAATCTAATATTCCAAAAAAAAAAAAAGAAAAAAAAATGTTGTTCCTTATGTAGATGAGAACGAGTGCATAATGGATTAATCTGGTATTTGTTGTATCCATATCGACGCCACGTACATTGTCTGACCTATTCGTTTATAATAAAAGGTCCTGATATACGCGTATAATCCGTGTGTATCCGAGTTAACTTAAACGGCTAGCATAATATTCACATTCTTTATTCTTTAACGACCATGTGTCGGTCTCGGTCGACGGAATCCTTGACTGCATTTGTTTGCATTGGATCTTGAATTTTTACGATTATATTCCAATTTATTACGAGGAAGGTTTCCGACTGACTCCGCTTTGCTGTTAGAAGAACTGATTTCGTATTCATGGGTCGAAACCTCGGAGCGCCTCGTCCCTTAACCCAGACTCCGGTGTGCGTGCAGCGTTACCAGTTCAACTTTATTATATGTAGCTGTATATTCCTAAAATCTCAAGGAAACTAAACTCAAATGCTGTATTCATATATATATATAAATAATACCTCTTAGCGGATAGGAGGTTCCCCCATAATCGTACAGGGTATAACCGTTCGACTGTATAACCAAGTTAATTACGGTGAGATATAACTGATTAAAATTTGAGAATGGCCGTAGTATCTCAAAGGCAAAGCAGACTTTACGACTTGAAAAAATTCTTTTTACTAAAACTCTATACCGAGCGACTATAAAGCGAAGTTAAGAGACGTTAGAGAAAATTTCCTACACTCAATATTTATATTTATAAGACAATTATAGGTCTAGTCATTCTGTCGCCAGGTTATGGTGTAGGTATACCGAATATCTATATACAGGTGGTTTAAACTTCAAACACATATCGAGATTAAAATGTGTCTCAGTTTTTTTGACCGGTAAAAAAATAAAAAAAGAAAATTTCTACATTTACCAACTTTGACGCATAATAAGGTATCAAGTTTGTATACCTCCGTTCGTACGTTAGCTTGCTTCTGCAGTATACGCAGCGCTGCAGAGAGTAGACAGGCGATACCCAAAAGCGTGATCCTTGTTGCTCCTGGTGGCTGTCAGCGCGACTTTGAAATATCGTTCTACCGGCCAACTAGCAGCCAATAATTAGTTTACTTCTCATTACGGTTGGCCCGAGTTATTAGGGGGCTCGAGCTAAGAAATCGAAGAACAAAAGTCTAATTAACTCGACGTTTAGGGATCGGGGGGTCAGTCGTCCCTCCGCTTCGAGGAACACTGCGGACTAAACCCCGCGCGAAAATTCTCTAAAAACTTGAATACCTGTATATTTATATATTCATATTACGTTATATTACGATACAATGAAATATAATAAAATATAATAATAAATATAGGTAATTTATATCTGCGGTGTATGACCAAACCGAATAGCGATACGATGACAAAGGAATTATCAACGCATCGATGAACTAGCTCCCGCTGGTCGGTCGACTGCATAGGAACGAAGAGAAGAAGCGAGGAGTGGTGCGCGGGAGCCGGTCCCGTTAATCATCGTGTAATTACCCTCCGAATGATCCGAAGAAAAGATAGCAGGTCCTGCAGCGGGGAATCTGTTAACCTCGCTGATGCTTCGGAGAGTCCCGTCAATCGTTTCGATTTCTGTATTTATCGGGAGGATGAGAATTCGTGTAGATTCCGTGGCTAATGTCCGATCCGATTTATGAATTTTCGTTATTTATCGATGAAAAATAACGCGATATTTATACGCGATAAGTTGCGATTCCGTGCGACGTAACTACGGACAATTTTTTCACCGTCTAGTGTGTTCGTCGTTCCGAGGTGTAGGGCGTTACCCGACATTCCAGGGTAAATTAACTTACCGAGGAACGTAGGCAACGGCTGGGACCCGGTCCCCGCGAAATATTCATTTAAAAAGGTAAATGCAATTTTGGAGTTTTACGTGATTGAGATAATGCCTGCCGATTAGCGTCCCCCCATCCCCGCTAACGTGCCTCGGTAGCGAACGCGTTATTACCAAAATTTCACCCTTTATTTTATACCCGCCGCGCCAAGACCCGGGCGTATACAATACACATGCATACTATAGATACATATAAGTACACGTACCTACTCTTGCTTTAAACTGAAACACGTCAGTACAAGGTATACGTGGTACATACATACATACATACATGCATACACACGACGATAGCTCCGAATTGGGAGGACCGATAATTGGATTCCTAATTCTTATTTCAAGTAAAACTTCGGAGCCCTCCTCCGCCATCATCATCGCGTGTCTCGCTATGGTTAAGGCGCCAGAAAGAGCGGAAGTTCTATAGGAGATAGGAGTTAATTGGTGAAAATTTATCGCTAAAAGTTTACCTATTTTCCACTAAGCTTACAATTTATAGATTAAAAATCGTGATATTTTTGAAAAACTGTAAAAGAATGAAAACGGCACGTATCACGTTTCAAAAATAATACCACCATTCATTAATGATAATATTGAGAGACGTTCGATAATAATTAATCCCGCAATGATGTAGCTATTTATATAAAGTCTGTTAATTGTCCGCGTTAGTCTGACATTATCGGAAATATAATTGACCGTCGTAACTCGTAACTCGCGTCAAATTAACGGCAAAAAATCAGGATGTATTCACTCTCAAACAATGAGGCTTAATTTAAAGAGGCCGATGGCACACAATCTACGAATTAACCGGACCCGCAGCTTCCTGATCTAAACGACTTTAAGATCCTGATTGATCGCCGGGCATTTGACCCCGCGAAGAGCTCTAACCGTACACATATCATAACACATATATATATAACGGAACATAACTCTCACCTACGCGGTTAATGTCATTATATAGGCATATACCGCGCCGCTTCAAAACCTGAGATTTCCAACGCAGCCGCAAATTGCAGTTGAAGTTATAGACGTTGCAGCTCGCTTCTAATGACGGCTGTGGCTTCGAAGTGCACGCGGTCGCGTGGGCGAATATGGGTGTCGTTGGCAAATATCTTAAATATATACGTACCCATATATATATACATATACTGCATTAAAGAATTTCGCAAACTTTATATCTTTCGGTGGAGTCGAGGAAAAAATAATTTCCTTTACGTATATATGTGCGTGTGTACGTAGATGTATAAAGTTTTCATTTTCCCACAGAACACGCGCAAACGTTGACCACCGCATTGGCAATTTGACTGACCACAACTACGTCTCGCACTCGTCGTCGTCCCAGGTATATATTATACACGGTACAGTCGGCGATAAGAATACGTTTGGCAAAATTTTCACTCTCCCGTTTCGCGCAATTAAGACATGTAAAAATTCACACGCGAGTATAATTTCTATATTGAAATAAAAACGAAATAGATATCCGTGTGTTTAGCATTGCGAAAGCCGAAAGGTATAGCTGGTAGGTATGTATATGAAACGTAACGATATTTGACGTAACATACGTATGTACTATGTATAAATGGCATAGAGGTATAACATACTCGTGACCCAAGACCGTCTTGCACGTATAACTGCGGTGCATCACATCACATCAGTATAAGTCCGCGGCGACTGCAGCTCAGGGTTCCGCTTTTTAAATAAGGAAATAAATTAAGACGTAATAGCCTTAATAAGGCCCGAGTGCGTATAGCCCATCGCGTCCGGCTGTGGTCATTCGAACAACTAACGCGATGCGTTTTCATATTTTATGATGGTTACCCGCGCGCCGCAGTTCCCAACTTCACATAAATACTTTATACGATACGTCGACATGTATGTACAAATATATATATATATATATCCACGTATCCATTGATAATAGACACAATATATACAATCGATATTTCACGTACAAAAAAATAAAAAAAAATTAAGTAAAATGAATTACTCTGATATCTAGGTGACAAAATGTTCACAAAAAAAATAAAAAAAAAAGGGTATGGGTATAGGTACACGATTTTGTATAACTCTCGTAATACAAGGAGACCTTGCAGACGGTTGTTGCACGTGTATAGTCGCGCGGTTACCCGGTGAGACCCGGGTGCAGGATGCATATATACCTATATATATGGACGGGAGGCAGCGGCGGTGTAAATGCAATCAAGAAGGCCTCAATTAGACCGTCACGGCGCGCATCCTTCATCTCGGTGGCCAGCCTCCCGCTCGCTCGACTGTATACAGACTCTTTCATATTATCGGATCCGCGCGCAGTTCATCTTCAGCCAAGAGTCAGTCGGCCAACTTGACGTATACCTACCTGTACCCATATACCTACTATGTATACCTGTGTGTAGTATAGTAGCACCGGGTATATAAGTCACTTGCGTTCAATATCTCGATATACACACATTCACTGTTAAAACCTTTTCCACTTTGCAGATATACACACACCTATATATTCGTATTCATATGTGTATACGTATAAGTAGATCTCACCGAGCATCTCTCTCTCTTTTCTTCCTTCCTTGCGCTTCCTACCTCCAGTTCTTACGTCGAATAATCTCCGTACGTCCGTCAGTCTCGACGATAGGTAACCCGGACTCGAGTAGCCGTGCTAAGTTGGTTACCGGATAACCCATAATCGAGGCTTCTTAATCGAGGATAAAGCCCGGTCGTACGTGCGGATAAAAAGGCTGCCTAAGGGGCTCTTGTGTATATGCAGTTCTACTTATATAATAGGTACAAGTGTATACCTATATACGATATATATGCGCGGAGTAGCTTTGACAGAAAATCAAAGTATACACGTGAAAAAAGGAATAAAATTCCAGATATTATTAGGGACATTATCCTTACGAATTAAGGTTCAGATCACGCGCTCTGTATCTCATCAAGACCCCTGAGGGTAGATGACTGAGAGGAGAAGAAACCGATTAGCAAATTACTTCGGTGTAAACAACTCTCTCTCTCTGTCTGTCTCTTATTCTCTCTTGCGTCCGGTTATATATTCAGCTAATTTAAAGTTCGTTATACATGTAGTAACATATACACATACACATACCCACCTGAAAATCACCTCGATTAACACTTTTAGCGAACTCGCAAATTGCAACGATAAACCATCAAATATATACCTACGTATAGCTTATACGTATACCCTCTACAACAGGTATGGCACACATATGGGTGAAGTTCTTGTGTTCTGGAGACATGTGTCCCACACGTATATAGATGTGTATACCCATATGTTTGGTCATGCATTTAGCCGAGGGAAAGAGAGAGAGAGAGAGAGAGAGAGAGAGAGAGAGAGAGTAGATATAGCAAAGTCCTTATCGTCCCTCGGTAATTACTACAATATCGCAACGGTGTAGACTAATAATTATGTGTATGTTATGCGGAGCATGGTATAGTTCACTTCCGTTGTTTGCTGTAGCGGCTTAATTTCCAGCCTGAACTACTATGGCACAAATAGATTAGATATAACGTACTACATAAGGAATTACAATATTACGATATACTATTATGTGTGTGTCTGTAAACTGCGCGCAGTGCTGCAGGTATTAGTAGGTAGTTGCATACCTGTACGTTACTTGCACACCGAGGTACCGCAGAATTTCAATGAACATAGTATATGTAGATGAATATCTATACCGACTGCACATGTGTAATATACGGATAGACGGGTTGAAGTTCCGAATTTTTGAAATTTCAATTTCGATATAACCGAATGAGAAATTTTGAGAAATAGTATATTTCCCCGAAAGTAGATTTGATAAATTTTCAAAGGAATAATACCTGAGGTTCAAAATTTCGAAATCTGAATATCCTGAAGGACAAACCTCCGAAATTTGAAACTCGCGGATGTATTCGCGTATATAGTTGTGTAGACATAATATATTCATCACATATAATAATAATAGGGAATAATAAGGGTTACTTTCATATCATTATAATACAAGTAAAAACAATGATAGGGAAAGACAGATATTTTTTTTTTCCTTGTTTCTTCTCAAAACTTTACCCCGGTCTACCCTGGTATTAATATAGGTATATAAATATACACGAAAAGCACATAATAGGAACGGTGTTACATAACAAGTACGGGTTAAATTATGTGTTTGGTTTTTTTTTTTTTTTTTCATTTATATTTAGTTCAATTTTTTTTCTTTATCTTTCATTTGCAAAAACAAAATTTATTTAGTCGCTTTAAATATCGCAACTGAAATATGACATATTTTTTTTATATATGTATATATGTATGTGTATATACATACATATACCTACGTCCGACTAAATATACATATCAAGTCGACACACGTTCGTAATGAATTATTATCATTTTTTTTTTTTTTCTTCTTTTTTCACGAGATTTAGTGCGGGAGACCTTCCAACTATCTATATACGTATAATATAAGTCAATATGATAACTATTAACAGGTTTTTTTTCTTTTTTTTTTTTTGCCTTTTTTTCATCTATATATTGGAAGTTGTTTTGACAAACTATTTACAATCACTCGTTACGTGCTCGTCAGTTAAAATAATGATTGTAGTAATAATAATAATAATAATAATAATAATAATAATAATAATGATAATAATAATAATAATAATAATAGTAATAGTAATTAATGAATAGTGATAAAAATAATAACGATATCCGTAATAATTATATACTGTATATGTATAAATATCTATATCTAATAATATAATACGATATGATATATATATATATATATATATATATATATATATATATAGATATAAGTGAATAGTATAATTAGAGTTTCGACATACCTATACTGCTGTTGATATGATATTATTATGCGATGATTTTCTATATATATGTATATATATGTATATATATATATATATATATTGTTCACATTATATTTAGAGGACGAATTTATTATTATTATAATATAAGGAACTGTCGGACGGATATCCCAGATTATGTTAACAGACAACCGGGTAATTCGATGAGGATATAGCTGCGGGGTGCCGGTATACCTTATACCTCTATCTCTACCTATCTACCTACCTACCTACCCTGGACTTTGTCGAAAGATAATATACGGTGTACGGTATATAGAATATAATATAGTATGTATGTACATAAGGCACGTTGTGTATATTCGCGGATTTGTTATGTTCTTTTTTTTTTCCCAATTTTTTTTTCGCGCGTAAAACAGCTCCTTTATAGTCAATATAAATATATATATACATACATATATATTTATATTTATACATACACGTTTTTTCTTTTTCGTAGGTAATACGATAAGCGGTTGCATATTATAAATACGAATCCTAGATACCGCGTGATATCTATAAGACTGCAGTCGACAAGTCGCGTAGAACTTTGTATTTTAATTTTTTTCAATTCTTTTTTTTCTTCTTTAATTTCATCACGTATGTACCTATGTTTTGTTTCTTTTCTTCTAAATTATAGTATATATACGTATAATATATATATATATTATTTGTATATGTATATATACATATATATATAAATACGTATATCGTATATTTATGTATAGTTTGTGTATGTGTGCGTGCGCTTAAGAAAGAACGAGAGAAAAAAAAAAAAAAAAAATTAATTTATATACAACAATTCGTCGTCGAGTCAATATTATAGTTTACCGATTAAGGTGTAGGTATATAGTTAATCTATACACGTAGATATATATCCACTTACACCCGTATATATACTGTATATATTTAAATAACTGTAAATAAAGAACGTTATAAATTGAAAAATTATTTATATGTAATATTGATGATTGTATATATAGTATATAATTATGCGCCAGAGTTATTATGCTTCGATCAGATGACTTCGTTAAATAGCGACGACGGATTAGTCGAATCCAAAAAGGAATGGTAAAACAAATAAATAAATACATTAAACGCCGTATCATTGCCTACATGGATTCAAGAAATTCGTCAACGAATATCTGACCGAAGTATATGGTATATGGTATATGTATATGTATAATATATATATACCTATATACTAGCTAAAGCTATATTCTTTTTAAAAAAATCAAAACAAAAAAAAACGAAAAAAAAAAAACCGAAAGAAAAAAAAAATTAATAAGGAAACTAACAAGACCACTGGCTGTGATAATCCTTAGCGTATGTAAGACCCTGTGATATAATAAAGATCGCCTCCCACGGATTAGAAAAATAAAAATAAAAGGAAAGCAAGAACCGCGTTAAAAAATTGTCCCGAACCAGTCCGGGCCAAATTTTATAAAGACAGCGAAAATTGTCACATATTTTTCTTCTTTATTTTATAAATTTTTAAAACTTTTTCTTTTTATTTGTTGCGAACCGATCAACGGAAAATCCGCGCGATCTTATATCACCAAAGAGTCTGAACACACCGAATTCTCACTTACCACGGTTCAGCTGACGAGGTCTCCGTTCTTCCTAAGCATTTCAAGTCGTATCTCATGCTCACGTGCTTTTAAACGAAGTTCAGCAATGCTGTGCGTTCGCCGATCGATATCTGCAGGTGCCTGCGTAACCCCTTGGCCTTGGCCATTGCCACCCCCATTGCTGGGCGAAACCTGAGGAGAATTAGTCGTCCTGGACGTAGGAGCCGTAGGCGCGGTCGTTTGTGTCGGACCTATTCTAGGCTGGGGTGCAGGCGCCGGTACATCGACAAGTTTCGGTCTTTGGGCAGCCGATATATTTGCTAAAAAACTCTGAAATGACTGCGCCGCGCTTGTGTACGAGAGAGGTATACCGGGGGGAAGAAGTGGCGATAATGGCGAGAGCGGGGGCGGTGCGCGGTGATAGGGATGCGGTGGATATCCGGCTAGCGGTGGATACCGGAAAGCGTCGAATGGTTTACGAAGAGCGAATGTCCCCAGGTGTGCGAAAGGGTTCGGTAACGTTGGGGCGACGACCGCTGATGGTGGCGGTGCTCCTCCGCTAAGATACGGGTTGTAGGGATGACCCTGAGGTCCGACCTTCTCTTGTTTCCGCCACTTAGCTCGTCTGTTTTGGAACCAGACCTGAAACATAAGAAATTTTCGGTATCAAGTATATAGGGTTCGTCAACGTTTTCTTCAATCCTGATATGCACTGTCCTATAAAAGCATACCGGCTCGTTCTGCAGTTATACCCGTGGTACGTCCTGCAGAGTTTGTTGAATCGATCGCGATTCCGTGCGGCAAAGCGACTATCATGCGATGGGGGTTTGTATATCGGTTAGATAGAGGAAACGCTCAGACATGTATAGCATACAACGAATGATATGTCGTGACGGTTGGCAATCGGATTAACCGATGTCAACAACGATTCAACTCGATGTTGTATACGTATAGAATTGCGAGGCGCGACTGATGAACGCGCAAAATATACCTTCGCGGTTTTTCTCCTTTAATCAATATGTATAATAGTATCACGCTTGTACTTCATAGAAAGGAGTATACGATGCGCGGTAAGTTCCGGGATTTTTCATCTCTATAATCGCATTTGGTCGGGGCCAAGTTGAATTATGCGGTACTATCTGATATATATAGGCAGCAGCATACACAAAACTGATAATGCCGAGTCAGAATTTCACCCCGTTGGTCAATGACGAGGCTTGTGTATAGCCACATGCGTATAATAAAAGAGAATTTGAAGACGGAGCGCGCGGTCTGCATCTTTGAGTTTTAAATTTGATCGACGATTGTGTATAAATGTTAAAGTGAGATGTATAAATTATGAAAGAAAGGGTGAAAATCGAAAAGACACGATCATTCGACTTGGATGAAGCATAGTTCCTTTTCTTTTTTCTTTTAATTTCGCTCCTTTGGGTTTCATTACTCCCGCATATAACGACGCCTCGTCACCGCCCCTGCGCCGTAAAGCGGCAAGGGTATAGCGACCCCCTAGGGCGACGAGGATTGCCCTCAGCAGGACGCTAAACATCGACGGGTTAAAACAAAACACGCCGCCGACTAGGGACGGGCGGGATTCGGTAACTCCGGACCTTAATTGTACCGCATTAATTACACGAACACGATTATAGAACCGGGTATCTTTACCATACTTATATACGTGGTAGTTTATCGCGTTCACCTCTTTATACCTGTTCTAGCTGTATACCTATACAACCGTGTAATAGGTATATAGAGATGTATATATATACGGATATAGAAAATGTGCGGATTGAAAAATGAAAAAAAAAAAAATGATCCGAAACGTCGTTGCTTCGTGAATAGTTCCTATAGTTACTGTATAAAAATGACTATAAAATAAAAGGTAAGAAAATGTTAGATTCGCAAAAAATGTTTAGTCACGGTGGTCCCCGCGTAACCGTGCGGAGCGTCGATGAGCGTTTGTCGGTCTCTTCTATAACGAAACCGCCCTTTCCCTCGGTTTCTGCAGATCGCGGATCGCGGCAGTTCGGTATATTCCTGATAGTTGTCCTCGTTTCGGGGCTTTTCCTGGAACTAAACTCGCGCGGTATTATAGCTAAGGATCGCGTGCGTCGCGATGCCCCGCTGCAGGAAGCGGCAAGGCAAGGCAAGGCAAGGCAAGGCAAGGCAAGGCGAGGCGAGGCAAGCGGTTAAACCGTCGCGCCGCAGGATAGGTATGAGACTGCATAGCGAGTTTGTATAGGAGTTTGCATTCCTCTAAATCGAGATAATTGAGAGTATAGTCCTTGGGCGTACCCCCGTATAATAGATACCCCCTAGATACAAATTTCGTATGGATGGATTGAGGAATTGAATGACTGCAATCGACACGCGCGCGTGTATATACGAATCAATATAGTCATGAGTAGAAAAAGTGAACAAGTGAAAAAAGGTGATCTGACTCTATAACGTGGTTATCTAGGTAGAAAATTTACTACCGGTCATCCTGCATCAGGGACTTCTACCACCATTAACGGGTCTAAGATTACGTTTATCTGGCACAATCTGTGAGGTACCTCGGTTAAGTGGTATCTTCCTTTTTCGAAGCTTAAATTCTGTTATAAAATAAAGATAGGAATTGGGATAAATTCCAGCGTGTTACAGTCTGCTTAGTTCCATCCCCTCGCCGCGGCTCATCGTATTAAATATTTTCATGCACCGAGCAAGAGGGAGAGAGAGAGAGAGAGAAGGAGAGAGTTGAAGATTAGATTAGATTAAATGTGAAAGAGAAAGAGAGATATTTGAGTTCGTATTTACGAGCAAATACGTGTGCAACGTGTATAAAGGTACGTCGAGCGTGCAGGAAGTTGTTCGATTAAATAACGATTAGCGACAGCGTCGAGTAGGCGATAGAGAGGAGGATAAGATAATGCGAAGAGATATGGCACCTTGGTAGTCGCTAATGTACGTAATATATGCGCCTGTAGGTATACTAGTCATACACAAGTTCTGTAAAGGCCTTGGCCTTAAACCCGTACAGCGTAACGGTATGGTAGGTATATAAGAAATATAAGGATATAGGTACGTATATTTGGGGTATAATAAATATATACACCTATATATTATATATGAGAATAAGGGCCCCCATTGTATAAACGATTTTTAATAAATTCAATTAGCCTGGACAGTTTCCCGCGAAACGTTCACGATTCTCGAAACCTTGCCACAATTACGATGATTAATCATATTACTCATTACCAGAAAACCAGAGGCAAGCCGTACTACGTACGGTCGTATTCCCGGAACACCTCAATGGAGGATAAAAAATTACTGTCTGCTTCTTCATATACAATACCAACACACGCAGAGACACATTAGCCCAATTGTCCTGCGCGTATAACTAATCTCGAGGAATATATCCCATCTTCTCGGTGCGATGATGTTGTATTGGACTTGATTAACCAACCAGGTGTCTAGCCAGAGTATTTCGGACGAGGTGCAACCGCGTTGTGATAATTCATTGTCGTTTTTCGACGGTTATTTCATTTCACGACTATCGTATTCGTCCTCGTCCTCGTCCTCGTCCTCGTCCTCGTCTTCGTCTTCGTAATCGCGGCACGGCGTTCTTAGCCAAGGCGAACCATAAGAGCGGACCGAGTCTCGCGGGTAGACCCGGTTCCTAATTGGCGACGGCGGCTATTATGGTGGTATTACAAGGTAGAACGACTGCTGCCGTGGTCAGGGTAAGTGCCATGGGAGCATCGAAGAGAGGAGGACGAAACCCCCCTCCGGTTTCAGGACCTAATGCCCGCCTTGCTCGCTTGCTTACAGCCAATAAATCAGCACTTTGCATAAATTCTAAACGGTTAATGGATTCACGATGAAAGAAACACCATATATAGGATCGTCGTTTCTTTAATAGAGAATATTGATTTTCACTTTTACATTTCTCCGTACATATCAGAGCCAAAAAGAAAAGAAAATAAAAGAAAATAAAAAAAGACCACATATTCGATCTAAATACGTGGTTTTTTCCTTTTTATTCAGCCTACAGTGCAACGATGAGACACACGCACTACTATACACGTCGTACGGCAACAGGTAAAATCGAGGTGAAGACACGGGCGGTTTAACATCATGTCGGACAGAGAAATATAAAAGAAGGAGAGGAGAGAAGAGGACGAAGAAGAAGAAGAAGAAGAAGAAGAATAAAAAAATAGAGAAAGAGGAAACAGAGATGGAACGAGAGAAAGAGAGGGCGGTCGAGGGAGCTCGGAGTCAGGCTACTACTTAAGACTTTGAGTGATTCCTCGAAATAATTATCCGTTGGGCCTTGATGCGTGTCATTCCATCAGTGGTTCTCACCACTCGTCGTTAAGAATAATAGCAATAGCTATCCGGAAGTTAACACGGCTGCAGACTTAATCAAGAATTAAAAGATCTTATCGGTCAAGTCGTGTCGCTCTATACTGTCGAGAAAAACGAAAATAAAAAGAAAAAAACAAAGAAATTAGAAAAATTATAATTAAAATAAAGAAACGCGATGAATTCGATGCATTGATAAGAATATAATTTATACCTATATATGTATAGGTAATGTCCCTCAAAAATAAAAGGACAATTTATTTCTTTTCCATATTTTCCCTCCTATAATCGCAAGTCATAGTCGCACTATAACGACAGCGTAGAATTAGCCGATCTAAATCGGTTCCAAGAGCCCCGAGCCGTTAAACCTCGCGGTCTGTTGCGCGGCGCAGCTCAGCCTCTCGAAGCGGAGGCGCAATTTCGCGTTGCGCAAGATGCAGCAGCAGCAGCAGCAGCACAAGCTGCGATCATTTTCCTTTTCACATTTACTTTGTAAGGTAAATTATAACATTATAAGAGATCCGAAGGTCGTTTACAGAGTGCGAGGGGGACTATGGTATAGGTATGGAGTATACCAACCTGAATGCGAGCCTCGGTGAGTCCGATCTTCATGGCAAGTTCTTCCCTGAAAAATGAAAATAAAAATTGGTATATAAATTGGAGAAGCTTATACGACGACGAGGCATGTATCAACGATTTGATACAATGCATATCAGATCGAGATTTGATACAATGCAGAGAGAGGAGATATACGCCGGTATATATAAGGTATAAAAGGATCGAGGGATATTAACCGGATCCGTCCGTATGTATAAGACACGTCCCGAAGCCCCGCGGCTTACCGGGTCGCTAATTTGGATCGCAAATTGGCCCAGATGTTCGCAAAATCGTCGGTAAATGTTCCTGATTATACAGAAGCCGATATCCAACGTTTAGAATCACTTGAAACAGCATAAGAGCTGCCGAAGCAAAAGCATCAAATAGCGCGTAAGAAATTCGAGACTATAAATTACAGGTTGTAAATGAATATCCGTTGCATATATGTATATACCATAGTATATGCATACGCATGCATGAAGAATATCGTATCGCGGTGAAACGGTGCCGAGATATAGGCAATCGATGAAAGAAAATAGAAAATCGAAAAACTCACGATGTATCAATAATTATATGAAAAATTATATTAACCATCTTCAATTCCATACCGCGGGTTGCAGTATGCTGCAGCAAGGTCGGTGTTGGGATCAAGACCTACATATAGCTATGATAAAACTGCGAATATATATAGAAACGCGATAGTTGGTTGGCACCATCATGACGCTGTTCGCAGCAGCAGCAGCAGCAGCAGCAGCGGCAGTAGTTAACAATAATAATTAGGATTGCGGCACGAACAATCACGGCTGGATGGGGCCCGGACCCCGTAGAGGTTAATTAGATAATGTAATTGTGTGGCAATTACTCGAATTGCCTGCAACCCCGAGTAGGTAGATATACACAGCATGTAGTATATATACCCGCGTCGCGCATATACCTACATATACATAGAGTTTGCTGCACGCAGAAGTACATGGGTAGTTCAGATTTTCAATATTACCGAATGAATGATACTTTTTCGAAAAAGTATTTTCCCGAAATGTTCTAAACTCAAACCCGGTTCCTCGAATATACAAAAATTTTGAATAAAATTTGAACACCTCGACAAAAGTTGCGTGTAGAAATAAGCGCGAAAAAACCTGATCCATTTTCGATCGATATACACGTACCTACGTATGTATATATAGTCGCGCTTTTGAACTCGCCACCCACATTCTATAATCTTACGAAAAGACACGCACACACATACATCGAGATATCTATAATTACAAGGTAAAAAGTAATCGTTCAACAAACTATAACCGGTATTATAATTACGTTTCCTATTAACACCGTATTCAGCCATCTTGGTTTCTCGCGGAGCGTGCAGACCCGGTGCGATATGTTCGATATGGGTGCATGGGATATGAGACTGCAGAAGGCGATATATACCATACATAGAAAGAGAGATAGATATATATATATATATATATATACCTTATAGTACCTAGGGAGATGAGATTAATAATTCAAGCGTGGAATGCACACACATGCGAGTTATGTGCACGCAATAGAAGTATAGGTACCTATAGGAATATATATCCTCGACGCGCGTCCGGGGTTGGGCAGCACTGTAAATTTATCAGTGAATGACTATTACAAGCCGATGTCCGGCGATCCACTATCGATAGAATATCTGTAGTATTAGGTTTCTACTCTAGGAAGGATCTACAATAGTAGGATTTATACCTTATATCAGTGTTCCGTTGCTGACTATTCCACGTTCACGATTATCGTCTAGACCTCGGAGATAAATTGAAAATATTGTCTATATGCACCCGTCAGAACAGTAATTTTACTCGTAATGAAACGTTGGGTGGTAAGAATTAGGTACGACGTGACATGTGTGTCCGATTATCAGATTTATCGTCAATATATATAAATACCGTGCGAATTTACCACCGCGACATAGGTAGTATAATATATGAGACGTGAACATGCATGGTATCAAATATAGTTATATTTTGCACGGAAGATATAACCCGGAGGATTTACCTATGCAAAAATCCTAAGGGTATATAATACGATGATATATACATGATCGTAAAGTAAACCCGGGATTCTGCCGCCGTCAGTTCTCGCACGAGATCTAATTTAGATAAAGAAAATAACTATCCGGCTACCGCGCCCGAACGAATCCAGCGTATGGGTATTATATCGCCGATATACCGCATGATCGATGTTAGTTTTTGGCCATTATGTATCGAGCACATCGACCAGGAGAGATCGACGTGTGTCCATGCGGAGAGGAATTGAAACATATATATATATACAGAGAGAGAGAGGGGGGGGGGGATGTGTGGGTATAGGTCGTTTTCAGCTCTGTATATCGGTCGGAGAAAGACGGACTGCTCCTTTGGTCAGGTCTAGCACATACAATATATGAGATCCATGGCTACTATAGACGGTCAGAGCTGATGTTAGTATGGCTCCCGAGACTGCAGCGGCAGCAGCAGCAGCGAGATAATCTATCTTAAGATTTTAAAAACCTGACTGGGTAACTAATAGCGCCGTAATCGTTGGTAATAGGTGCGCTCCCTGTACGCCGCGGTGTGGGTTCTTGTAATTAACGCTGATAGTATGTAGGGATCCTATACACTAGTTATACGTGTACCATATAATAAATGCACGCAAAGTCTGCGTGCACATCCTCGTCCTTTTCATTTTCTTAATAATCCCCGGATTCAGATCTGTAATAAATGAATCCGCTCGCATACTGAACTTGCCTGGTGAATACATCGGGGTAATGAGTCCTCGAGAAAGCTTTTTCGAGTTCTTCTAGCTGGAAGCTAGTGAACGTAGTCCTGTACCGTCGCTGCTTCCGTTTAGGGGTGTAGTCGTCGTTCTCTGGCTCACTTTCGGGGCTAGCAGGTGCGGCGGCCCTCGGATGACCAGGTTCATCATCGTGACGTACATCCTCGGAAGATATTCCCATTTGGGGTGTTTGTTGCTGTATGTTTTGCGCCGATGAGGTGTGATTTACCGCAGATGTTGAACCGTTCGAGCTGCCCGCGGGGCTCGTCCGTGGGACGGGCTCGCTGCTGCCTGGCACCGAGTTCTCTGAGACAGTAAAATCTGGATGAAATATATATATATATATATATATATACTTTTTTTTTTTTTTTTTTTAAATTGACACTTGTATATTAATCATCGAGAAATTTATTGCCCGGTATTTATCATACATAGGTATGTATATAGAAGCGCGCCCGTGCAAGAGCCGGTATAGAGACCATTAACCTCATTACCGTTTCGTGGGCATCGAATTATCATAATTGATTCCCGGAACACGCGGGAAAAGTTGCGGTCTGGTTTCCG
This sequence comes from Tenthredo scrophulariae, assembly GCA_963978835.1. Taxonomy (NCBI): domain Eukaryota; kingdom Metazoa; phylum Arthropoda; class Insecta; order Hymenoptera; family Tenthredinidae; genus Tenthredo; species Tenthredo scrophulariae. The sequence continues at coordinate 28,005,877 of OZ022230.1, read as the reverse complement.
GAGCTAAACCCATCCTCGACCATAAACCAAGCTCCTCGGTCTAACCACAATCCGCCTAGACTACGCCAGGGTCTCAAAAATGGAATAAAAAAAATACAACGTCCGAATGAAAGAAGATAGAAGATACCCGTCGCACCTAACATAAGCATTCTCCTTTCTCCTCTCCTCTTATCTTTCTCGCTCGGTTTTTTTTTTTTTTCTTTCTTTCTTTCTTTCTTTCTTTCAAATTTCGTGGGAAATTATAAACTGGCGTATATTTTCATATACGTCCCTGAAGCTGCAGGGGCGTGGGTAGATGACACTCCTTGTATACGTATATAAACGCGTGTTCTGTAACACGAGATTATGGTCATCACCATCATCACCATATAGCTGCTGCATCAGGTAGGAATTTGTATAAGATATATATACACGTGTATATGTATAGTAGGATATATAGTATAATTCAGCAGCACGCGCTTATAACACAACCCGCGTGGTTATACTTTTTAATTGGTCTGTCCGTCATTATGACTACACAGGTATACTTTCTACGTATAATATAACGAGGCAATCAACGGATCGTAAATACCGAATGAAATGTTGAATAAAACACCCCCACCGAACCCCTGGAATATTTATGCATTAAAATCATACCTTATCCTATATATTTCGCTGCGTATATAATATGTGATCGCAAAAATGCAAGTTTTTTTTTTTTTTTTTTTTCTTGTTGATTAGCCAATTTTGTTACACAGTAACGCGAATTTAGGTTTTATATAGGTTATACACAGGTAGGTGTGTATAGATGATCGTGGTTCTGTATATAGGCAGCCAGGGAGCCCTCGGGTCTCGTTCGACACGAAATATTAGCGTTGGTAGGTGTATTATGGCGGGTATAATCAACGTCCAATTACACTCGACTACCCGGGTCGATTACTCAATTACTTGGATAAGCATCGCGCGGACCTACTACGTACGTATACACACGTCATATGTATATGTATATATGTATATATATATGGATGAGTTTTGCACGTGATGGTCGTGAATTGCGGTGGTGAGATTGGCGGGTGGTTTACGCGGGTATAACGATATATAGATATGTGTAGAGCGACGCGTTAGAATAATACATAGAATAGAAATTTCAAAGTGTGTTAATTCGAAAGTGACTGTTGGTATTAGTACACCAATCCACGTACTACAATATTATATATTATAGTATATATCGTTGGCTTTACATTGCCTCGAGGCGACGCGACGTCGTCACCGTTCGATAATAAACCTCTATACTATATACGTATAGTATATAGGTATAGTGAAAAGCATAATATGAAATTTCTATAACATCGATATACCTGCACCTTTCCGCGGAGATCATGCAGTTAGATAAATGTAAAAACGGTATATGTATACCTAATGAATTCTCGACTTATGAATAATATGTACCTTTCTATTATAATGAATAGAATTTTGAAACCAATGACAATGATTCGAGTACCTAGGTATACGCGTATGAATCGTGAAATAAATAGCGACGCGTTTACAAAGGTATAATAATTTGTAGGAAAAGTAGCGGTGCACGCGGGCGTGATACGCGAGGTAGGTAGGTAGGTAGGTAGGTACGTATAGGTATATATGAATATACCCATAGTACGTACGGCGGTATATTTACGAGTTTTTGTTGTTCACCGCGAAGCGAGCGGTAGCTTCGAGCACAATCGCAATTATCTACGGCAGGTAATTACCTACAATGTCACTATTAATTACTAAATTACCCCGCGTTATAAGTGTGTAAGCTAAGGCAGGTAGGTATATAACGCGAACTCTGTACAACGTCCTTATAATATTAATGCATATACCTATAGAGATTCGTAGGTATGCCGTATGTATTATAATATACATACATAAATAGTCATTTTCTCACACACAATAATATATAACCGCACCATCAACATACGAATGTATATACATATATATATTTTCGAGGCACGTGATTCAGGACACCGTCATATATAATTTCCAGTTTTCCTTCTGCACTATATATATATATATATATATACATGCCTATGGTATAAGAAAGAGAATTACGGTACAAACACTTTGATACAGCTGCGGTAGTCCGCGATGTGGATTCGCATCAATCAGTAGCGCGAAGCGGTTGATTTACGAAGAGTAATTAGACTTTTTTTGCGCTACTCATTGTGCAGCAATTCGTTATACGATAATTGATAATAATTATAATGCCTCCGATGAATTACAAACAAAATTCGGGACGCCCCCTAGATACCTTGCGTTTTAGGGGGAATTTTTTTCCATTTATTTGCATAAGGTACTTATCCAGGAAGCGTCCCGAATTTTTTTCGAAATTTATTGAAATATAAGAACCACCCTACTGTATACGTATTTTTCTTTCTTTTCTTTTCTTTTCTTTTCTTTTCTTTTATAAATCGCGGGCGTATAAAATACGAATAAGAATCGAGGGGGGTAGAAAAAGTTCAAATTAAGGATAAATGATCGATCATCTATCGTATAAGCATATATAGTAATAATTATCAGCGTACGATCGAACCGACCCATTAGTATAACGATAAATGTTTGAATTTGTTTTTTTTTTCTTTCATTTTTCCCGCGATATTGAACAGCTATGCATATCCATCCATCCGGCGGATCCTTGCGTAATTATTCCGCTTGGTATATACTACACGCGGCTGCAAGCCAGCCTGCGGGCAAGTCGGTTATACATATACCATCCCTCTCTTGTTTTTTTTTTTTTTTTTAATCTCTTTTTCTATCGACCCTGCGGGTTGCTTATGCATGTAGCAATATAGTATAGGTACGTACCTACATACAAACAAACAGCTAAGATATACCGAGGTAAAGTATAAGATACTAGAAGCTTGCCAGCTAGCCGAACGGATGTTGACTATTAGCTGATCGTTTTATGATTAATAAAACAACAGGATTTTTATTCATTTCGAATTATATATCGTACGTGGTGTTCGATAATTAACGCGATCATGGATGGAAGATATAATGGAAATATATTTTATAAAACCAAAAAAAAAAAATAAGAAATAATAAAAAATAAAGAATAAGAAAAAAACAACAAGTAACATAATATAAAAGAATGGAAGAAAGAGAGAAAAAAAATGGAGACCGTAACGCGTAACAATAACCGGCCCCTATTGTCTAAAAAAAAAAAAAAATCTTTATCTTTCCTAGCAGTAATTCTAATTTGAAAGAGATCGTCCGGGGATAAAGCGCGGGCGCGAGTGCGAGTTATTACCTCGTGCTCTGCTCGCATATTATATCTACATGTGTTAAATCTGCGTAGACTTTCACCGTGAGGGACGTCGAGCCAGATAGGTAGGTAGGTAGGTAGGTAGGTAGGTAGCTAGGTAGCGCGCGGGGCATGAGCAATTATTATTCAATTTCCGTAACTATATACGCTTATCTCAACCGCGAGTAACAGCAACAGCAACAGCAACATCAACAGCAAGAGTAGCATAGCATATATATTGAGGCATGGCGCGTCCTGAAAAGAGGCTAAATTACACGTGGTCACAATTAAACTCAATTAGAAATAGAATTACGGGTTTTATTCCGTCGAGGCGTGACTCTATGTAAACTGCAGCGGTATAATAGGTATGGGTATAACATACTAGGATATGGAATATAATCACTTTTCTACGATTAAGAATGTCTAGTAAAACTCTAAATGGGACGAGGTCGTCGAATTCTCTATAATGCATACGCGAGGTGCACCGGGGGTCGCGATAGAAACAATTTATCAAGTCTGCGAGACGAGGAGTAAAGGGGGGGGGGGGAAGGTGGGGACCCGGGAACCATGCGAGGCAATCCATCGAGCGGTCACATTCTCCTGTCTAATTCGTTTAACGTGTTTCCGAGGAGCGGCTCCTTTTCTTATACCCTATACCTACATCAAGCATTTCGCTTCTGCTGCAACAGCAGCAGCAAACGAGGACGAGTCAATTCCGCGTACCCGCGTGATCGGGGCATCCGAGTGCCGTGCCATGCCGTGCCGTGGAGGGCCTCTATACTATACCTACAGACTGGTGCTGCAGCAGGTGCTCTCCCGGAGATAGATTTCGCGGTAACGAACTGCCGAGAATTTTTCACCACCCTAATGAAAAAACTCTATAAGAGAGTAGAAAGAATTCTTTTACCAAGTTGTCGCTGTTGCTGTTGCTGTCGTCGTCGTCGTCCCCCCGTCCCCCTTCTATCTCATGAGAAATCCACGAATGTGTAGGTATGCGTCTCGTCGCAAATATATATGTATATACACCATTATTCGCGGATATTTGCAATTTCTTACTAAAAGTATCTCCTCCGCAGTCCGTAGAAGGAACCGCTCATCGGGATCGCACGAGCCAGGGGTATATAAGCTATAAAGCCAGAGGGTAGGTAGGTGTATACACAAAGTTTGAAACAACAAGGATGAGTGTATAATGGATACAAGGACAATTGGAAGTTGGTTTTGCGGTAGGTAATCGGTAATTCTCGCCGTCAGTATCTACTCTCCATCTCTCTCTCTCTCTCTCTCATCTTGATCTTCGCTTAATCGCTGCAGAGAAGCAGCTTATAGTCCGTAGTCGGGGCCGTCAGGTCCAGTTTTTTTCACCTTTGAGACCGAGATGAAGTCGTCGCGCGCTGACGATGTGTATCTATACCTTATTCTCCTCTTATCCTACACGTAGGTATACCTGTATACCAGCACCGGTGCGGAGTAGATTTCCTGCCTATTCGGCCCCCCGCAGATTATTGTAAGAAAAAAATACCCGCGTATAAAAAAATGTCGCCTTTTATTTCCCTCGTTCAATATTTTTAATAACAATTTTAATAACATATGTTCCGGATTTTGGTCAAACAATGAAAAGCTCGCGGGTATACGTAACTTATTTCGAGGCTCGTCGGTCGCTCCTTCGGCCTTACCCTGCACCACCATCAACCGAGGTATAAGATGATGTATACCATGCCGGAGGAAGGGAGGCGGCAGGGGTTGTCATTAACTGGGAGCTCCGACCTCGAGATAACCACTAGCTGCCAGGACAGGTCTAATTCACCTGGCTCACCTGTTCAACTCGCTAGTTATTAGAAAACGCGCAAACTTCACCGGTATAACTGGAGCAAAATCTACCCCATTAAATATTTTACCCTATGAAATGCGAGGGGAGATGATTTTCCTTCAATTTTCTTCGTTATCTTCACTCTTTCTTTTCAACGCGGCTTTATATCTGCGGTAATACACACTCGTTCCGAAATGAAACTATACTGAAAATCTACTTTCACCCGAACGAACCCCTTCGAATGAAATATATCGTAAATTAATATAGGTAAGTAGTTGGGTATAGAATTAGTGGTCATAAACGTGTATGAGCTTCGACATATACGGGCTGTTGACGAGGCGTCTTGATTCCAACCGTTGCATTTTAATTCTTTATAGAATCGAGCCGGATGCGGGTTCTCTCACACAAGAAGGCGGCTAATAACCGTAATATTATTATTATTTTTTGCTTTACTCGACTACCGCGGTGCAGCAATTAATGTAGATAAATACATATTAGAAAGAAATGACTGCACGCCATATAACACAGGTAGGTACAAGATGAGGTGTGCAGTCGTATATATAGTGTAGGGTAATTAATGCCCGCGTACACATAGCTGCAGGTAGTATGGGTGAATAACACCTTGATACTAAAGGGTTGTTGTTTAAAAGCGCTAAGTGAAATTCAAAGTATGTTATACCTCCATGCACCCAGCATATGGTAAGAAAAATAATAAGGAATGGAACTTGGCCACGATACTGAACCCGGTTCTAGTTTCCGCAGGTGTGTTCGTTTCCCGTTTCCGTAAATTATTATAACGAAACTGCAGTCGGTTCAGAATAACGTCGTACCTACGAACTTGTATGATATATCTAATAATCAAATTTTCTTATTTGAAGTATTTTTTTTCTTCTTCTTCTTTTTATTTTTATCTCTCAAGTTGGTTTAGCGATCGTATAAAAATTCTCCTCATCGCTTGATGCCAGCTAAGAAGAACAATCAACTTTTTTCGATTACGTGGCGTGCAGGTAGGTAGGTAGGTAGGTAGGTAGGTAGGTAGGTAGGTAGGTAGGTAGGTTGTGTTGATTTTTCGCTTTTATTTATCCATCACGCCCTACTCGCTCCGGTCCGATCAACGAAACGCAACGCAACGCTTTTTCTACACGGGACGATGTCGTTTTTTTTTTTTGTGTCTTTTTTTTTCTCCCGAAACCCCGTGAGAGGTGTAGATGCTTTGTTCGGTAAACATCCGTAAAATGTAATCAAACTCCATGACGTACGTTATTAGAGATTATTTCCGAGGTTCGAGGTATCAAGTGATTGTATACGGTCAATACAGCCGCACCTTGAGTCATTAAATCAACTACTGCGTTAGAGGCTTGGATATTAAAACCGGAATGTGCAAATTGTCTAAGAATAATCTTGATTAGTTAAAAATCGAGGATACTAAAAATCAGACAATTTATCAAACCGTCCAACGGCTCTCTCTCTCTCTCTATAGATACGCGCGCAAAAATTTGGATAATGCCTTTCCTGGCTGATGGGGATCCGCGCGGTGGTGGTGAAGAGATAGCTAATAAACTTATAGGTATAGGTTATACCTAGCGATGGAACGGACTGGACTGGACTGGAGTGGACGAGAGACTTTTAACTTTAGCCTTGGAATAAATTTGCAATTCATTATATCATCAAGCCAAAGTATAAACGGACAGGTTTGATAAATCGCTCGAAAGACTGTTATTCTATTGCGGGTAAAACTCTCCGCACTAGGGTTCTCTAAGTAGGTATACGCACTTCGGAGTATATACCTAGGTATGTACCTAAGAGCTAGTGTCCGGCCATATTACCTATTCCTACACGGTTAGTGGTCTTGGTGTTAATTTTGAACACATCCATTTGTTAACTTCCCCATCTTTAACGAGCTACTAATGTTCTTTGCATTACATATGATAATGCCGCGTCATCATTCCACATACAACGCGTCTATTCCTTTATAAGTAATTTTCACTATTTTACAAGCGCGCGCACTGCACAAAAGGCTACGAGTTACTCTCTCATATCTAACTCTATCTAAATTTTATGCCAAGTTACGCGCCCGTTTCAAGACTCACACGTTCATATACCGTAAATAAAAGGTCGAAAATTATCCTCGAACGAATTATTATCTACTATACCAGCTACACGTCATTTTACCTCGAAGATATTTTAGGCGGAAAAATATACTTATAGGGATAAACGGTCCAGGTTGAATACCACGCCGCGGAGACCGGAAGCGATGTAGTCGATAATAAGTATACGGTGTTTCGTCGGCGCAAACTTACGCGCGTTCATCTCTCACCCCGTAGATATAACTGCAGGTTAACTTTATATCCATTTAGGCACAGGGGTCCTTCTAAATTTCTCGTTCTGTATAGGGAGGTGCATGGGGCCAGGAAGAGATACCCTTGAAATATTACAGCCGACATGAAATAACGGAGCACCCCGCAATCCCCGGAAATAACAGAGCGGCGGCTAGACACCGCAGTGTCAAAAAATTTACGACCTGACTCTGTCTTACGTGATTTTTTTCTTTCTGTTTTTCTTCCAAACTAGGTATAGCTGTTACCGTAAATATTTTAGAGACAAATATCCACTCAGCTTATCACTTCAGAAAATTTTAGAACTCGCGATGCGTCTTTCCAGTTTTCATCACAATAATATTGAGAAACAAAACCGACGAAATATGTTTTCCAATTACCAGCTGGATAAAAACGAACGTTTATCTCAAGCGCTTGTCTTATTTCAATCAGTAGCAATATTAGACATTGATCAAAAATGATATAGATAGAAGTAAAATGGTGTCAGAATTATTGTTTCTCTCTTTACGCGAAACGAAAAGTTTTACTATAGAACTGCAGCGTGCATAGGATTTGAAACGAGAAGAATTTTTGAAAATGAAAATGAAAATGAAAAAGAAAAAAAAAAAAAAAGAAACAAAAACCTTTCACGTTTTATGAAGCAGCCTGCGTTAAATCCGCTCCGAACTAAAGATGGAGGGAAGTTATTTATTGTCTTTATCTTATGTTAGGCTAGCTATAGCGTCGGTAGGTACCTATATACCCTCCGTTCACCTCTTATTAATACCTGGTATTCTCGAGTCGAGGTACAGTCGATACCGGCACCCCATGATGATTTTGGTCAGGGTTTGATACGAGCCAAGATCAGTTTCTGAATGCATATGCACTCCGAGGTGACCGTTACTCTGCTCAAAGACTATACGTTGCCCCATTACGCTAATGGGGATCCCGAGGACTAGTTCCATATCAGCTGCACTCCTTTGCCTCTTCGGACTCTGGCGCTACGTCGAACCGAACCGTAAGGAAATAAGAGGATATCCCGCACCGCGTTACTCATAATCTCCTCGCTCGCGACCGAGACAGAGATTGTAGTCATTCGAGGAATAAGTTCCCCCACAGGATCAAGGCTCGCTTCTTTAATCTCCTTTCTTATTTGCAATTTTAATTATTTTACAGCTCTGTTCAAAAAATATCTTTTTCTCTTCGATCCGCACGCGTATATTTCAAGATTATTTTCTATTTTATCTAAAAAGAAAAAAAACAAACATTCTTAGCGTCACTAAATTTTTTTTTTTTTTTTTTTTTTTCTCTCGCAAATACGATGGATATATTAAGCCGTACGAAAAACTTACCGAGAACATGAATTCGTTCGTTCCACATATCTTATCTAATCGGAGTACAATTATATGTTTTTATAGATTCAATCTTACGGCTGGCTAGTCTGATCCGAGACGCGGATTGCATCAGGGTCGGGTAGCAATGAACGCTCTTATTCTTATCGGGTGGTTCTCTTCAACGCGTCAAATTATTCCTTCGATACAAATATACGAGAGTTATTAAATCTTGGGTCTTTCGTCGAATATCTGTACAGCGGCGTCTTTATTGACGCGTTTTCTATACACCCGCCCGAACCAGAATAAAAGCAAATTTGATAATAATACAACGAGAATGGCGTTTCCTTGTACAAAATGGTCTATAAAAATTCGATATTTATTTTACCTGATACTGAGACTCGATGGCCTTCGATTTTTAAACCATCTGCTGCACGATTAGAAGCGAAATTAATACGAGGAGGTGGCTGGGTATAGGTAGTTATATATCCGACTCGTAAATTTCGAGGAATTAATATTAAAAACGAGGTTATACGAGGTAGAATCAATCTCTCTCTATTTATCGACCTAAATTCCCTGTTCAACAAATCTCAAGACATTAAAGTTTAGCCTTATATTAATGAGGGAGTGGGAATTATAGGGTTTGTAACCCCGGCGCGTTGTTGTATACCTGCATATACCCGTCCTCTATGGCTATTATTAGTCACGCTTGGCGCCACTTCTTTGTAGTTCAATTAGCGATTGTGAATAGTAGTAAGGAGGCGAGAGGATACACTAAATAAAAATTTTTTTTTTTATCGCTGCAGTGATACAGCTTATAAATAAAAAAAAAAAAAAAACGAAAAAAAATAAAAGAAAATAAAAGTAAAATTATTTCTCCTATAATCGCAGTCCCTTTATTACGTTATACGGATAACATTGCGTGCAGCATTGGATAGAAGATATTTACGAAAACCCGACTCGTATATAGAGCTGGGGTATAAACCACTCGAAAGAAGGTGCAATAAATACGTAGCGGTAATTGGAAAGCAGGTACTTGTCGATAACGTCATTTATTGAAGTGATATCCAATTAAGATTGCTTATCCAGAAAAACAGGATTTCAGCTCGGGTTAATAATATTTATCGTATGAAAACTCTGCGCCGCTATATTATACGACGATCACCGCATGCGTGCAAATAACTCATTCAAATGATTATAAGAAAAGTAGAAAAATAAGAAAATCCAAGATACGTATTATACATGCATCAATTTTATCCTATATTATAGGCATATACCTACCACTGAAGTTGTATACCCCTACGTGTAATTCTCGCACTATACGATAACCTGACAGGTGTATTGATCGAGGGTTGACCAACGCGCAGGGATAAAAGGCTACCCAAATAATAATTCTCTGGTCGCGTGGCGTTACGCGTGATTATAAATATATATATACATGTATATATAGTATAGAGAAAAATGTTACTGACTCACCCTTATGCGTCGACAGGATTACTCTTGACCAACGACGACGTCGTTAATTTTTTATATATACTATTTTATTTATTTTACAAATGTCTATACATACATATATATATATATATATATACGTATATATGTATGTACGTGGAGTATATCAGAAGTGGTTGTATATAATTCTACACGTAACAGAGCTCAGCCAGCAGTCAGTCGTTACCGCAGCTACAGTTCAAACACAGTTGGTTAAATATTGTTTGTTCTATAGTTTGTTATTATAGTTGTCACAACACCGCATGTAATATAATATATATAATATATAATAAAATATATATTCATGCTACTCCGCTCTCTCTCTCTCTCTGTGTATGAATATATATCTGTCCTTCTCTCAGCTTCCTCGTCTCCTCAAAGATGATAGATTTATATTTGCTATCTTATTAAATTACCGATCACGTAAACTGGCAACTCGACTCGACGATACCATATCTGGGTTAGACGTGTGTATATTAAGAGCGAATATCTTTCGTCGTTGTATGTAGGTATACGATGGGTACTCCCGCGATATTAAACCATCTACCTGTACAAGGCAACGCGTTACGGTACGCGACGGAGACACGATATTACAGGGATACTATATACTATCTTTGTTTGCGGTATGTGTAAGGTGCGGTCACTGCGACTGCGTGAAACGATGTGCCTGGCAGGTAGATGGAAGCGAGCAGCACCACGGAATCCTTACTCCTCGTAGCCCCACCTCACCTTGCCTTCCCATGACTTACCTGCACTATCGTCAACGGCGTCGCTCCGAAGCACTCTATTATATATTTCTCTCTTTCTCTCATCCGCTGCTCGACGTTCACCTGGATCGAAACGCCCGCGAACGGCGCAGGTCCTCCCCGTCGAGCAGTGGACGACCAATCCTGGCTTTATTCCCATACCTTTAAACCACCACTTTGCTCCTACGCATACGCAACACCGCCCATGACGTAGCAGTCTTCGGTGCCCTCAGGAGGGACAAGGATCGGAGTTAGGGAAGGGAGAGAATGTCGCTTGAAATGGCGCGCGGGATATACTAGGCATATATACTGCATGGTGCGACTATCGAAAATTTTAAGAAGATGACGAAGAAGAAGAAGAGGAGGAGGAGGAGGAGGAGGAAGAAGAGATGGAAAGAGGAGGAGGAAATTGTTATTTTCACTCCAACATACATTATGGTATATGAACGCATTTCATTACGGGTATTATTATGGCGAAAGCCGAAAGGCGACGAGAATATATCCAGAAGCGAAGATCATATCTGATTATCATATGATTAAGGATCGCGGCACCCGAGCGATTCTATAATCACAATGCGCTCCTCTCTTATCTCAGGTATAACCTAGGAACTTTGAGAGGAACAACCCCTTTACCTCCAGCCACGGGGTGGCTCTAATCTGATCAAGATGATCGGGGCTAGCTACCGAGTAGAAATTATATACGATTATAATTATCGACGATCGCAGGAGCCGCAGCAGAAGCACCGCGGCGCAGCTTCCCAATAACCTTTTCATCCTTTTCTTCTCAAACTTTTTCTTATTCTTTATTCATCTCCGTCGTCCTATATATCTTTATCCATATACTTCAACGCGAGCTACATAAGTCGCCGTCTTTAGTTCTGCGATAAGAACAGGATTCGATAATCGAATTTTCCAACGTTCATTACCTGCAATTAGATTGCAGTATTGGTTAGATGAGATACGGTGCCGATATATGTGTACAACACGTTTCTCAGCGACGTGTAACTTTAATCAGATTATCGCGCGTTTGATAGAAACTATAGATTATATATCCCGCGTTAGCCGACCCCCCCGGAGCTCAAGCTCAATCATATACAACAAGATATCGCTATACACTCGCATGTATGTAGCCCTAATTTTTGGCTAAAAGGAAAAGGAAAAGAAAAAGAAATTTGAAAGAAAAAAAAAAAAAAAAACTGTTAGAGTGGAACGAAACTGCGAAATATATTATAAGTCCGGATGGTCTGGAACCACTTATATACTATATACATGGATACAGGCGGTATTATATAGTTTCGGCCTATTTTTTAGTGAAATTCTTTTTTTTTTTTTTTCTCTTTTCCGACATCCTTTTTTCTCCCTTTTCCTTAGCCCGCCCCGTCCCGTTGAAATAATTACGAGGGTTTAGACTCCATTAGGGTGGATAAATTACATTGTTTCTTCGGTAAGTAGATTCACCTGCCTACAGCCTGCAGCCCCGTCCGGTCCCTGTCAGGCGCGGGGGTTGGCGTGATCGCGGTAACTCTGTACACCTATACTAGAATAATATTACCAGGCTACCGCTATATCGGTATATGAGTAATAAGTTGACCGGGCTAGTATATATATGGGACCAAGAACAACCCGAAAACCAAAGGCGATCTCGAGTCATCGGTACGATGACGCGGCGTAACGGGGTAGCGCCGTAGGGGGCGTGGCGCTCGCTAATGAGATCATCGTGACGCAATCGTTTCCTTTCAACCGATTATCTCGCGAGGGCTAATTCGCTCTCTTATATACCTACGCGCATGCGGTGAGAACAATTATTTTACTCATATACCAACACACGCTGTATATATGTATAGATATTCAAAGTTAAAAACCGCTAAGAAACTTGTCATCGTTTCATCAAAGCGTCGAGGTTTGAAATTCGTGTAGGTAATTTTGGGACTTTGAAAATTTGGAACTTGAACCCGGTCTCCCCTACACGTCGTTGTTTTCTTTTTCCTCCGTGTTTATATACCTCTTAGGTTTTCTGACTGTGAACGTAATAATAAGTGCATATCGTACGCGGTTGCAACTGCAGTAGGTGTAGTTAGGATACATATCCAGCTGCGACCGCGACCACGACGTGGCGCGGCTTATAATGATCTTGGTTTTGCGGTCGAGCCTGCAGCAGCAGCATCAGCTCTCGGTCCAAAGCGCGGACGTACCTGGGTGCGTTATACACCATATAACATCCATGTGTGTATATGTATCTCACGCGCAGATGGTTGTTGTTGGTTTAGCAAGATTATCGATAATTTGACAATCGACTGCGGCCAATCACGGCCATTATACACACGTTACCAACAGTTTTAACTCCGATATATAGCTATACACGCGTATAGCACATAATGTAAAATGTATACCTACAGTATTACGGATCGGAGAGTATGGCTCTCTTTCTCTCTTCTCAATTAGTCACTCCATACTATAACCGCGTTAGAAATAACTCCCCTGCAAAATGTTATAATTACTTTATATCCTAGTAGAATAAAAAGATGAAAAGATAAAAATGCAACGAAGCGATATATCCAGCTGTCACACGTATAGCGGTATACAGCTTTTTTTCTAAGAAATATCATCTATATGTGGGTATTACGTCCGATACCAATCAAGATCAGCTATATGTTACGCACGTAAAATTTTAAGATCGAATTATGTACGCAGTTCGATAGTTTAGACGCAATTGTATATGTAAAGCTATAGAGTTCTTAGGACATAGACCGACGTTTAATGGCTCTAAGGTATATCTAGGTACAATAGCGACGCCTTGTCTTTCCTTCTCCTCTACCTCTATACCTCTGCCTCTGCCTCTGTCCTGCCTCTACCGCACGACCTCTTCTTCTTCGATCCATCGCGATGTGAGGCTGTAGCCTAGGGGGGAAACGAACGAGGGTATATAGTGGGGAGCCTATTTGTACGTTCGAACCGCGATGGTTCCTCTTCGACGAACGACGTCGGCGCACCAGGTCCCGCGCGCGAGCAACGTGCACCAAGCACCGCACACCGCACACCGCACACGGTGATTGATGGCGGCAGCCCCCGCGCGGATCCCGCGACTCCAACTCGAGAATCAATTACCTCAGCTAAAAGGTATAACCTAGTGTGCGTAAGCGCGTGTGTGTATACGGCTTAAACAAACCGAACGACGTGATACCATCTTGTCTGTCTGGTTTTTGACTAGAGGATCAAAGACGCAGGATTTTCTCCTGCCTTTACCTAATAGGGTGGTCCAAAATTCTATTTATCACAATTTAGAGGTAAGAAATTATTTCCGGTGAGCTACTAGCTTCGAAAATGATATCGAACCTTCATGAAAAAAAAAAAAAAAAAAACACTACAGGTACAAAGTTTCAGATTTTTCGGAGCTATATACTGCAATAGAGAAAAGAAATGTTTTATTCTTATGGGAAACTTCGAAGGCTTTGGGTGAGTGTTTAGAATTGAGATATAGGAAGCTGGGGTTTGGCTAAATCCTTTTCTATATATTTGGAAACGTATATAGTGGCCGATGGAAGCATTAAATTAAAAAATGATCAAATCAAGGACCACCCTAATACCTATACCTGTATCCTACTCCTGCGCAGGTATATTATACCCAAACTGCACTCTGGCTTTAAAGAATTATTTCCAACTTTGCAGTCAGCGCGATCATGGAAACCGCAACAGTCCCTGTCGGCCTCGATGCCTTGTCATTATAAATGTGTGCAGATATACCCATCGTACACTTGCTGCACCTTTCGTGGGTGGCCGTTGGTACGAAATCTATAAAACCTCACTGAGTTTGGATGAAATTTGGAAATGGAAAGAACTTGACTATTATATCGATATAGTATATAGGATAAGCGCAACGACCCGTGAAAAAAAAAAAAAAAAAAAAAAAACATTTACACGAGTGTGGGTATACCGATTTCGATTGTACATAGGGTGTGTGTATGTGTATAATATATAAAAATAGGCGGGTATATAACTCATTACCCGGTATAACTTCTGTTCAGTCGAGCAGAATAACGAGGTGGAGAAATATGGTAGCTGCAGAGCGATCGTGGCGAGACTGGCTATAGCTGAGGCACAGTAGTTTTATCCACCGCGTTTCACTTCCTTAATTTAGCTGATAGTCGCGTCGTAGAGTTGTTTCTGTGCTGCAGGCCCCGATCTAATTTCATAGACAATTGGCTTCGTCCCGGCAGTCGATTTTTAGTCAGCCATTGATCGACACCTAACGGCAACTTCCGGCCGATAACTTGTTGTTCTATAATATGGATAATGCTCGGTAACGCATTGTGAACAATGGAAAGACCCGGTCATAATACACCTGTTATAGCTTAACACCTCCTCCACCTCTTCTTCTTCCTCTTCTTCTTCTTCTTATTCTTATTCTTCAGCTGTAGGGATTAACGATCCCTTGATGCGAAGGTGGAGCGCCGGGATACGAGCCTGGAAGGCGCCAGTAGGTATATAATAAAGGTGGAAACTGTGGAGTAGCTCCTCTCAGTGGGCCTAAACTTTCCCATGCATTAATTCGAGAAGATACACAAACCGCATGATGAATTTGAAAAATATTCATTAGCCTTCGCGCATTCATCATATACAGCTATGGCATCGCGGTGGAAGAAGAGGAAAAATAAGAGGAAGAAGAAGGAGAAGAAGTGGCTGCGCCTAAAGCCACGATAATTCTGACCCCGGGGCTGGACCCCGTGCCCATGCAGAAGGAAACCGAATTAGTTGGCAATTTCAAAGGAGAGAAAAAACAATTAGGGTATAGGACCTCGGTCGTCGCAGGTGCCTCGTGCGGGGTATATATTCACCGAGAGAGAAAGAGACGAATGTTTGTTATAGCGGGGAACCATGTGGCGGGAAAAAGGGCGTTATATCCATAGCTGGTGAAGTAAGTAAGTAAGTAAGTAAGTAAGTAAGTAAGTATAAAGTAGAAATACAGCCGATGCTTCGAGTCCCAAATCCCGAGACGAATCGCGTCGAGTGATGTGGCATCTTTCTCGATAGTCGCGGCGTCGGACAAACTCCTACCAATTTCACGCCGACTTATTCTCCTCGACTGATGATAGTATAGCTGCAGTAGCTGGCGAAACGAGGATCATCAGTAGTATATACCTACACCGTGTCCAGTGGTATAGACATTACGATCTTGTAAAAGTCTATGTAAAACCGACGTGTACGTTAAACGCTCGCATCCCCTAGGGCCTAAACTATGATACCATATAATATACTGGACAAAGGGTTGAATTAGAATAAACAAGAATACAGCATATAACGTAACGTGCGTACATCCTGTACTCTGCAGTTGAGAGAGTACCTTGTTCCTCCATGTCCTGAAAAATGTCCATTAGCTCGTTAGCCGGACATATTGATATCACGTGCATTGCATCCCGGCGTATATAATATACCTAACGTACTGTTGTAAAATGGGAAACATAACCGAGCTGATGGGGTGAGCTCGTGCCTATCCTCGCACGTGTACGTGCGTGGGACAGACCTGGGGAGTATACATGGTTAACCGTAGATAATTAGAAAGCCAAAGGCCCCAGCACACAATGTACGGGACTAGAAGCTAAACGATTGTCCCTCAGTAGCTAGCTGTACGATGAGAACGTGGACAAATGTAATAGAGAAAGACCAGCCTAGTTTCATCAAAGAAATCCTAAGCCATTGTGATGTTTCTCTGATCTTAAGGACCTCCTTATATACAATGGAAGAATATCTCGTATCTGAACAGTAGCGAGTATGGACTAGAATATCCTGGTGAATATTGCCCGCGGGGGAGGCAGGCAACCAGGCGCCAAATAACAGGTCTCGTGTTGTGGGGTCCTGGTGATGATCGTAGCTCGCTGTACTACTACGCTAGGTATAACACTTTGGGTTTGAAAATCGGTAGCTGCCTGTTCTCTACGCTATTAGACGTCGTAAAGTGCACAGGCGCGTTGGGGTATGGGGTATGAGGTATGAGGTATGAGGCATAGGTATATAGTTATAGATTCATATCTCTGCAGTCTGAATCCGAGAGAAAAAATTTAACGAGAGTAACTATCGGTTGTAGAATATTTTCGCATCGAGCTCCTAACCGATCTGATTGAATAAATCGTGACTTTGATTCGAAGGTAAGACTGGATCCATTGTGGTAAAAATAAAAGAGAATTTTGGGATTATAACAAGCGCCCAGGTGGTGCAGCAGCCTGTGTAGTAGACTGAAAGACTAGATTACTTAAATAGAGACGAAAAATGTGTATTTCCACGTATAAGTCTAAGAGATGCTCAGAGGGCTTTGTTTTTGCCGTTTCCGCGGCCGTCGAATAGGTGGTTTTTTAACAGAGGACCGAAACTCAAGTCGTTACCATTTCCGGCCGAAACTTTTTGCCGAGGTGGGCCTAGGCTGGGCCATGGCGCATCGTCGTGAAGAAGAGCCTAGATGATCCTTATATTAACTTGGGTATCAGAGTTATAGTGGATAAACGCCCGGAAAGGACCGTAATGCAACGAGATATATATATATATATATATATATATATATGATTCTGAGGATTCATCAACCGCGGGGTATAGGTAAAGCCTGTATAAAACCACAATGCGAGAACGTTAGAGATATATATATCGCGCAAACTTTGTCCTAATTGCGATTCGACGGGGAAGATTACCGATTCGCCCCGCGGTGGCTGTAGTGGACTGGAGTAAAATCACGATTCGAGCCTCTCGTATCACGGTTCAATCGACCGTGTACCCCCGTAGGTATAGCGCAATAAGAAACGGGACCTGCAGCAGCAGCAGCATCAGCGAGTAAAGGAAAGGAAAGGAAAGGAAATAATTGAGAAAGAATAAAGAATTGAGACAGAGGGATAAATGAGTGAAGAAGAAGTAAATAAGTAAAGAAAGAGATCGCCGTTTTGTCGGTGTCCGATTGACCGTTCTCGAATTCGTACCTTCTATACGATATACTGCACTGCACGTTCCCTCCGACTCCCTCTTCTCCTCTTTCCACACGGCCTATGGTCATCGGTCGGGGGTAATCACGTAAGTGGATCCCTTGGTGAGGTTAAAGCATCGGATATATATCCCTGCAGAGTTGGAGAGGACGTAAATATCGGTGGATATCATGTATGTATGTATATATATATATATGCCCTTATAGGTATATGCCCCGGTCATCCCGCATACTTCTTATACAGAGAAGGATAATCTTATGCCGAGGTCCAAGTAGTTGTACCTATGTATATCCCGCGATCAGATCTGAACCATAGCGTAGAATATACGATTGGCTATTGGCCCTGTGTATAAGTATGTATATATACACCTTACCATAACTAGGCTCTGTAGACAAAAATAATCAAGTGTGATTGCTCGTAATGACCGGGCTAACCTACCCAGCTTAACAAATTATATAGGATTCCGGGTGATATAGTAGTACGGCGCGGGCGATGGCGATGATCGATCCGCACCGCCGATAGTTTTGAAAAAATAAGAAATAAAAAGTATGAAAATTTATACCCTGACCGATGCGTCTATACGTGCAGAGTGCACACACTAAACGAAATCGTAAATCGAAATCGTCCGTCGTGTTTATTATTAATAGTAACACTTCGATAAAGAAAAACTGATGTAAAACGAATGATTTATCGTTATTATAAAAATAGTTCCCTAATCGGATGTCGAAACAACTTCGAATCTTTTTTTTTCTTTTTTTAATTTTATCATAAAAAAAAAAGAAAAAAAGAAAAAAAGAAAAGAAAATGTCGAGAGAAGGGTGATATTATAACTAAGTAGTTGTAAGAGTCGTAGTCGCGGAGGCGCGGCGGTACGTTCGGCATGGCCGAGTATAGGACCCGTAATCTAGGAGTAGGGAGTAATAACGTTTAATTGGATTTTACGACGTCCCGGTTTCATAGTTAATTATAATTGCTACGTGAGGATAGGCGGTGAGGAGGGTAGGGTAGGGTAGGGTAGGAATGGTAACGTAAGTATCAAGGTAGTATATACAGTGTTGTGATCGTTTCTTTAGCAGCAGGAGCAGCAATCAAACTGCCTAGTCGCGCGGTACGTACACTATAATACTAACTAACATGCAGATATCTCTACACACACACACACACATGTATATATATATATGTGTACATAAAAGAAAAAAGAAAAGAAAAAAAAAAATTGAAATAGCGCGAATACTTATAGGTATACATGTGATACCTTGATAGACAGCTTTATGGGTGTATAGGTATAAAGACGACGAGTAATGGACGCCGACCCAACTAATTTTCCATCGGTGCCGCGGCGTCATTATGAATTACAACCACAGACTTCTAATTGTAAACCGACGCGAGAATTTCCACGTTTCAATGCTCGAGGTGTATCCTGTACATATACATGCATATATATATAGGTATATATATTATAACAGTTATACATCGTCGGGTCACGGCGTTCTCGGCGATACGCCTTACGTATTACGATCGCATATTACGAATTACCATACGTCAATTTAACTGTGAAACTTATAGCCGCGAATATGTTGCAAATATAGGATGGATGGATATATAGGTAGTATATATGTCGATTATATACACTGAACTAACGACATGAGTCGTAATATAATGTACGAGATCGATCGGTGCAGTACCTGTAATCGTTCGCTCACGTAATACCGATAAATTCCCTCGTCGATTATTACATACGTTATATATGTATATATATATACCGTAGGTATGTAAGATTAAAGCTTTTCACAGCTCTCTTGCGGCCCCTAACATACGTAAATAGGAATCGGTACACGCTAGAGGCAAATAGATTTTACAACAAAGTATGCTAATAGCTATACGTGTAATACAGGTGTAGGTATATATAATTAATCGAATATATATATACACATGCATACATTGTGATGTATATACCTATATGATCGGGTCTAGATACCGAACGATACATGTACCTATATGAATACGACAGCACGGGGCAATAACAACAACGCAGAATCCCGCGGACGGATCAAATAAAGGACAATCTAGATTCTAGATTAGGTTTTAATTGGTTCGGTTAAACCGCGCGGTCCCGGGTACTGGTAATTACAAATTAGGTGGTGGTCCGCGCGTGGGATCCATCGCTGTACTGTTGATCAATCGATTTCTCAACAGGGGCTCGTCGGACGGCAGGTTTCTTAATATAAACGTATACTACGTAGGTATATAGAGGATATCCTGCTATATGTATGTATGTATATATATATATATACGATGTAGTGAAATTATAAAAAAAAAAAACAACAATTTTTCCATGTATGTACTACGTAAGATACTCGATAGTTTATATTTCACACATCATATCCTGCCAGCGTGCACCGCAGTAGTCTGGTTGATAGTGCAACACATACCTATATGCACTGGGGAATCACATTTTCCTACATAATACATCAACCACGATCGTATCTGGGGTTGTTGTTTAGTACGGCAAAGTGCGTTAAGACCATGTCTCGACACAGAGGGTATAGATAACGGCAATTAATGTTACCTCGGGTTGATTAGTAGATCCGCACGCGAGCCTTTCGCTCTCTTCATATACCTTATGGTACCAGTACTTTGATATACAAAGGAGAATAAATTGTTGTATACAAATATATAGAGGCATATACATATATTATAAGAAATAGTTGTTTCGTTGAGCGTCTAACTCGCTGTAATACACGGTTGCCGAAGAGGCGCCAGATGAAGAGAGAGAGAGAGAGAGAGAGAGAGAGAGAGAGAGAGAGAGAGAGAGAGAGAGTTTTTTAATAGCATTATTAATAAGGTGTCGATTAATCAGCGAAACGGAGCTAAGAGCTTTGATAAAAGAGTCTAAAGTAACCGAGAAAATAAACCGCAGGACCCGATAAAAAAAAACTCTCGAAAATATATATCCGTATACTTTGGTTACGTTACGGGGTACGGGATTAATCATGCAAAATAAGTTCGGGGAATCCATTAGTTTCGAGTCCCGGTGACATATGACGTAACTACACAACTTCGGACCCGTGCCCGCAGTCACGCGCGTTCAAGATCACCTCTCGAGATATAGAAATTTGTGGTCTTTAACCACAGCTATAAGGGACCAAGGCATATACCATAAATCTTATACGCCTATATATTGTTTAGTTTAAAAACGATAGAACAATTATCGCCCGCCCATATTATCTATGATATATTAAGCCCCGAGATATATTCATCTCTCCGTGATATCGCGAACCGAGGTACCTACGCGGGCACGTGTCGCGGTTTAGGTACCTATAGGTATATAAACGATAATTTTTTAATGGATACTCGGAATCGCTGTTTTTTAAATAGACCCAAGCCAACAAGCGGAGTCCGGTTTTCATCGTGATCGTGTGTATATAGGTATATACGAAGAGAGAAAAAAGAAAATGATTAAAAAGCAAAATTGATTCAATCATCTGCATCGAATAAATTTAGCCAAAAGAAAGAGAAAAAAAAAAAAAAAAAAACCAAAGGGTGAGTATTTTAAATTTACCTCATTCATATATACCTACTTTGGAAACGTCTTTGCGTTACACTGCATGCGTATAGCGAGCTGGAGCGAAGTGCAAGGACCGCGGAGTAGATTCAAGTTGTAATAGGTAGTTATACATACATATGGTCGAAAGTGGAGTAGAGGGCCTCGGTTTGAACTTTTGTTAATTTTTTATTTTCTATTTTTTGTTATATATTCCTAGTTTTTTTTTTTTTTTCTTATTTATTTTTAATTTAGTTTTTTTTTATTTTCCTGATGAAATTTTAATCGAGTCGAATTACGTGACAGGTAGATCGGTTCTTGCACGGGTACAGCGTTACGAATTCCATCACATCTAAATCAACAAGTCACAAGGAGGCGAGTTCGCGTCGCGCCAACTTCCGTTAGGTTCGTGTTTTGTTATTAAAATTTACCGTGAAGCTATACGGTCTACCTGCGCCGTTTCTTCCCTGAGACATGTACCACAAGCATCGGCATATATCACGAACAAGTTTGAGAAAACTCCCCGATCTATAGTATATTATCACAAACGACATATAATTACATAATTTGAAGAAACGAAAAAAAAAAAAAAAAAAATTTGAAAATGAAATATTCGTTGCACAGAATTAATAGGAATAACATAAGGAAAACAATTCCTCAAGGTTTTTCAAATTGTCGCAAAAAATAAAAAATAAAAAAAAAAAAGACAAAAATTCACTAACTGCTATAATTTCTTTACACGTATATATAAGTGTTGGGGAATGACCCTAACATGGACACAAATATCCCCGCAATATATACCTACATGGCGAGGTAAAAGGTACGAATCAAGTTTTCTTTCCCCCTTCAGTTCTGTTATGTACAATTTAATACCTTATATATAGAGTCGTGCAAGAAATGATATATTTATTATTAGAAAAATGTATATATATCGCAACGGAGTCCATAACCATATATATAATATAATTATGGTCAGGTTATTGAAGTGATATAAAATTAAACATTGTACCTATATACCTATCTGAGAGAAACTAAGAGATCCCCGATCGAATCGAATCGAATCGAATCGAATGGAATCGAATGGAATCAGAAATCAACGAGAGATAGAAAAAGAAAAGACAAAAAGAGAAACACGTATGATACGTAATAAGAATCTGTAAAGAATTTTAAATCTAATTCTAATTAATATTCATCCGCGTATAAGTATGTATATCGAAACTCGGAGGTATATATATAGGTAAGTATAAACTCACTCATTGGAAAACCTCGTTACACTGAGCACCTGACGGCGGACGGTATAATTTCATTCTCTCGACTATAGATTGACGATGTTGAAGAAAGAACAACTCGTCCGGCTCGTCGCGATCCGGGCGGAACTAATGACAAAAAACTATTGCCGGCTGGTATACAGCTAGTTCGAGGGAGGGCTTTATATATAGTTATAGTTATATAGTATTATATATTATATAGGTACAGATATCCGACGCGCGACGTAATCGCGAACCGGAAGGATCAGTCCGATCTATATTACAGCGTTCTTGAGATCTCTATAGATCCGTGGGGACGGCCCCGTGGACCGAGCTGCTACAATGCGGAATGGGGAATTAGACGAACAATAATATCCATTATTATTATTATTATTATTATTATTGCAAAAAGAAAAAAGAAATGGAGCAAGAAAAAGAAGACGCGAGGATTCGGTCGACGCTAATTATACACGATCGCGATCGATTGGTTTTTCTCAAATCCTGTGATCTGACGATCTCCGGCGCACATCGATTGGGGACGAACGCAAGCGGTGGGTATATACCTATACCAACACCTACTCTAATATATAGTGACACCTGGAACTTATTATACACGGTGACCGCGACGGCAGTCAATTCGTTCCCAAATTAACTCTCCGAACCATATAGCGTCGCACGATGGGTATAGGTATAGGTACATACCGTATATACAACAGAGATCAGGTTTTCCCTTAGTATACATGAAACGGCAGCTCGCCAGGTCGTATTAAATCCTTATAACCAAAAAAAAAAAAAAAAAAAAATAAGGAAAACAAAAAATTAAACTCGTGTTTTCCTGCACTCCCAAGCTTTACATGTTGTATTATACTATATATATACGTGAAAAATCTCTGTACCCACCAGATCTTTCATAGAGATTAAATATACATTATAACATGCATGTCTCCGTTGCACGCCGATTAAAACAAATATAGTGTTCGATTTTATAAATTTAGATAATGATTTTGGATACATATATAAAAGAATAATAATAAAATAATAATAAATTGAATCGGCGAACGGTTTAGGTATATTATTATAATAATAATAATAATAATCTGTTAATGTTAATGATATGATATAGATAAAAATTAGTGTTTGCGATCGTATTGTGTATAACCTGTAGCTATAGAGCTTTAGTATAATGTAATATAATCGTTAATTCGTTGTAGGCGTAGGAGAAGAAGGATGAAGTAGGAAGAGGAAAGAGAGGCTGCGTGGATCGGCGGGTCCCGATGAAACTCAATTCATAGGAATTTCACGGTTGCTCGACTCGCGTCGAGATATTCTGCTGCATAACGCGGACTGAATAGAAATTAATTATTTTCGGAAAGGTATAAGATAGAAAATAAGTTTTTAAGAATAGAAAAGGAGGAAAGTAGAAAAAAAAAAAAAATAAGAAGAAGTAGAAGGAGGAGGAGGAGGAGAAGGAGAAGAGGAAGAGATTCGAGGGGATAGAGAGGGAAGCTGCAAGCCGCAGGAAAGGAAAGGGAAGGGAAGGGAAGGAACGGAACGGAACGTCTCGTTTGCACAGCTACGACTCTATAACGTCTCTCCCCTCTCTAAATAGCATAACACTGATCCGTATAGAAGAAAACCCTACGGAGTAATCGCTTTGTTCACGACTAACCCCCGTCTTCACGCGGTTGAGTAAGAACAGGGAAAGATACAAACTCGACGTCGAGTCGATTCAAATCAAACATATATTAGATCGATCGATGTAGGTAATTACGGAAGGGTCAACGTATAACATATGTCATAATAGTATCGTGGCTTTTTAATTGGCATCATACCGCATGTCCTTATATATATATACTATATGAAAATTACATATATCTAGACGCACGTATAGACTTTGGCGGGCGATGATCGTTGCTAACGAGGTGAACGCGGACGGTCCTGCGGTTGATTTTTTGATACCCGATTACACCGCATTGGCTCTCGTTTTATTGAGTCATATATCATATCGAGCCGAGCTCGAAAGATGATGGGGCTCCTCGTGTGGATAGGTATAGAGGTATAGGGACGGTTTATAGATATACGCCTGCAGTATGCTTTGTTCTAATAAGCTGAGGATCGAGCTTTAATGTTTAATTATTTAATCATTTTTGTTCATTCGCACTTTAAGCCGATGAATATTTTAGACGAAATACATATCCGACTTTACGGATTCACACGCATATTTCGCGAGGCAATAAAAGCGAACGTAGTAAAGAAAAATGGATCAGAAAGAGGTGCAGGACCGAGCGAATTCCAATAAATAACTAAACAAAGCGATATTTACATTCGTTAACGAGCTGCTGTAAGATATTTACATTTTTAATAACGTAAGGCGCAAGCCGGCTGCGAGGGTGATCGCGGTACGAGAATAAAGAAGAGGCGAAGAATAAGATTCGGCCGAAAGTCTCCACCCCCGATAACCATTTATTAGTCCTAATTGACCGGGAGGAGGGATCGTAGCTTGTTTACATTTTTGTTAGACCGAAATTTAATTAGGTAAAAAATCCCTGTTATTTATTATCCGGTTCACGTACGGCAAATGGCGACTTTCACATATAGGTATATATACACCATATGCCCAATACGATATACGTCGTATAATATTCAGTATAGCTTAAGGACGATACAAGCTCGTCGTATTTTCCTCTTCCCTCTCGACTCTAATACCTAGATGTCTCGGGGGTTAATATTATACCGTTGAATAAATGATCGTATTATATTATTTATGTATCCCGTACATGGATATTTGGAAAATAAATGAAAAGCTACAAAAAAAAAAAAAAAAGAAATGTATCCGGAATTTCCGTCCGATATACGTGGGTATGTACCGATGCGCGATATATTGAGAAACGAGCCCATCTCAATCCAGTAGTAATATTATTATCCATAGAATAGCGTGACGTATCTATATCTACTATATATATACTAACCGCGGTATTAGCGAATTGCACCATTAATCGCTCGATCGGAGCAGCCGGTACGTAACGTGCATACTTGACTATAACATGCATAAGAAGAGACTGGCGCTTCCATTAGGAGCAAGTAATTGCTAATCGCTAATTACGAACTGGGGGAAGGGGGCAGACCGAGGGTCGAATAAGGCACTCGATCCAATTAACTCCTATACAGTATTAAACGCATGTATATACCTAGTAGTGTATAAAACTGAGCTATTATAGGTAAATACATACATGTACCTGCGATATCACGTACCCTATACAATATCCGGCACCCCTGCAGCGGATGCACCGCATTTAACAATCCTTCTATGTATGTATCTATGTACTAGGGTGGCCCTTATTTCGATGAATTTCGAAAAGAATTCGTGACGCCCCCTGGTTACCTTGCAAATATATAGAAAAAAAATCCCCATAAAATTTTCGCTCTTACCCAAAATTCTGAAAATTATATAAATGTGATTTTTTTCAACTAGTTACTTTTCTTCTTGTAACTCTGATAAAAATTGATGAAATAATTGGAAATTTAGCCCGGTTGTTGCTTATGGCGTTGGGAAGAAACCCGGAAAATTACAAATTTTTATATTCATTATTTCCTTACATATCAGGTTAATAAATATTTTCGTAATATTTTTTTTTTTTTATATAACAACTTCTATCGAGAAATATTCTTTTCCAGGTAATTGAAGAATTTTGAAAATCAGAGTTACTTCAGATTTCTATTGATTAAGAAAATTAAGAAAATAATTTTCTAATTTTTAATTATTTTTTGATTATATGTACGTATGTTGCAATTATTATTATTATTAGATATGGATTCGCGGCAATTTAACCGACCTAACGAACCTGAATCTGGTTCAATCAGCGGTTCGAGTCCTTTCGGAGAAAATAAACGTTTTTTGAAGAGTAAAGGAAACGGATCAGAGGTGCGGAGTTATATATCCGATAAAACACAATTATAGAAACTTATGTTGCACTTGTAAAGTTGAAAATGATTTCCCACAATCTGCCGCAGGAGCATACGAGTATATAAATTTTATCGCAGTTATATCTTGACACAGAATATATATACACATAGGTGTATGTATATACAACGGATAAACGAACCTCTAAACGGAGTTGATTTATTCGCGGACCTTCGCGTATACTATCGAGGATGCAGTAGACGTTTTCTGCAATTAGGAGAATTTTACGATCACCATACGTCGTTAGAATCTATACGTACATAAAAATTTCTGTATACATGTATATGAACGCATACGTGTGTGTATACTATATAATACATATGCCAGAACGAACGAAAATTGATTGTTGAATATTATTTTTAAACACTTATCGCCGAATATGAAAAATGAATCGAATAGGATCCGAACACCGTAGACTTAGGTGTTAATTAATTATCACAAAGAATTTCATTAGCAAGAGGAAAACAATCTAAATGGATAGAAAAGAAAAAAAAAAAAAAATTGACAAAAAGTTATCCTCGGAGACTTGAATCGAAAGATCATCAATCACTAAAATTTAACTTTCCCGACGTGCAGAGTGTGAAGAAAATAAAATGTCCGAGTCTAGTTTATACCCCCTGAGAATAAAACAGGAATAATAAACGCGTGGATTTTCATCCCCACGCGTAATAAAATAAAGCTTGATTATTTCGCCGCGTATTATTGCTACGATATTTGATGGAGAAAATCCCGAAATCCACTAGTGCATAAGCGTATATTTTATACACACCGGCCGCATCATCGTCGATCAGTTTGATTTGATTAATCGCCGGCACGTGGAAAGCGGAATAAACTGATTGTAATTTCGAAAATATTGTATACATATATACCTATATCCAGAGTCTGTTTCTTTGATCGAGTGGCAGCTATCTACACGTTGTATAATAACGGGTAATTACTTATCTTTTCAATTGCTCGAGCCCTGCCGTCAACACCCATTATACACCTTGATAGTAGTAGTAGTAGTAGTAGTAGGCATAGTATATAGTATAATAATAGAGAGCGCATAAGGATGCTAATACATCGTATAAAAATGGTACTTTTCCAACATTGTATCATCACACGTAAAATTCTAGCGTCAAAGTAATCGGAAAATAATTATGTAGGTACGAGACGAGAGGTGTGAGTATCTCGAAATTCAAACGAATTTTCATTCGGTAAATAGTTACGATTTTAACGAACGGATGTATAAAATTATCGAACAAGTGTTGGAAAGGAGCAAAATTTCGAGAACAATAATTCATTTCGTGATACGTCGATATTCGTGGAATGAAACGTATGTGTTTTATGTGTGCCCGCGTGTTCTCATAAAGGAGTAATTCGTTTTTAATTCGACGCAATTTTGATAATTAATAACACTATGTGTATACTTATGAATTAGGTTTTTCCTCTCTGTCCCATGAACGTGTACACATGGCAATGATACGAAGATCTCGAGATGCTTTACGACGAGGTATAGTCTAGGCGTGTATGCATATAGATCGTAATCTGCACAGAGGGCGGAACGCTGCAGGTACTGTATAACTATCCATGATTCCATGATTCCATGGTATATGAGTTGTATAAGAGTTGAGATCCGCATATATGGACTTTGGGTGGTGTATGAGTAACTAATCGTAATCCATATCATTTATAGAAAACATAATTAGCGAGTAATAATTCCTGAATAAATGTTACCTGGTGTTAAAAGCGAGCGTTCTTCCTGCTTTTGGGGAAAGTCCGAATCCCCAACATCAACGAGACTTCGAATACTGAAAACGCTCTTTGCGACACGAGTCTTTTGTATATCCGGGGGTACGGGACCCGTACCGTCGGGCGGTCGTCGTTGGGTTGTACTCAAATCCATGATCCTAACTCGCACAATAATTATATGTTAAACGCGGATTAACCGCGAACAATAATATATTATGTTATATTAGAATCTCGGTGTTATCGTACAACACCCGCCACTCTACATTTGCGCGTAGATATAATTTGTCAAAATTCACTTTATATATACCTTGATTCGTGTATATATGTATATACGCACATATATATATATATTTATATGTAAATATAAATAATTATTGGTCAATTATCAGCGACTAATTAAACCTGAATCCTGAAGTATACGTAGTTCCACCGTCTTTATAACAATACTTGTTATTATTTAAACCGAAATGGTAGCGTAAATCATTTAATTGATTATTATATTCGATTTTTTTGTTACACCTTTCACAATACATTATTATAAAACATCGGCGTTTATCACCGCTCCACCAGTTTCTTTCTTATTTTCTTTTCTGCGTGTGTTTCGTGTATTCGTATGTGTGCGTTATAGTTTCGTTAATAATGAATATACAAAATAAGTTTGTAATGATATATTATTATTCCGTCAATCAGATGATATAAGAAATCACGTTAATTATCTGTTTAATTAATGAATTATTTCATTATTATTACCACACTCTCTATTGCTGCACTGCTGGATTATGGGTATTGCGATTTATGAAAGAACGTAGTTAGGGTTACCTACGTCCGCACTTGGTCACGTCTAACTGAATAGTGAATACAAAAGAAATTATACACACCGCCGCCGTCCGTGTAAGACTAATTTATTGAATTACTTTTCGTCCTACTATTACCCTACAGTTAGTTTCTCCGTGATGTTGCCATTACACGATTTACGCGGACCGCAGACACGACTACATCGAACATATACGATATACGTCAGATACCAAAACCGTAAACACCACACACAGTCCATATAAAGGTTCGAGTTTAAGAGGCTTACGATAATTATTTAAGCACACAATCACCTTGGTTATTATTTAAACTTTCATCAATTTCTTATATATTTATCAGCTCCGTATATAACCGTGCGCGCTTATGTATATAATATATTTCGTATAAAACGAATATAATCGATGAAGAGAAATAAAAAAAAGGAAAAAATTTACTCATTTTAAAACTCGGTTCACAATTATTTCTTATACATGTACATTGTAAATATTGCGTATGTATTCCGGCTACATAATATTAGAAAAAAAAGAAAAAAGAAAAAAAAAAACCACGTAACATTCACGTTATTCTCTGTATTAAAAACGACCGGCGATCGCGAGTGTATTATAGATGACAGGTAAAGTAGATAAAAATAAATGAATAATAATAATAAAAAAAAAAAAACAATTAAATTGTATCCTTTTTTTTTCCTTTTCAAACTTTTTTCTATCCAAAGTGTACAGGTATGGGTATAAATATAAAATGCGGGCGCTGCGGGCGAACGCGTGTCGCGGACTCTACTCTCGATCCGAAGGGAATGTGCGCGCGGCCAGGTGGACTCGCAATCAGGAACGGTGTTCCTTCTTTGCCTTGCTTTGGTTTGGCTCGGCTTGGCTTGGCTTGGCTTGCCGTGGCTTTGCCGCTGATGTTGCTGCTGCTGCTGCTTCTGCTTCCTCCTCCACCTTTGTCTCGCGGTACCGCGACTCTGGCTCCGAGGTAGGTATCAGGTAAAAGCCCTCCTCCACAGGTATACGCCCAGGTTATAACTAACACCGATCTTACAAAATGGCGATACTCTTCGGCTACGCCTACCAGATCGAACGAATTTACCTCGATATGGGGTTGGACTCGTGGCATAGGGGACCCAGAACGTGGGGGTGTAGACTACACCCTTTATTTCGGCAGGGGTGATACACATGGACCTTCGCCTACGCGCGGAATACGGTCCCGTTGTTCAAATACGGTTTTCACCGATTAGAGAAAAGATAAGAAATATATTCATTCGCGTTTGAAATAGAAATTCGAAAATATCCAAAGACGAAATGAGACAGAATTTCGCTGATTTTTTATCGAAGCGTAATATATAAAAAACAAAAAAAAATTATGCATACGATGTGCGTTTTATTTTTTATTTTTATTTTTTTTCATTTCAAGACGAAAGGTGACTGCGATTCCTTCTCAAAAATGAAAAATAAAATACATACCTATATAATAGCCACATGGCATATTGACATAAATCGATGTAGGCATCTATTAATTCAGTTATTAATTAGTTTATTACATAAGCATGTGTACTATGCGATTTTCTGACTTATACACACCGGCATTCGAATCTCCAAAACGACGTGTACAATAGTTACAGCACATGGTTGGATAGTCTCAAAATATAAAGCGCTATCTGTTGGAATATTGTGGGAAAAGTTTTTTACTGTACAGTATTTAAATCCGTTACCAACTGTATTAAGTTTTCTCGGCTGTTATACCGACTTGTGGGTATATAAATCGTATTACCTATCACGAAGTGTGTTAAGTTCGTTAAAGTTTCAACAGACGGCACCACTGCGAGGATATACCACCACCGTATCGAAGTGTGGATATTTCATGGTTCGTTGACCTTGATGTCCGATTATATATATTCTCGAATGATTAAATCGCGGGAAATGAATACAGTTCAAAATTTGATTAATCAGAAATCAAAAAATCGATCTGATCGATACACGAAGAAATGAATAGATACGATTGTCGCTTAACGTACCCACATCAATCTTCCAGTTTGAAAAAAAGAATGAAATAATAAATAAAATAAAGTAACGAAAGTAAGTTGACTCTGTAGAGTGTAGCGAATAAATCTAAGGTGCGAGATAATCAATCAGCTGTGTACATTAATCTACCTATGAATATTTGATCCGCATATTCAATTACTTTGCGATATGCATTTTCCTATATAGACACGCGGAGTGGAGGCCTATACCGTGTAACGCGTGTATATAATGCATTGTCAAAGAATATACACGATAGGATAAAGAATTCGCTTAGACCCGCACGAGGATACGCATCGGTTATAATTATGCGCTTTGGCCATACTCGGCGAACAATCGACACCCGCAAGCGCAAGGCAGGCTTGGCTCACAATCGGAATCTTTAATGCCTCAACGTGACGGGGAATTCGATAAGAAAGCATCAGAGGCGACTGCTCTCGGATATAATATACGATACGATGTATAATGCGTACGTGTATAATATGTATGCTTCGTTAATCGGAGTAATAATCCGAAATCGCATATATGTATATAATGATTTTCTGAAATGGATAAAATCTGAAAAATTTATTTATTCAAGTGATTGTTTATTCATTTGATGCATTCTCGACGAAGGATGCGTGGACTCCCTTCGTCCCGTATCTCGATCTATACACCCACGCGTCCGTCTACCCTGGTGTTTAAGGACAGAGGTGCAGGGCGGGGCGCGGTGAATCTCGATCCTTGTAAATTGTCGCGCGGCTCGCGCAACCTGTAGTCAGTTGGTCGTCGACACTTCGACAGTTAGTGGTGTCCCTGTATCGCGCGCGTTTTTTTCCTCGATCCCGATCGATTGATTAATCAATAAGTAAGATTAACCAAGCGATATATTATACGTGATCGTACCCCGTCATTAAATAGTATCTTTATTTCTGTCTCTATATCCGTCTCCCGCTCTAAGAAATTCACACTGTCGATCAGCCGGTCTTCGAGTAGTCGAAAATCAAAAAAAGTTACTTACATCAGCGACAAAGAATACATTCTACTCCGCAGGCCGCACCGAGCGACTCATATGTGACTTTAATGTGAGGAAAAAAATGTGTCACAGAATCGTGGATTGACGGTGAGTCGAAACTGTTCAAACAGTATATCTAGACCTTTATCGATATCAAACGACCATAAGGGCTTCGGGTTTCTGACTCGACTCGTGACTAAAGAGATAGCAATGCACCTGTGCGATATTACACCCCATATATGTAAGTGATTCGATTATTCGAGTGTAGTATGCGAAGTCTGAACCTTATCGCTAACTCTGGTTCGAAGTAAGTTATTGGATCAAGTTATACGCGAAGAACAGTCACCGGTTACGTCATGATCTTGCGGGTCTATTGTTTCCATGAATTGACGAGAAATTTAATAGATAAATAAATGTAGGGACGTTATTCACTTCATTTTGTACATAATCGAAATAATGCGCGGATCGATAAAGTCTCAGTTATATCCTGACGTAAACTTTTTATAAAAATAAATTCGGTGTTTTTCTAGATCTAGATTAAATTTCCTCGCCGATATCAGCTCATGGTAATCTTATCTCTGAACTCGCTATACCACCAACGGGATCTCCGTATATTATCGGACACGACTTAATGCACGCGAGTTTATAGCAGAGTATAATAGTGAGATATGTATAATAAAGAAAAATAAAAAATAAAAAAAAATATTTAATTGCAAATTTAAAAATCCCCATACTATACATCCGTAACCGTTGTATGATGATAATTATTATCGTTATCGATGTGTATATAGGAAAAGAATCTCCGCGCCTAGTTTGTCACCGAATAGAATAATAATTAGTACTACGTTATTTACCTACCCAATTCCATACATAAATTAATATGATGATATATATATATAATTAACCATTTTTTTTCTATATAAACAAAATAGTAAAAACATACACACAAACGCGTAACCTAATGATCTATTTTTAAACGTTACGACGCCTCTTTTCTCGCTCTAGCTCTCTTATAGTATACTATACGATCTCAACTCATCTCTACTCTACTCTTCTCTCGTATACGAGCGGGGAATTGTAGTAAAGAGCAGCTAATTCTATAAGTACGATCTTAGTGTATGTATATCCACGGTGTATTAAGCTGCTGATTATATAACATCCTACGGCGTTTACGATATGTTAATTCAAAGTCCCCGGAGAGATCTTCTTGACTAGATGAAAAATACATAGATAAATAAATAAATAAATAATTGCGGGCGTGAATTTAATAGCTGGCAATTGTCACCGAAATGGTATTCTTAATCGGCGATAACGATGAATGAGGAAAACAAACACGTATAAGTATATTCGATAGATTTTTATTTCGAATAATTTTTATTTGAGAATCGAGTTAACCGGACGTGGGAAGCCTCCTCGCGTTTGTTCGGCCACAGATACAACACATCGACCGCGTTTGCGTGGGAGAATTTATTAAGGCGTTGGTACTTGCGGTATAGTGAGATGCTGCCGTTGATGCAGCTGCATAATGAACTATACTTTTCAACTTTCGTTGCGCGTTATTTCCCTATACATAAGTAAAGTATAAATAATAAAATACGCACGATGCGATGCGTAACTATTAAGACGGAAGGGCGTCAATCCGTCGAGGGAAGGAAGTGGCTTTTCTTGTCACGGAAAACTGAACATTGACAAACAGCATGGATGTGTTTATACGAATTATATTATTAACAGGAAATTTTGTTCACAATATGAAATATTTATTAAAATTTCAAGTAAACGATGTGATGTACGCCTATATACCGCTGCGGGTTTATACATATACGTACATTTAATTCACTCAGTCGTAAAACACGTATACATATGTGTTACACGATGTACTGAGAAAATTCAACCGTCATTCCCCACCCTTTTCCCTCTCTTTGTAATTATCCATACTTTAATTATCCCTCGTTCCATTCTCGTTGATAAAGACGTTAGTCACGCTCGGGCTAAATTCCATGTCGCGTGAGGCTCCCGATTAAAGTATAATATGCATACTACACAATATAGTGTATATAGTATACAGTAATATAATAAATAATAATAATAAGAAGAAGAAAAAAGAAGAAATGGAAAAAGGATTCGTCTTTTTCTTATTCCCTCCAGCTTGTATGATATATTGAAAAAACTATATACGAAGCGATACGATATAGTCGACGAGGCAATTAGTACAGTAGATAATACGCCTCGGTGGACCCTTTTATCATATACCACGATGCACTCTTTTTACACATATACTTATAGTCTGGTGCTTTGACGGTCGCAATTAGATGAGCGAGCATTCATTCATTCATTCATTCATTCGTTCATTTATGCATTCAGTTATTATCTGTAGCTGGTATAAAACTGTTTAGGTACGATGTAGCCGCGACATAGAGAGATATAAGTGCAGTGAGAGAGAGAATAATCTTTGGAGAGTACATACGAAACGGCCGCCTACGATAACGGGTACCAAATAACGCAACGCAACGCAACGCAACGCAACGCAACGCAACGCAACGCAACGTAACGTAGGCGAGGACTTTGAGGAAGAGAAACGGTCTCTCATGCAATGTGCGTTGGAAAGGGATCTGACGGTACGTATATCTTGAGTGTAGGGTTCGAGTGGATTTATGTAGAATTAGAATTAGACAGCGACACGACCTACCCGAATACCACATTACTTCAACGGCATTGATGTCTAAGAGAATATTTCTATACGTACAGGTATAAGAACCCTCGTCGGGTTCGATCCACTTGAAATTCTCACCGTGATCATTGTATTTTTGGGTAAAAAAAAATATACGCTACGTGGATTCATTAATTCGTATAAAATCTAACGATGTAAGAAAACGAGATGTAGAATTATTGTAAGATAATAG
Organism: Tenthredo scrophulariae; assembly: GCA_963978835.1. Taxonomy (NCBI): domain Eukaryota; kingdom Metazoa; phylum Arthropoda; class Insecta; order Hymenoptera; family Tenthredinidae; genus Tenthredo; species Tenthredo scrophulariae. Next base: position 27,970,761 of record OZ022230.1, on the reverse strand, counting down.
AAAATTTCTCGCGTCGGTACTAAGAGCCACGGTGTTGGACATATAAGACGAGGTAAGAAAAGGTCGGTTTCTGATTGTCATGCGACGCGGGGCGCCGCACACGCTGTGAAGACGGTATGTACTCAATGGTTAGTCGCCGGATGCACAACGAACATTATACACGGATGCCTACACACATTTTCAACTACGTATGTGTATCTTATACTACAGCTGTTCACAGGGCCGGTTAACGATCGAAAATATTGTTTTTTATTTCATGTTCCAACGTTCAAATCGTCTTTGAATGTATTTGTTTTTCTCCAATTTTTGAACTTAGGAAAGTATCTCGAATCTAAAAATTTTTTATTTTTATTTTTTTCCGAATCTGTACAAAGTTGAATAATCGATAAACCTGATCATTATTTACCTCACGATATTTTAATCCTGATTCTGCGACCCTGGATGTGTCTAGTATCTATAGTAAAGCACGCCCCAATCTAATAGAGCCTTTAATTTTTCGACAATTAACTCGTCGCTGACACTTTGTTAAACATTATCGCTGCCTCCGAGTCTCCCGGTTCCCGTGCAGCGTGTGACGCCCGCATTCGTATATGATATGATATGATACGTATTTATATTACAAGTATTAAAGCGAGCAGTCGAGGCGTCCTGACGCACGTGCCTTTTAATCGCGTATCAACTGCCTTAATTGTAGTTATTACAACGCGTCTCTATTCTTCCGGCGCCGTACTAAACGATATAATACATATAATAATATGTATGGAAATAGTGTGAGTCAATTGGGTCAAAAGGGGTAGAAATTCGAGTGAATTTTCTTCATATGTTACATATTTTTCCTTTTCGCTATTAGAAAATTGAATTCAAACAATGTAATCCCTGATATCCACGCGGAGAAATGATATGAATAAATAAACTATGAACGTAGGTATAAATTGGAGCTGTTTAAAAGATAAGAGCTACGGCGCGCATCACATGCGAAGAGACAGGAAACGTAGATTGAGGGACACGAGCGAGTCTAATGAATTGGTTTCGCGAAGGCGCGGCTGCTATGAAGCGAGATATTATATTATACACTTGATACATAGATGCGAGTAGGTGGGCGCGAACTTTCATCAAATAATTCGTTAAACGAAGATAAATTACACATGGTTTAAATTACGGATAAAATTGGTTTAGCGATTACGAGTTTTGATCATTTCATGTTATTTTTTTTTTTTTGCCACTTACCAATGGAATAGTCTATATACCTTTTTCATTTTCAGAAGAAGCTAACATGGTGTCTAGGATTAGGCCGATAAAGGTCACCGCGGTAGGTGACGGTATGGTCGGAAAAACTTGCATGCTTATCACCTACACGAACAAGAAATTCCCAACTGAATACGTGCCTACAGTGTGAGGAAAATATCATTATAAATAAATAATAATTAATCCTTAATATGAAGCATTAAGGGAGTTCACATATACCTTACGCAACGATCTTCATTATCGTTTAATTATACAGGTTCGACAATTACGCGGCTAACATATGCGTCGATGGCCAGGAGTTCAATATGACGCTTTGGGACACAGCTGGTCAGGAGGATTACGAGAGGCTTAGGCCTCTCTCCTACCCTAGCGTAAATATAAAACCTTTCAATAGATGAGAGAGGGATTAATTTAAATTTCGTTGATAAAAGCTGTTTAACAACGTTATACACTGTTTCAAATTCTCCGCTCTTATACTCCGATAGCGATCAAATTTTCATTTTCTTTTTCTTTTTCCTCTTCTTTTTTCATTTTATTCTTTTCCGTTATAAATTATTTCTCTTTATATTTCAGACCGACTGTTTTCTACTATGTTTTTCCATAAGTGCTCGTAGCTCGTACGAAAATGTAGCCAGCAAATGGCATCCAGAGATAAAACACCACTGTCCAAATGTTCCCATCGTGTTGGTCGGTGAGTTTAGAAAATATGCATATTATATACAAAAATGATGCTTCTGTTGAAATATATTTTATCATTTATAAAAACTGACCGATATTAAGATTACACACGAAAAAAAAAAAATTTTTTTTTTTTTTCATCTTCTACTCATTTTCACATATACACTATACATATATATCTATAAATATACCATATGATTCGTTGCACAGGTACTAAAGGTGACTTGAGAAACAAGGAAGATCTCGACATAGTAACACAGGCTGAGTGTAAGAAAATGAAAAAAAAAATCAAGGCTTTTAGGTACGTAGAATGTTCAGCCGTACAGCAAGAGGGTCTGGAAGAAGTCTTCATAGAAGCTATAAGAGCTGTTTTAAAAAAACCAGCGACAAAGAGGTTCTGTGGTATTCTTTGATTCTATATCACTTTCATTCAACACGTTTAGCGTTATTTCTACGATATAATAATAATAATTATTGTTATTAGCTTTACCTTTATTATTATTATTATTATTATTATCATTAATATTATTGAAAGAGTTCAATCTTCAAAGTATCTTTATATATATATATATGTGTATATTATATTTCTCATATAATTTCCTAGCGAAAAATCGCTATACGTATGCGAAAAGAAAAAAAAAAAAAAAAACGAAAAACGAAAAAACGAAATTGTAGCCAAAGACTCCTTCCCGACGAACCCTGCCCGTATATATTATATATATATGTATATCCACATACCCATGTGCCTTTTCTGTACAAAATATAATAATACTGAATAAAGAAATTTTGTGAAAAAAAAAAGAAAAAAAATATGAACTATAACGAAAGGCAATATATTTGATTATTATTATTAATATTATCAGCATTAAATTAGGAGAGAGATACGTTATTCGTTACTTTTGTTTGTTTCTTTTTTTTTCCCATTTAATTTCTTATGAATCCGTTTATTAGTCATAATGATTCAGATTTATATCTTGTCTTATAATTAATAGCTAAAATTAAATAATATAGAAGTAATTACGTCTTTGTTTTTTTCTTTTTTTTTTTTGTATTTATTACTTCATCGACCAAACGCTCCGTCAGCAACTGGTGTTACTTTTTGTTGTATTATTTTACCGTAGCCACCCCTGCCGCCGTCAAAATCAGACCTGTACTCGTCCCTCACCTGGCGATAGTTGGAAAAAAAAAAAACAGAAATTTTTTCGCTTTAGAAATCGTAGAAAATTTATGCGAGTAACAATTTTTTTGTTCTTTTTTCTTTTTTGTTGTTTTTTTGTTTTTTTTGTCATTGTATCTCACCTGACCACCTGTCTTGCCTCGACCATATTGTCTGCCTTCGATGAAACCCGCGTCCCAATCGGTACGAATAATTCTGTCATCTAATCGAGTTCCATTAACGTATCGCATACAGTGTTCGGAATCCTGTCTTAGATAATATTCGACGAAACAGAAACCGCAAGGTGTTTTTTTATACTTGTCCAATCCCATTATTATTCTTCTAATATCACCGCATTTTGAAAATAATTCGTATATCTGTTCCTCTGTTGTGTAAAACGACAGATTACCCACGTAGAGAGTTGTTGAATTTCTCAAAAGACGATCTTGTTCGATCCTCGATCCCTGGGAATGAGAAATTGGTGCACAGAATTGAAAACCTAGGTCGTTTGAAGATGTGTCGGAAAGTTTAACCGAGAAAAACAATAGAAAACTAACGTCATTCGTATGAAAATTGAGTTTTAGGTTATGAGAGAACTTTGGTTAATACCTTGAAATGCTGATCACGGTATGAGCTCAGGTCAACCGAAGGGGAAATTGCATTCGACGTCACTGCCATTGCTCCTTCGTTATACCGTGAGTCGGGGTTACGAAGGTATGATAAAATTTCGGGTATATTTTCGACGAAGAAAATTCAGTGCGTTATTATAATACGACATATGTTGTTTGTTAGGAACTTGGGAATTCGGACCGCTAAGTCCGTTAGAAATTGGAATAGAATGGAAACGGAACGGAACGGAATGAAATGGAGCGGCACACGAGGCGCCATTTTTGAATCCCCAACGATACAAGATGTTAAATTATTAGTATTGAAACCGTCGCTTGAAACGTAAATAAAATATAAATAGATAAAATTTAGTAAAATAATATTAGAGGATGAATGATATCGTGCATGATATCCTCGAAACAACAGTTGGAAGTATATTTGGGAAGGATATAACGTGCCGAGAGCCGGTCGACCGTTGTGACGACTACCAGCCAGGGAGTTTGGTAGAATTCGGTCGTACTGGTGTCAAAGTATGTATTTTTTAGTCATTTAATACTGTAGATACATCATACAAATTAATTTACTGGATTATCAGGCGACATTTCAGCTCTGAATTTGAAGACAATGAATTGTACTTTAACTATTTTCTCTCCCTTGCCATGTTCCCTTTATATTCACCTCGTACGTTCGTATTGTTTATGAATGATAAAGATCACACGATATGTGAAAAATATTTGAATCTTAACAATAGGAAAAAGTAACGATACGTTCAGCGGTAAACAAAATCATATGTTTTTTTTAATTTTCCGCTACTATACAGAGCCTCACGTACGATACTTACTATTTCGAGATGTTTTGAACTTTTAATCGTTTATTTAATAATAGCAAGAATTCTGTCCGTAAAAATTCTCGTTGGAACCGGCATGGCGTCTGTAAGTATGAGACTTTTTAATTTAATTGAACAGGAACGTGAAGAGATGAATTTGAATTAAATTCCGTTTCGTTCAGTCCGTTTCCCTCGTTTCTCTCGTTGAATTTTATTCTGACATTAGCAATGGCCGGTTACGTCATCAACATAATAAAAAAAAGAAAAAAAAAAAAAATGACGTCTGCTAGCACAGCTGACTGACTACTGCCTCGTTCGAAATAATTCAACTACTCGACTTCTTATCGTTCGACACGATATTATATAAAACGCGATATCGACTTAGAAATAAATAAATAGAAAGTAACATTTTATCGACAAAATGCACGGAATAAAGGTAAATATCAGACCTAACCCTAACCGGGAGTCCCTTCAATGCACGAGTATTTTATTCCCGTCGAAAGAAACACCGAAAACCTCGTAGGATTGCTTATAAATAACAAAAAAAAAAGTAAATCACGATTACAAAAATGTACATTTATACAAGCCATCATCAATGATATATTTCGTTAAGTTTTTCAAGAAATTTCTGATGCCTTGCGGACTGTGCGCGGCAGTACCAGTCATCAAGCCAGCCCCACCCCCGTCAAATTGTCCAACACCTTGTGAGGTGGAAGAAAAGAAGTTAATCCGCCCATCTGAGCTTCCGATATATACTCTAGGCTCACCTTCAAAAGTGGACCCATGGTAAAGCAAGTAATACAACGCTCAAAGAATAGTTTATCAGTCAATGATCGGATCTTCGGCTCCGCAAGACGAACAGTCGAGTGATTGTTGAGAAAAAAAAAAATACCTAGTAAGGAATCTTGCCGATCGAGTCGTCATTCCATTTCCCTCCCCCCTTCCCCCACGTTTTCTATTCATTGATGAATTTTTAAAGATTTTTTTAATATGTGTATTATGCTAGTCTATGCAATTTAACGCATCGGTTTCATGTGTTTCAGCCCGACGCCGGTAAACTGCGAACCCTCGTACTTGGAACAGGGTTTTGGAACGGTCAGAAAATCCGTCTCTGGTGTATTGACCCAGTATCAATTCCTCAGCGAGTCTATAACGGATAAGATAGACACGGGAGTTGCGCACAGCCAATGTGAGTCGATTGTCTTATTATTAAACAATGAAATAATGTAGATAAGAATTTGATCCCACAGCTGAGCTGATAGAAGATAATAAGGAGTCTGATAATGGATACTGACAATGGTCGTAAACATGTTAAAAAAATGTTGCTCAAAGACGCGAGAAGCATACAAGGTTCCCTCTTCCTAATCCCTTATTCTTGCAGTTTTTATAACAGTTCTAATTCATCTGGTAACAAAACTACATGATAGTTCTTCAATTCAATTTACAGCTCTCTACGAATATTTGAAAGAGGAAAGCAACACCGCGCCACGTTTAGGAGCAATTGGTATCGGCGCACTTTCGGGACTCGTGCTGAGCCTTAGAGGCGGAGCATTCAAGAAGACACTCTATACGACTACAGGGGCCCTGGCGGTGGCCGCTCTCTGCTACCCAAAACAAGCTAGAGAAGGAGTGGATGTAGCTAAACATTACGCTAATATAGGATATAACTTTGCCTATGGAAGTAAGTATGGGATTTTGGTGGCTCAGACTTTGAACTAATAACCCTTGTACCTCTATCAGAAGAAACAGAAGATTCCCTGGCGAAAGATAGTGGCGGTAGCAGTTCGATTATTTCTAGGTTGAAGAAAAACGCTCAGAAATAAAGAAAGACAGCGATCCCCACCCCTTTTCCTATTGATATACCGTTAATATTGTCCAGTGAGTTCCCTCTCCTCTTCCTCCGGTTAAAATTGTATAAATTTGTGATTCGAATCAAATTTTAAGAATAGTTTTTCTATATTTTAGTAAAGCCAGATGATCCCGATCAGCTGCAGCTCAGTTTTCCAGAATTCCCTAAACTCAAAATGCCGACATCATTTGACGGACTGATCGATCAAGTTATAGAAACTTCAAGTGCAGCTGGGGAGTCGATTGGCGCGCTGGCAAGCAAGGCATCAGAATTTCTGTCGGAATCAAAAGAAGTAAGATTTTTTATCTAGTTGAATATCAATACAGGAAGATAATTCCTGACTAAGTGATATTAATTTTGAAATTTTAAGGAGAAATCATCCGGAGATAAGCCCAAGCAGAGTTAAAGAGCCCAAAGCATTCTTAATAAAATCGTACACGTAATGACTAATGTATATTTGAATTCTAGTGCAGATGATAATAAAGCAATAAAGTAATAAAGGAAGCATGTAGATTGTTAACGTTTGTATTCCGCTAATCCTCTCCTCCTGTTTCCTCTTCCTCCTTCTCCTTCTCAGTCAGAGACTAATTCCAATGAGATAAAAGTACGACTCCTGAATGACTATGATGTTTGACAAGGTCGAATCGGTCTGGTCCGAAACTCTCCACCTAGATGGCAGTGGTAGTGATTAAGACTAGAGGAGGTTGACAGGTTAATACTGTGCGGTAAAACGATCGATAAAAAATAGTGGTCGAGTTTGGCAATGAGTAAACTAAAAGGAGCGAATCCTAACAACAAAAACAAGAAGAAACAGTAATAACAAAAATCGAAAATAAACTAAATTAACCAGATTTCGAAAACGTGCGCAGTTATAATATTCATAGCGCGAAGTATACGTCCGTGGACCACGACGTTGAGTGCAGTGCAGTGCGGTATAGTGCTGTGCAGTGCAGCACATCGGAGACCCAGACCCAGACCCAGACGGTGATAACTATACTTGCACATATTTTTCTCGAGCGAAAGAGAGTGAGGGATATAGTAATAGGAAGTTAAATATCAGACTGATGTATGTATTGCACCTCGCATGTAGCTATAAACATTGAGTTAGGAACGAGAGAAGAGAATGTGGTCGACGCGGTGATCGTTGCTTTCGCGATTGAGGACCGAGTTGCGTCGAGTTAACGCAATGAGAATTACGTTCTCTTGGTTATGAAAATTGCGAGCTTTATTATACACCGCGATAATCAACTACGACCTGCATTTACAGAGGACTACAAAGTGTACGTATATGTATATGTACGAAACGTGTGTATCTATGTACTTTCGGTTCATCAGCGGAATTCAACATGTTATGTTGTGTTCTGTAAACTGAGGGAAAATTTACAACACATTAGATACGTGGTACGTCGTGACTCGACTCGGCGTCTAACTACCTACAGGGTTTCTTAATAACACACACGATTGTCTGCTGAGCTGTTGCAGATTCATCCTGCAATTATTATCATCGGTATATCATATATATATGTTGAAGTTTGAAATTGAAATAACCGAAATAACAGCATTAACGCCGAGCTCGTCATCGTCCATCACGTCGAAGAAGATATACAACTTGTGCGAAAATGTAAGTAAACCACATTCCATCCACGTGACACCTGTGATTCTCTGATCCACCGTTTATTCGGGGTATGAGAACCGCCGCAATGACGAAATGTTATAAGTAGAAGAACCGCCCCGTTTCATACTCGAAAAAATATGATAAAATATATACCGATAATATTACGCATGGTAAGCTGTATGAGAATAATAAATCCGCGAAATCATGCATGCGTGTTGTGTATGTATATATGTGTAGTCGCCGATGTGCTATCATTTCGACGTTAGTATAATAATGAGTCGATTTGTCTATTATCGGTATCTGGCTGAGATGATCGATACGTGGCGTTTTAATGGATCGTTTTAAATTAATCGGGCCTAAAAGGCATAAGACAGGAAAAATTGAACGCCTACACAGAATTTTCGATTCGTCATTCGCATGGCTATTAATTTGGAAAATAAGATACACCGTATAAGTGGTGAAAATAATCGACTGTGGGAATCTACTTGTCATTTCGCCCTCGTGCTGCCAATATATAACAATAAAATTCGATTACTCTCGCCGTCCGATTAATTGGCAATATATTTACAATCAGCTACTGGGCGTCAAATAAAATACATGTAGTATTCAATATTCATTTATGTATGTAAACCAGAACCGGTCATGGTCATAAAACGTCGAACTTGATGAGAGAGAAGAAACCTTGATAATTTGTCGGAATATATATGTATATAAATATAATGATAAAATGATGGTGCAGAAGCATTGATGTTATTTTATACGTCCATAGTTTATCATCGCAACCGAAATATCGATCCCTGACTAAAGTCGGAGTCGGCGCTAGCTGGCTCGCAGGCGCACGTATACCTAGTATCCAACAGCAGTGTATCGTCGAGGTGAAAAGCGATGTAATCGTTTACGTTGCCGAGTCCATGGGTAGGTCGGGTATGACAGAACAATTATCCGTCTCGGTCAGCGATAAAGAATTACGGTAGATCTCACACCCGACCGATACGTATACACTTGGATATATATGCACAAGCCCATATAATGGGCGAAAGAAGAGTTTTTCTGATATGATGATTTTTTGATGATATACCTACGCGGGGAATGTATCTTAGCCCGATGCCTACGTCTACAATACAACACATCGATCGATGAATCTGAATTCAGGATGGGGTCCGACAACGACGATGTTGATGTAGATACGAGTAGCACGCCTGTAAATGCCTGCCTCGCTTCTATATCTACATAAATGTCGACGGGGGTTTGGTGCCAGTCGTCCAATAGAATCCCTGTATTCCGTCCGCGTGCGCCGTTCCACAGGGTGAGGTTGGGGGTGAAAAGTAAAATACGGGGACTACGGGCAGTGTTTCGAGGACAACACCAACGCGCGGGTCCCATGCCCTTTCAAACCAAGGGCACGACGTCTTTACTGTCTGTGTTACCGGTACGAAAGTGTTAGTGTACCGTGTCAGTCGTCAGTCGCGGGGGTGTGTTTTCGGGGTATCCTTAAACCCGAGGGACGTCGCGCTTACTGCCTACACCTTCACCTACCACGCGATTAAACTCTCGAGGTGCAGCAGCGGCGCCGCGGCGAGAAAAACCGTTTTGTATATCCCGCGGCGTAAAATCGCCGCACGGTAATTAAGACGTTTTCTCTTCCTTCGCCTTTTTTTTCTATTTTTTTTTTTTTTCCTCGTTGTTTTTTTATTTATTTCTTTTACTCTACTTTACTTTGTCATAAATCGTGCTAACTGACACATGCGTGATAGATAGAAGCGGCGATAACTCATCCACCTGTATATACAAATCTGTTACTCTGGTCTGTCCACGCACATATTTCTATCCGTAAGTCCCCAGTGGTATAGGCAGCTGTTGGCTAGTCGCCAGAGGTATGAAGGGCGCGTTGGCTATAGGTACATCCCGTTCAGAGTTTGGAAAGAATCGATTTGTCACTCGTTAGGTATATTAAATTCTCTATAATCTAAAGCCGCGATTGATAACGAGGAAATAAACAGCGTTATAATATCTGCTATTGCGTCTATGATGGAGATCCTCTCTCGCGGTACGACCTTCACCTCGAATTCGATCGCGGAGTCGTATACCCAGGGGTTGAGAAAAAATGAAAGAGAAAAATACAAAAGAAAGACTAAAACAAAGATAAGGTCTACCGAGTGACTAGTCGGACGGATTCTCGTCGTCGCGTGTCATCGGTCTGTCTGTTTGTCTGTCTGAACCCACCTGTCATATCGGATCGCTAAACAAATCAATTTACGCGATGCGAGGGTGAAGGCGAGAGAAAAATACAAGGTCAATGTCGCTATACCTCGACTATAGTACCCCGAAGGAGCAAGTTTGTCGAGATTTAATCGCAGGGAAGGTGTAAACATTGCACAAAACTGACGCTATGAAACGATCGGGTTGACGATCTTTTCTTCTTACTCTTATTCGAGGATTCTGAGGATCATTCAATTTTCTAAAATTTCCTTTAGAATCTATATATATCCGGTTCGAATGTGAATAGAAAAAATATCTTGCGATGATACTCGGGTGTGCGTGTTGTTAATGAGATTAATATATTCATCGCAGGTATAAAGTTAAACACAGATGTAGAAAGAGAAGAGAAGGAGTCGGAGGTGGAGAACAATTCACCTCCCCTCTCGTTAGTAATTGGATGATGGGGCTCAATTGGCTTCTTATTTAATCAAACAATGTTACGCGAGAGCTATACGCGATGTCCTGTACTAGGTATAGGTATACCCATAAGTCCCGGGCGCGGCGGCCGTTTAATGGATTCCTGATTGTCCGCGTTACCGCCCTATATGTATATTATATATATATGTATGTGTGCGTGTGTGTAATTTCCCTCTCTGTACTCTCTATCTTTCGCAGACCCACCTACACACGTATAATTATATAGCCGAGGAGCGAGTGGGTACGTATATCTCAGTTGGAAGTAAAAAAGAGGCTTGAAGATCCCCCATTGTCTTCTCTTCTATAAGAGTTACCGTTTAATGCCACTCGAGTGACGGTAAGTAGGTATAGAGATCCTCGAAAAGGATTATAGAATTAAGGTTTGACGTAAAGTGTGTACGTAATCTGAAAACGATAAGAGTAAGGTGGGTTGGGGAATATGATCACGGTTGTAGATTGATTGTGGAATGATTGAGGGAGCTCGTTCTTCATCATCCTGCCTCCCTATTCTCCACTGTGCGGAGTACGCGAATAAAGCTTTTGTCTTCGTTGGGGGTTGTATAGAAATAGAAGAACAGTGGAATCTCGGTCAATCGGTGCTCCTTCGTTTCTTCGCCCCCTTCTTCACCTCTGCGACAAATCGATACTCGACTCTCTAGCTTCTTATTCAAAATGGAAAACACCCGAGTTCATAGCTGTGCACAGGTATACACAACGCCTTTTTCCCAATTACGAGTATTAAAGAGTCGGTCATGCGGCGGAGAGCCACAATGTCGGTTTACTCTTGCATAAATTCCACTTGCCATGATAGTCTCTGCCGTCGATACACCCAACTTCTCTACCTCAATCTCTCATTTCCTCTCATTGTCATACCTCCAAGAACCCTGAATGAGTAACGATAAGAGATGATGAAAACTTCTGTACGAAAGACGTTGGTAGGTCGCGCACCAGCATCAATCGCAGGTCGAATATCGGTTCTCGGAGACGGTTCAGGAGTTTTGGTTTGTTGCCGAGGGCCTAGAGGAGTAGGATGAGGAGGTGGAAGTGCGGGGTTGGTTCGGCCTGGTTGGCGGTAGCTAGGACGATCAATACCCAAGGGGTGGGGATGGGGATGGGGAGATATCTTTCGGCACGACGTGGGTTTGGGGTAGAACGCACGTCACAACAGCTGCTCTCCCTCTACGATACGATGTGGGATTAGGCCATCATTCATTTTTCACCTTCTCGCATAGCTGACCTAGTATCAGCATGATTATACTCATATCTAGGCGCATACCTATAACTAGGCTCTAGAAATATTCCAGGTCAGATATGCCACAGGGATCTATGCCGTCTATTTGTCATTTCATTTCCATACACAACCTTCTAGATAAGTGTAAAGTATTTGTTTTGAATCTAGTCATTTCGTCCTTACGTATCCGACGAGTTTGAGGCACGAGACGAAAACAGTCCCTTCTCAAGTATTTATTATCGTATAATAGAATCAATTCGAGAGCTGTCTATACGGCAGGAAGGATCGTTTACCGTAAGAATACTCGATAAATTCATATCATTTTTAGCAATTGTGTATCGCGCGTGCCTATATCAAGGGCGTATTCCGAAATGCGACCACGCTTGCGTTTGCAGTTTAATCCCTGTTCATTGAATGGGATGGAAAAAGACACTGAGTATCCAACCGTAAGCGTGGTTGCATTTCGGAATACGCTATAAACCGCGAGGGTCGTATAACTACCGAGTGGTACACTGGCAACGACAAGATGTTATAATTGGTGACTGATGTCCTCCGTTTTATCGATTACAGGTAATTACCTACTCTTCTCTTATCCCCTCGCTCCCCGCTTCAACGTCTCTACAAAACTTACTGCTCTAGTATACCGAGGGCGGTGTGTTATTATACACAGAAAAAGAAAGGGGATTTAAAAAAAGTGAAAATAATTATGTGAGATAGAAGATTGAGTGTGCCGCTTTAGTGCGGGTAAAGGCGTATGCCTCATATTATCTAGTAAACGGATTTTGAATATATTCACGTTTTATATGAAAATAATATTATATCGGATGAAAACAATGAAATCCGTGTAAAAAAGAAGAAAAAACAAAAATAAACGAATGCAGAAAGTGACCGAGCCGCAGGTTTGAAAATAGACAATTGATTGATCATATCGTACCGTTCGAGCAAGCTATGGCACTGTTTCCTGGTAGTGGAGATCAACCACCGACTGGATCATCGACAAGCGGTTCGGAATCGTTGACGGGAACCGTACCGTCGAGACAACGTAGTCTTCGAGATCGTCTGCGGGATGGAATAACCGGAGGATTTACATGGCAGTGAGTAATTGGAATATATCTCGGGATATGCGTGGCATTGGTAGTGATTAACTCTTAACTCCTAACTCCTAACTTTTAACTCCTATAACTTTCAACACTATTACGGTGAAATCGGTTGCGGAAACGTCAGGTCCCAGAGTTTTCGTGTCGGGGGAAAAGGAAGGAATACATATACGTATACATGATAGCATATACGTGCGACGTAGCCAATTACGCGAATTATGCTATGTCCCGCTATATGCGATCTTCTCTTCTCCTAGCGGTAAAAGAACTTAAATTGGACGAATTGTAGGAATTAACAACCGCGGTCCTGCGAAGCGGCGCTGCACCATGCTGGTATAACATATGCGTATACATACGTGGACATATGTATATGTATACATAATGGTGGGAAGCAGGCAGCTGAGTAATTGAGATGAATGAAAATAATACCTATACAGATGTAGATTGCACTGTGTACGGGATGTAGTTTTAGTGTTGTTAATAAACAACAAGCTAGATGCAGATAAACAAACGCTTTTTTTGGTTTTCATTTTTACATTTTTGCTCTCGTCAGAGGTATATAATACTCAATACGTGAGCACAAAGTATCATCAAATTGACAATGATATATATATATGTAACATTATGCCAACCTATAAACCATACATCACACTTTCGTTAATATATACAGTTTCGATCTCTGAATACGTGTATTATAATGTGCTGCATTGGAAACCATCTGCTTGCAAGGTGTAAGGTGTGACTCTATACTGGATTAGACATTTATTGCGCGATGTTGTCAACGATCATTGTCATAGCTGTAGGTGGATATGTAGCGGTGACACCGACCCGTATAAATTAATCCTTGAGATAACACACCAGATGCCTAGAAACCATAATGGTCCTTATAATTGCCTCTAATATACGCGATCTATAGGTGAACAAAGGGAAAGCCCAATTCCGAATATAAGCGAGTAGTGAATCGATGTTGAGTGTAATTCATGTCAGCTGATGGCACGTGATGTATAAATTAACATACATGTCGTATACGAGAGAACGGTGGAAGAAACGTGATCCATAGTAAGTCTCGGAGTAGTTATATATGGGTACGTATAAATGCAACTCTTATTCAATTATAGTTTAACTTTTCTACGTAGTTTGCTGATAAAAATTCAATTAATAAGTACAGACCGAAGAGTAGAATTGATTAGAACTCGGTGTATGACCGCATCGTTTATTCGTTATTTTATTATCGCAAGATTGGATCTTGGAATGCGAGAAAAAAAAATAAATAAAAAAATTTCGCACCGCGTGCATCGGTGAAAAAAACCATTAGTTAAAGGATACAGGGTCTCGACAGCTAGCGCGTGATACATTTGCTGTTAAAATTGATCCAATACGACGATCGTAAAAATTCATTTGACGAGCCTGCCTGCCGTTTGTCGATTTATGTAATCTCTATTTTTAATTCCGAGATATTGAAACGCGCGAGGTTCATTTTATACATATTATGTATACATGGTTATATGTATATTATATCGCAAATACATATACGTGTATATATTTATTTCACGGGCAAAAAGCACATTCGCTTATGAGAAAATTTCCCGCACCCCGCGTACGTGGGTGGCGAACCACCTGTTCAAATGTTTTCTGCAACTACGTAGAGCTCGCTTATATTATATACTACATATGGAAGTGGGAAAGCCGCCATTAATCTAATGCATATATATATATATATGTATATTTAATCGCAGGCCCGTATAGATAAATATAATCAAGCAATATATGCATATGAGAAAAAGAAGCGATTTTACTTAACGTTATAGATCTCGCGCGTTAATCGAGTGTATATATATACGGAGAGGAGAGTTATGGGCTGACCCTGAAAATATAGGTCAGTCGTCCCCGATAACTGGCGGTCAGACATACGTAGAGCGTTTTATATATTTGCATAAGACGTACGTAGTGATATTAAGGACTTGACAATTAATCATTAGGGTATGCGTACGTATATATATGCATTATATATGTTATGGCAGGTGAAGTGGTGGCCAAGTGCCGCCCGTTATTATATTAATTATTCTCGCGCCGACTTTCAATTAAACACTTTCAAGTAGATACAATTAGAGTAATTGGTGGGGCGGGCGAGAATCACACGTATAATACGTACCTACACCTACACCTCGCACTTATATATACCTAGATATAAAGAAAAAAAAAAAAAAGGCGGTGAGTGCGGAGAAAATCCCCAGGGCTGTTCGCTCGCCACTCTTTCTCAATCATATACGTAAATACATACGTAGATATATATATACATACATATTCATTCACTCAAAGTTGTTACGAAATTATTTTCTCGCTATTAAATTGCATATAAACAAAACCAGGTATAGGCGCTACTATAGGTATGCCTACGCCTTAGATATAACTGCAGATGAATCGAATTATTATCGAACGAACGAAAATAATACGCCATAACGTCGAGCTTGCTTGCGTGCTAGGAGTCACGCCTTAGGTAATTAATATCAAAAAACCCGTGCGCGTGAATATTATTTAAAAAAAAAAAAAAGGCTTTCTTTCGAGTTTTCGATAAAAAGAAAATTCAATTTTTAGATCTAGAGAGAAGAGATATGATGTGTACAATATTTGATAATTCGCGAGAATATATATCACATGGAATTAATTAGATCGTAATTTATATCTCGTTCGGACGTATATATATCGCGTACCGCGTCACTAGTCGTCTAAATGATAATTACTCAATTAGGGACGAAATTGAAGCGTCGATTTAACGCCCGTATATAGAGCTACTGGTGTAGACACCCGGCAGTGAAAATCGCGAAGTGTATAACGTGTGTAGCTGATCCTCTCCTCTCGCGCGGGCTAGGCTAGGCTATAATAGACTATTTCATACGGTTTTCGAATGATAGATAATACAGATATTTATTTGATTTTTTTCACAAGAAATGCAAATGCGTGAATTATAGCGAACGGAACCAAACGGCCAAGAAAGTCGAGCTTGTATTATATCTTGTCCTCGATTTTTAAGGCGATTCGAGGCCGTCGACGCGCCGCGCCGCGCCGGCCAATCCACTCAAAATATTACTATACCCACATAGTGTTACAATAGTGTATAAAATAACATTGCTAATGTGCATTAATTTATATCACAGTTGAGGACAAAGGCGAGTGGTTGAATTTCATTTTTACCTTACGACCTCGTCAACCTCGGGAAATCGCGTTCAAAAGATATCTGCAAATAAATGCACATTTTTTTCGTCTCAAGCGCGGCGCGGGCGGGGTCCGCACATACATAAACCTATAATATACCGTACCTACATATAATATATAGTATAAAATAAATTGTACAAATATTTATCCATATCGTACCGATAAGCTGATGTATGTATATGTATATGCACTTGTTTACATCTCCTCGCGTGCAGCAAGCAGGCTAAATGTTTTTTTTTTTTTCTTTTTTTTCTTTTTTTTTCTCATTCTCTTTTGTTTTTACAAAAAAATACAACGTCGACACACTAGATAGGTTTACATACCTACCGCCCCAGGATAATCAAGAGCGACGATTATATAGTATGTCTATTTAATATAAGAAAGTAATGCTGAAAGATAATATATTTTTTTTTTTTTTTCACACAAAATTAAACGGAGAAAAAAAAAAAGGATAAGAAAAAAACTTTGACTGATTTGACTAATCGCGTCAGATCGGATTTCTGTATGATAGAAAAAGGAAGGCGTATATGCCGCGTATTCGATCACCTATCTGGTCTGCGACAGGTGTCGTCGATATCGATTTGTGAATAATATAAAAAATTGATAAAATAATTGTATGTCGTACAGGCGTTGAACGCGTAAGTAAAGAAGCTGCTGGTTAATTACCATTCTAAGAAATTCCGTGACAACATCGTTAGCTATAATATGGCTGAATTTAACGTCGTTTCAAATACAAACACACATGTGTTATACTATTCAATTCAACGACGACGACGACGACGACGACGACGACGATGTCTTGGATGTAAAAATATTTCGAATTCGTTTCGTGTGAACAGATGGCTCGTTTTACCTACCTACACCCGACCGATGATCACGTTCGCGATATTCAAATATCCATTCAATCGTCATTTCCGGATAACAAAAAGGAAAAATTCCATTAAATACATACGACAAATTGATGACGATCCCTGATCGCGCGTTTACCTTATATACAGACATGTATACGGTTCAACTACGCACGTAGGCAATAAGGAACAACATATGCAAGTGTATAACGTATTATAAAAAAAAAAAAAAAAAAAAAAATACAATAGGAATAACTATTCTAACATCCGGCATTTATTACTAGGTATATGTGTGTGTGTACGCGCATCTATGCTATATAGCCGATTGTGAGTTTTCGATCTGCAACGGCTCGCGGTTCAGTCGTAAATAATTGCATAGCAAATAAATTTTCCCCGAAATCAAACAAAACCGCCATACGTATAGAATTATATATATTTCTTGTCTCTCTTGTTTGGGTATCAAGGGCTATGATATTTACCATAGAATAGTATGTTTCGTCGACAAAGGCCAGGCGCGTGGCACGGATAGATACGATGAGAAAAAAAAAAAAAAAAAAAAAACAATTAATCCCCGAATCCTCCGACACCGAAAATAGAGAGGAGACAAAACGACACAATATACACTCGCAGATGCATGGTTACTTCTTAGGTGTAGATAAAGGCCATACATGAAATTTAGATCGCTACGCTACGTTATTCTTTTCTGCGCGTTATCTCGCAGACAACACTCTTGTCTCTATCATTTTTCCATCCATACTTTTCTCACTGCAGGTGAGTATACCTTGGATAATAAAAAAGGCACACACACACACACTTTCCGCATATATCACATGTACATAATCACAAGTACTCCACGCCTTGGTGTGGTGCGGGTTAATTCGATTCCGGGAATGAAATCTTCCCGCAAAACGAGTTACGGTAGGTACTTTCCTGCCTACTTTGGTCGTTGATCCTCTTATTTAGCTGGGCGTTATAGTAGCTACAACCACGGTTATACTACAGCCTCTGATTGTATAGTTATAGAATAGAGAAATGTATGTATAATGTGGTAGATTTAATCCGTAGTTGTATATCTAACTATCTAACGTAGAAATGAAAAAGATAAAAAGTAAAAAAAGTAATAAAATAATAAAATAAAAATAAAAATAGGTATTTTTCAAGGAAAAATTTACCAAGGAAAGAATCGTCTCTTGATCAACCTAATTTCCTAGTAGTACTAACTTCTGTATGTGATTAGAAAATATAGTAAGAATTAGGAATTAGGTCCTTGAAAAATACCCCTTTAATCCACATGCACTGTGCATAAGTAAAGTTTCCAAGGTCGGATCCGTTCATCGCATTATATGCAGTTGCAGCACTCGTGCAGCAGTGCCTTTATTCGCGTGGATTTAAGCCGAGTTAAAGGGAAAGAACTAGTTGTTCTGTACGCTGATAGTACGTCTAGTATTTCAAAAATCGTTTATGCATATATAATGTATGGGTATACGTACGACTGAAATTTATCAGTTGACAATAAATAACCGTAATTTTTATTTTCCTTTAAAGTTATACCAATATTTGTGGATAAATACTACAGCGTATATGAATACGATAATGAATGAATAACGAAAAACGGAACGCGACCTTTGACACGTCGGCTCGTATATATCTCGAGTTATTATCGCTTTTGCGTTATCATATATATGTACGTATTTTAAAACGTTGAAAACAACGGTCATTAAGGTTACATATACCGTATTTACAGATTTTATATACCACGAGAAGATCTTTTTAGGCAATCGTTTATTCGCCCTCTATATCGGTGGTATCTTATATCACGACTCGGGTTATCGAACTATTTTCGTTCTTTTCCTGCGCTCGTAGGTATATGAACTATATGTGCAGAACGTGCGAGTCAAAAGTTTACCCGATTAATCGACCCACGTTACCCCAATACATAAAAATATTTCAATACATATATACGACTAATATCTGTTTTCAAAATCAATATTTCATTCCGATATATAAATTTATAGTCGTACTATTGATGACCTTGACATTTTTATCATTTATAACGGGATTTTAATATTCCATTCCCGTGAGATGAACGGTTCAATATTAATCATCATCATTATTATTATTATTATTATTATTATGAGCCACCCTCCGAACTTGAGATTCACCTTGGTCGGCTGAAAAATATCGAACCGAAATAACGTAAAATTGAGGAAAATAATCTCTATAATCTCTATAGTCAAACCAACGAGAGTTGTTTTTAAAAGAAAAATAAAATCGATTTACGCAGATGATCATGATAGCAGCTACGATGAAACTTTCTACCTATACGATGTATGATATTATATCGTTGGTATGTGGAAACGAAAATGAAAATAAAAATAAAAATAAAAATAATAAAGAATAAAATCAAGCAACATCGCGTTACTATACGGCGTAATTAGTGGATAATCGCAAGCTTTGAAATTTTCTACATATATATACCTACTCAAGTCACGCGGATTCTCCACCAGCTGTGTAAAGTCTACTTTATATAAACTAGAGAGGATAAAAGGAAGAGAGAAATATATGGTGAAGGAGAACTGTGCAGGGGTGATGAGAGGTTACAAGTTAACTGATTTCGACCTCGCGAGTATATAGTTATAATTCAGTTATAATTATTCTTGCCTTTCGCTATATGGTATAGCTTCAATATTATACATACATGTATACGAGTTATTCGAAAAAGACGAAGACGGAGAATTGAAAAGAAGACGAAGAATGGGAAGGGGAAGGAGGAGAAAGCTGATAATGAATATACCGCGGTTAGAAACTTGCTAATAATCAAATACAATAAACAATATGATCGCCTAATACGAGAAGGGACCCAATGATCCTTGACCCCTCGATCAAGGTCCATAATTCTCGGATATATTTGGCGTACAATAAGAATGGGGCGTGTGTCCATTACGGGACACCGCAAGGGCAAAGGACTGTTGTTATTGCATGGCCACGACTGCCTCCGTATTAATAATTTCGTATATATCTCATTGTCATCACCGCACGAATTATCATTGAGTAATTAATTCCATCCACTATGCGGTACCTATATGCCAGAGATAGAACGCGTAGATGTGGCGTTATATCGTATATAAATGAATCGCGAACTGTCCAACCCCGCGCATGTCGAAAAATAATATAACACCGGTGATAAAAGTGATTAAAAATATAATTACTCAGATCTCATGATAGAACCGTGTCACCTCGCTTACTCATAATAAATCGAAAATTGCGCGTTAATCTATTACCTCTTCTATACATCTCGCAATTAATACCAGCTACTACGAGAACTTGACCGAGAGATAACATTAATATACATATATAAGTATACGCGTGAATTTTCACGTCATATCTATTACGTAAAGACAGAAAATTACCGTTACACTTATATTGTCGGTATTATTTTTATCTCCTGCAGCGGTAAGAACAATTAGAGAAAAAAAATAAAATAAAAATAAAAAAAATCAGGTATGTATATACTACGTACAAGTCACGTGGAGTTGATGTTTGAGGCTGTTCGCGGTACATTAGTTTTAGGATTACCATCTCTGGCATATTTACAATCTTTCTTTCTTCTTCTTATTCTACTTCCAGATTACGCGTCAGTTCTAATGACGCGGGACAAAATCATTTGCGTTTGCAATTCTTATCTATATCCCAAGTTAGTCGTTTAGACATGTAGGTTTACCTACTATACTGGTATATATAGGTATATACCTATATATAATATAACAGAGAAGAGGGATGCGGGAAGTAAACGAGCGAGTCAGCTCTCAGCTCGCAATCAGATATTGTCAATCATTCCGGACTGATTTACTCCACGGAATATGTATACCAGTTAAACAATATATAAATACCAAGAATAAGAAGTAAGCAGTCGAATCTTATTGTTTTTTTAATAATTTTTCGGCCTGGAGTTGATAATGTTTCTAATTTTGTATTCGACATATAGACAAGGTGCATAATGAAAGAGGAAGGAGGAAGAGGAATAATAAAATCCGTAGAAACTGTGAATGAGATATTAGCACGTGGTTTTATCCACATGTATACACACTCGGAATTTCCGTATTTTTCTTTCATTTTTTTATCATACTTCCCGTTTCTCTATTATAAACTATTTCTTTTCCCCGACAGTTTCACGCGCGTACCTAGTATATCCAAAGACTAAAGTTGATGTACGCAGCAGTCATCTCTATCGCGATGTATGCACGAACATGTTGAGTGTGAATATGTGTGTATCCTCGGTATCACCGGCACGTCGTGTCTCTTATAGAGTACTCTTCTCCGGCTTTTATCGAGAAGCGATGACGCGTAATATAAACGCGAAGTTTTATACACACGCGTATATATATACACGTATATTCATATGTAATAAATTTTGTATGTATGAGGGCAGTACATGTACGTATTTTTTTTACCGCCACCTTAGTTTCTTCGTCACCTGCTGTACTACATCTATTAAATATTTGCATTGGACTAATGAATATGACTGCGAGAAGAACAAGGAAAAAAAAATGTAAGAAAATGGGTAGAAGAGTCGCAGAAAGAAAAAATAAAAAAAAACAAATTCTATATAATATATGCCCAGCGAAATTCTTCGACGAACCCATATGCGTATGTAACGAACGTTCCGAATCTTTGCGCGAGTAAAACCGCGCGTTATTATAAAACCCTCCGGTGTTTTCGTGATAAATATATTCTTTGTTAGCTAAATTGGCTGTTGAACCATTCGTCCGTCCTATGCTGATGATGTTTCTGCCAAAACGACAACCTCCTCTGCGACTAGCCTATATAGATGTCTGTATTATCTATATTCTATTAGAAGTATGAGTACGAGTCGAAGTAGTCTCGTTGCTTGCCAGATTCGAGAATACATCTTTATACTCTCGGCTTTAGACGGCTTGAAATTATTTTAAACTGCAGGGCAGCGCAGCGCATATATACAATCCGCATGTATAATATACTCGATCAATCCGTGCTACGAGCTGATCAAATCTCTATATATAAATATGAAAAAGAAAAAGAAGAAGAAGAAAAAAAAAAAAAAAAGAGAGAAAAACAGAAAAGGGAAGAAACAAAAATCAAAACCTCAGATTACATTGGATCGATCGACTAACGAACAACTTTTATACGCAATACATACAATTATAGAGAAATCAGATACATGTGTACTTGGATACTTGTGTATCACTATATTTTATCCGTTATTCCGCAAGACTTGAATCGCGTAATTAACAACAACGACTAGAAGACACGAGTCTTATCTGAATTTTTTTTCACTCTCAAAAGATGAAAAGAAAAAAGGAAACTATGTACGGGGAGATTTAGAGGTCCCTATCTCGAATAGAGGCAATAAAAATGATGACTGTTGCTACTGCTATACTGCAGACGGTTAATTCAATTTCGCCAATCATCAAAGCCGGGGATTATGTAGTTCGCCTACACCCAACTCTTCATTGGTACCTATAGGTATCAATTAATCCATCGGGATCAGTAACAGCAGCTGACTCGAATGCGTACGTGTATCTATATACCTTTTATCTATAAGGTACGTACGATGTATAGGAACGAACATAGATGTAGATCCCGATTCGCGATTCGCGGGTTGCACCAGTGCGATGCGCGCGTATAGAGCGTCAGAAGTAGCGGAGACGACTATGTGGAATCGGATGGGTGGGTGGGGGATACGATACGTCGAGAGAAAGACGGTGGGGGTGCTGCCGCAGACGGCAGACATCGGGGACTGTATAAATACAACCGAGACATACGGCGACCGCTTAGTAGGTTGTTGTATTTTATCAAGGAGACTGGAGAGAGAGAAAGATATATTAAAAAATATAAGAAAAATTTCCGCCTGGTTTTTTTTTTATTGAGTAAAGAGGAAAAAAAATTTAAAAAATTGGAAAATTATAGAAAAAATTTATCCGTTTTCGCCTATGAATAAATCTTCACATATGTACAAATCGTGGGTGGTGGGGTGCCGCGGGGTGGTCCTTGATCTAAAACTCGAATTTTTAGATACGTGTTACGTTCGTGGTACATATCGTTCGATCCGAAATAGTGAAACTATAGCAGATCGTTCGTAAACACCTTTGTGAATATATGTATGGATAGGAATTTAAAAAAATCTCGTGAAAGTGTTTCTCTCTCTATATATACCTATGTGTATAATCGCACGCAGCTACGTACGTTCACCACCTCGAGAGATTGTTCTTATTTAAATTAATGAAGTGTTGTGTGCCTCTTGGAGTTTTAAAACTGAATATCTCTGCGATTATGTTGGAATAACGTTAGAATAAACTGAATGTTAGAAACATAGATACTCCAGAGTATGAGTGCGGTGAACATACGTATATAGCCGATCGAATGAACAAAGGAATATATAAAAAACACACCACCACGACATTTGCGATCGCGATGAAATGACGAGGATTGAATAAGTCCGGGGGTATATTATGCAGCCAAAGTGTCCAGCGCGAGAGATTTCGTTAAAACTGACCATAGATAGCGAGAAGTAATCGCATTATTATCGTGATATAAGAACCGTGTATACCCGCGCATACGACATGGAAAGCACGATGTACATAACGGAGACACAGAACAACAACCGTTCGTCAAGAAAGTTTTCATCATCGGCGTCGAATTCCGCGGAATCAATACCGTCTCTTATTGGAGTCGAAAATTTAGAACGTCAAAAAGTAGCTGAAACAGTGAATCAGGATATCGAAGTCGACAAAGTGCCAGTCAGTCACCCCAGCGTCCAGGCTGTTAGAGAAACTCAGTCGCGGGGTCGTCGGCACAGTGTGTTGGACGATCTACGCGCTAAACGCGATAGTCTATTCCAACGCGCAAGACGCGGTAGTTTATTCGAGGACAAGGATCGTTACGGAGTTGTAGCTGCAGCAGATAATGAAGGTATAAAGGATAGCAAGCGTAGAAGCAGCGAAGAAAATCGTCGGGGTTCGGTATTTTACCTATCCGATGATCTTACCGAGGAAAATCCCAGCCGAGAAGGTAGCGTCGAAGCTAGAGCGAGCCCTGATAACACCAAGGATTTAAAAGGACGGCGTAAATCTTGGCATCCTTTAGCCAAGCCACCAAAAGTTGACCGGAAACGGAGAAAAGGTGTGGCTGGTGTGCCCCAGGTCGGAAGTGCCGAAGGTATCTACGTCAGACAGAAAAGGCCGTCGTGGTGGAACATATTTTCACCAGATACCAACAGCAGGTAGATAAATAATTAATGAGATTTCGATACGAATTTTAGGATTTAAAATATAGGAATCGAAATTAATCGGTTCGGACGAAGGGGAGTAATATAGGGAGTAATCCCGGTGGTCCAACGATCTTCCTATACTATAGATTAAACTCGTAGTTTTGATCGCGCGTCAGGTATGTACCGTTGCAGCAACGGCAATGTATACTACCTGGAGTACAAACTAACCAAGACCAAGACCAAGACCAAGACCAATTCCTTCTTCTTCTTCTTCTCCTTCATCTGTTATACTCTCAAGGATTCTGTACCCACCTACCTACCTACCTAGCGTAGAGAAACTATCGAAGAGATAAAAGGACTTGAACGGTGTTACGCTGCAGGGTTCATGTAACGGTCCAACGGTACGCCAACGCCAACTACGGGATCCCGCTGAAAAGTACGTTGCACCTGGTGTGTGTACGGTGATATAAAACTACAGCCACGTGCGCGATTACATATAATATACATATATATATATATATATATATATATATATATATACACACACGCACGTAATAACACGCGACTATAATATAGTCTATCTGACATGAGTTTAAAATCTTGATAGATTTTTCATTCGACCAAAAAAAAAAAAAAAAAAAAGAAATAACAAAACAAAAAAAAAACCCACTTGAGAGTTTTCCGCTCCTTTTTACCCGTCAAGATATCATTCCGTAACGATTATCGCCGATCTCTTATGTCGTATCGGTCTTTAATTAACCACCGTTAAATCAAATTTCCGATTAATTATTGCCTCCGCCCAATATCTGCGCGATTACACCGATACTTATAGCCATATATATATATATGCAATGTGTATGTGTATATATTTATATAGGTATACACCCACACCGTGGCCTGTGAAAGGTTCGTTGTCAACTCCGCCCGATCCCTCGCATAGGTCTTTCACTTTTACTCACATCGAGTGTGTAACTCGACGCCGGTATCCAAGGCTGTACGTCCCCTGGTCGTACTGCTGGCTCTCGCAAAAGAGTAAAGAGGTCGAGCATATTCGCCGTCCAAGTTGGTTGGTTGGTTCGTTGCTTGCAGCCGCGAGATAGTATAGCGTATGTAGGTAGAGGTACACTTCGACTACGACGAGTATAGAGGCAAGGCTATAACGTAGGCAACGTTCATACATGCACTAATACGATATACTGCGGTACAGTAGAGTACAGCGGCGGATATTCATCAGGAGGCCTACGTCAGCCTTTAGATCGTCAAGTAGGTAGGTACTAGGGCGTATAGTACATACAACGAAATTTAAATTCAAAAGGTTTATCCCATGATAAAAGTTAGCCATATTTGACCTGTTCATTTCGGAGACAATATTTGATATAGAAAAGTGAAAAATTATTCCCGCTGCACGTTTGTCTGAAGGTTGAATCAATGGCGAGACTACTCTAACTCGCGGAAGTACTAAATTCATCAATTTATCTTCGCGTCGCGTCGCGTCGTAGGTAGAGGCAGATACCCGTACCTACACCTAGACGTATAATAAATCCGCGAGTTTGAATGCATCGCGTAATACTACACAGTCTTTACATCGGGGCTTGCTTCCTTAGTTGACAATCATTATTCTATGAATAAACATAAAAGTATTTATGACGAGTATAGTATGTTCGATTGACTATCATATATGCGTCTTTTGAACATCTCGTCATCGTCGATGCCGCCTATATCTTGCGGAAATAAAAAATGAAGAAATATCGTTTGGTAATGGCAGGTGGGGAATCTTAGCGGTCGTTTAAACCCACAGATCGCGATCGGAATACCGAATTCATACAATATAATATCTTGCTATTATTATATATGTATAGTGGGATAAACCATTTAGTCAGGGATCCATATAGGTGATACATACCGCGCAAACATGACCATAATTTAATAATACCGGGCACGTGATTCGATGACATATCTATAATCCGTATATCGGAGGGAGGTCAGCGACTGTAGTAATACGCGATTATATTAGTCGCAGATAGTTCGGTTCCGGTCGCAAGTCCTTGGCCGCGAGTGACCATCGTCGTTTTACAATTTAATAAATAAATACATACATACATACATACATACATACATACATGCCCTGGGGGATATAGACTATGCAGCCATAGTTTTCGGAACCTGCATTACGCGCGAATTGGTTCATCTTCCGGGTCAGGTTCACAAAATTTATTTCGAACGTCCTTGGTAGAGGCCGACCCGCTGCGAGAGCGGGCGAAGCGAAAAAAAAAAGCAAAAGATCGAGATTGAGATAAAAACGAAAAACGAAAAAAAAAAAAACCCTCAGACTGAAATAATTTCTCTGCAAATGCATACGTGGGTAGGTGTATATGTACGTGTATGTAATTCGGTTTAATACGAAGTACCGATCGCTGCACGAGGTGACATTGACCCACTGAATCTGACGAGGCCGAGGTTCGACGTTCGACGTTGCTGTTTTAGATCGGTGGAATCGAGTCCCTTTCTCCGCGATTAGGCATACATAAACGCTGGTATATACACGTAAGTTGGGTATTATATGCAAGAAATAGAAGCACCATACTGAATGCGTACGTGACGTACCTCACGATTTCCTCAAATATATTATGTAGAAAAAATATGAAAGATAAAATTACAACACGGCATCGTCATCATATAGAAGTGATAATAAATAATTAACCGATGATTTCCCCGTACGACGACCCAATTTCATCGATTTTTATCTCTCTCTTTCTCTCTCTTTTTCTTTTCACTATACTCCTGACATATAGTGTATAGTTATGGCTATTGCTGTTGCTGTTCTTGGATGCGCGTATGGTATAGCTAGGTGTAAGAATCAGCTGTTAAATTCGAACCACGTACCTCGACACACGAGAGTGTCGGAATGTAGCCGTCTATACGGCGACTTAGTGACGGAGAGGGGTTCCAGAGGATCATATTGCTGGCAAAGTTAACTAACTAACCAACTAACTAACTAACTAACTAACCAACTATAGCTTACTGACTGACTAACTAACAAACTAAACTCTCGCAGAGAGTTGATGTATGAGAAAAAGGCATCGCAAAGTATGCTACTATATATTTATACGCAATAGGCGAAGGTAGGACGCGTACAAAATTTCTAACTCGCTATATAAATATATAATAATGATAATATTAGGTACTCCACTTGATGCAGTGGTATCGATAATTATAATTAAAAAACATCAACCAGATAATGTTTCAATCATATACCTGCACTATATCAAATCTAATGTATTTATACGTAATATATATATACATACATACATACATAGTACCAATACTGCTGCACGCGCGGCGCATGGGTTTTTTATCATTTTTTTTTTTATCGTTATACCGTATATATATATATGCTGCACGCATATGTGTGTATAATATATGTCTGATGAGTGTTTATCTCCATTATCTAAATGTACGGCATCATATATACCTATATAGTTGTTCAGAGTGAGCTTCTGAGTTGAGTATTAAGTTGACATGCAGAGCCCGGGTATGCTCGATCATTGTAAATACATCTATACGTGTATATGACCAAATGCACGGTGGTATTATTATGTAATGAAGCTGTAAGTTTCGATTTATTCTTGAATGAATTTTTTTTAAAGATTTTACCATTTTATTTTTTAATTTTTTTCTCAAGTTTTTTTTACTTTACAAATTTATTTGATCATTTTGTTCTTTTTTTTTTTTTTTCTATTCTCTCAAGCTTTTGGCACGTTGTTATAGATACCCCACTTACATAGTATATGGCATGGTTTTTTTACTTTCTCTTTTTGTTTTTTTTTTCTCTCCTTTGGTACGAACAGGTCGCGACGCATGTCCCAGGACGTCACGCATACCAGATCCACAGAGAACTTGTCGGCCCAGTTCAGGTTCGTATTAAAGTTTCTTTGCACGTTTTTTTTTTTCTGCATTATATATATATATATTATATATATAGAGGTGTATGGTATATATATTCTATTCTAAAATTACATAGTATCGAATAATATTATGTAGTACGTGGATATATATATAATATATATTTATAAAATCTAATACATATATCACGGTGTATATATATTATATATATATATAAATAACATAACATAACATAACACGTATGATATCATTACTAAAAGCTTGACGGTATAATACGCTCCTTATACATCTGATGTAAGTATAGGTATGATATACGCTATCGTAGTTATAAGGCATATAATAGGTACTATATCGAGTTCTACCGAGATTCTACCCGGGTATACGCGGTTTAACTTTTTATACACAATTAAAACGGTAAAATATTTACTCCCGTATCCAATCTGTGAACTAGCGAGCTCTCGAAACTCTCCCTCATATCCTACCTACCTTATTTCAGCCGTGAGCTGATCGCGGTTGTAAGCAAGCGCGGTAAGCGTGAAGCGTGAAAGTTTTCATCTCGCGACGTAACAGGCTGTACTATCTACGGTACAATTATTATTATTATTAATATTATTGTCGTTATTATTGTTAAGAAAAAAAACGAATCAAATAATCACACTTCTTAATTCACGTTGTTGTTTTTTTTTTTTTCTCTTTTTTTTTCTCTTTCTTATTATAGGAGCAAAAGCCGAAGTGTGGATCATGGATTTGCTGCACCATTCGATCTCGACTCACTCCGCAGCAAGGTGGAAGGTCGATTCGAATCGGTTGATAAACTATCGAAAGGTGAGTAGATTTATATGAATTATTAATACACTCTATGCATCAGGTGCACAATTTTTCTAATTCGTCATCTATACGGGTCAAGATTTATGATACGAGTAGGTACTATCTGATTCATAGGATTTTAGATACTAATATCTAGCCCACGTAATGTGATTTTAAAAAAAAAGTACCTAAACCTGCAGTATTATTCTGTGACCTGATGCGAAACTAGTTTGTTACGACGAAACAGGTATATACCTATGTATGCGATTGCTTATACATGAAATAAGAGACAAAATATATAGAATAATTTTGAAAAATAAGATTCATCGAAGAATTAAACAAATTTTTTGAACTTTTTAATCGATAAAGGAAATCAAATTTATGAGACTGTATCAAAATCATCGAACCTAAATTCTAAAACTAATGATCATCATTCTATTAGCTTATTTTTCTTTTAATTTCTTTAATTCCAGTAAATTTTTTAATGTCAAAAAAGAAATAAAGAGAAGAATCAGATCGGATAAAGAAATAAAATGAATCGGCGAATGTATAGGTATTTAGAGCATTCGGGTTGCGTGACGATCGTTGTCGTTTTTCACGCAACGTTATTTAGTTTATTTTTTATCCAGCCAAAGTTCGTTGCTATTAGTACGATCGTAATAATAATAATAATAATAATAATAATAATAATAATAATAATAATAATAATAATAATAATAATAGCCAGGTAATATTTTTGAACTGTAGAAAAATTTGGCTAAAAATTTGTAACTTTGAGATCCGTAAAAAGGTTGAGAAAATAAATACAAAAATAGTGGCTTTGCTTTAAAAAGAAAAGAAAAAAAATGTATAAATGTAAAAATTTAAAGCTTCTCCTAAATATATCGCGTGACTAATGCCATAAAATTGTAAACGCAAGAAAATTAGATTTTAATACCAAAAGTTGTACAATTTATTTGTATGTCAACATTTGCTAATGGAATGATTAAAACACATTAATTACCTGAAATGGAAAATGTTTCGAGTCAAAAGCAAAAACTCGTATAGGTATCGGCGACTACGATCTTTTAGCTTGAATTTTTTTTTAATTTCAAGCCAAGAACTGGATTGTATCCACGAAATTATTTAAAATTAAGCTGTCGATGTTAAAAATGCTACTCCGGCGAATGAATAAATAAAAAATTGATGAATCAATTATTTAACATATCGGTATTATTGGAATTATTTAAAACCAAGGTAATGATTATGAAATGATCATTTGGCGGATACGAGTTCATGAAATTACCCAGCTTTTATGATTTAATAAAAAGTAAACACCGGAGAGTCTTATCAGCAAGTACTCAGGCCCTTTTGCCTTCAATTGATATTATTGAATTTCAATTTTCTTTATAATATTTTTATGTATTTTGCGCAAATGCGAGTGAAGAAATAGTGTCGTTTACGACCTTATGGCATTCGTAACACGATATGCACGAAAATGTATAAAATATACATAAATATCGTAACATCACCGCCGTCACATCGAAGTAAAGATAGATGGAAGGATAAATTCATGCAACTTGCCAACTCCGCCAAAAAGATTTGTAGATTATTTATCCGGCTGTTGTTTGCTCTGGTTTAACTTTACCCCGCTCGTAACAGTTTTCATTTCGCGATTGCGAATTCCATGCCGAATTATTTGGAATATTTTTATCCACGGCATCTCACACTTTAGATATGTTCACACTCAAGCTTTCGTATTCATTGTATTGATATCTTTCAAGTTATAAATTATTTTCAAATTTTATAAACTGATTTTGGAGCAAGACAGACGATACAAAAATACCGCATACATACACACGCGTTTACCAAGGATTCACTCTACTGCATGCTCCATACAGTTCCACAACTTATCTCTCATACCTTTGCTAATTAACAACTGAGCCTCTCGCGCGTCATTCTCGCGCAATAGTTACAATACGATGTTAAACTTTCTATACTCGAATGCAGATAATCGATATCGTTGTTGAAATGAGCTGCGATTAATATAATTCAACCCTTTTCGCGGTTCTCGTTGATTTCTTCCTGTAAAATAATTATCGATATATATTTTATTTATCACGCTCAAGGAAAAAGTACAATACAAGATTAAAAGAACCGCTCAATCTCCAGACAACGTGGCGGCACCGACTATCGCTATAGCGGTGGCGTTGCTGGACAATAATCAACCGCTTCTAACTTCATGTTGAACAATTGTAATATATTCACGTTTCTAAGTTGTTTATTATCAATCCCAGATTCGTAAATATATTTTTTTTTTCTACAAAATTTTTCGATCTTCGGGTCCTAGGAAATCAAAATTTTTTTTTTTTTTATCCTCAGTTTATCTTTGACCGTGTAAACACGGACAGGACTTCAGGTAAAAAATCTTTGTGGATATCGATCTATCCCCACTTACCCCCTCTAACTAGCCACACATCGCGCGGTTCTAGGCTGGAGATCGTGGGCACGCGGCGTCGTTCTCAGTAACAGTCGTCACGAGACACTAGTGACTATGGTTCATAACCGGGGAGTCGGGGTCGCAGAATATCGCAAAAATAAGCTACGCAGATAGCCTATAATTCGGAAGGACTAAACCTTCTGTTCGGAATTACCGATCGCAGTTTCCGCGCGCTGGTTACGTCTATGAAGCATAGCTATCAGATAGAGCAGCGATTTATATTTTCGAATTCCAAACTTCCAAAATCTATCGAATAGCTCTAGGCCTTATCTCCAGGAGCTTATAAAGTGAAAAAGTGCGATTGCAATTTGCAGTCCGCGTGACATCGCCGGTGTACAACGAACGGAATGTGTGCGTTGTTTTCGGTGTGCTAATATCGCAACTGCGTTGATTTCCCGATATTTTTGGGCATGGAGTACGGGTGTCCAGGCGCGGCCTCCGAGTGGGGAATCGCGGAGTACGAAACCCGGAATATTCACATCTCGGAAAGGGAGGTCGACGGCTACGTGGTTTATTACGTAGTCGGTGGCAATCCGAGGCTGCTTTTAAACTCATTTCGAAAAGGTACCTATCTATATGAACAACGTTCTCAGCCGATGAGAGTATTCCGTTTCAATGCTACAATAGCAATACATCACACTTTGCCTTATGACTATTTAATATAGGTATAAATGAACGCGGAATGACGTCGATAACGCGGCGCAATATCGCCTTTATTTATTAATAAAACTCTGATAAGTGATGACTCGAGTAGATCGGTGTCGCGAAATTCATTTTCCACACATTCTACTCGAAATGATTAGTTCATAGTTTTTCCACGTTGAAATACTGGAAAGAAATATAAACGTTTATTATTGTTGCACAAAGTTTTCACACCACGCGCATATTTATTTATAGAATAGTTAGATAAACTGTTATATACCTGTACCCACATATGCAACTATATGTACTACCACTATTTACTTATTTATTTTTTCATCCGTTTACTTTTTTTCCAGATTCAGACTCTGAGAGCAAAGACGACTCAAGTTCGCAGGACAAAAAGCACGGCCGTGTATCACACCAAATTGAAACCATCGTCTATACGGCAAGTATTTTTTTCTTCTCTCTCTCTCTCTCTCTCTTAACTATATTTTATTACGTTAAACGATATCGTCATTTCTACAGGCTGCGTATTCGGCTATATAATTAATCCGAAAAATGAAATAAAATTCACAGTTGAGTGACAGAGACACGTTGACATCCGTCGCTGCAAGATTTGACACGACGCCTTCAGAGTTAACGAAGTTAAACCGGCTTGGTAGCACATTTGTTTATCCAGGACAGCAGCTACGTGTACCAGCAAAAGGAGAAGGACGGGAGGGAGGTAACGCCGGAGCAATTGCCTCTGACTCGCCGAGTCCAGATCCTAATTTTGACCATGACTCACACGACGATCTACCTCCGGAAGAAAAAGGCAAGAATAATTGAGAGAGAAGGAGTAGGAAAAAAAAAAAAAAAAATATGGGGATTTCCTATGACCGATATAAGATTCTTAGCAAAGATAATCGTGAAATTTCGCGCGAATTAGCTATTCGGATTAAAACCATTTGTTTCATTATCTAATTTCTTTAATTTATCGGAACTGTTGCGTTGTATCAAAACGTTGCTGTTTACTCAGCTGTTTAAATATACACCGAACTAAACAGCTGGGCCAGAATCTCAGAGGAGGCGGAGTTTAGTTTAAATTTGACAGATCTACGTCAGCTGATTTCACACAACATGGCGTCGAACTGTACGGCTGGCTAGACATCGTGTTGTATCAAGCCCCCGCGTGTATTAAAAACAATACGTGTTTTACAATTGCTCCATATGCATAGGAATAAAGAAATAAAAATTTACACGGTTTCACGATTATCCTATGCTATCGTAATCTCGGTTCAAAGTTGAGCCTCGAAATAAAGAAGGGAGACGATTATAATCGAAAAATGGACATCGTGCATATGTTTTCTTCCTCTATAAGATATCCCATGAAAAACTTCGGTCGTGTCGTGGGTCGGTTGGAATTTTTCGTCAGGTCTTTGGAATAAAAAAAAAAAATCAATTTCATCAAAGGAAGCGCTGTGCTTGTTTCTCCAAATCTTAAAGTCCACCACTCTTCTCTTCATAAAATTTATAAAATTCGTTTTAAACCCGTTACAGAACTCCTGGACAACCTCCGACCCGTATCTCCAAAGCCTGGGCATATGGAAAGAATAAAAACTCCAGTAGGAAGTACCAGGGTTCCCGGTGAAGAGGATGACCAACCGTTCAAGGAACGCTTTCTCAGAATCAATGTCCGCCACATAACAGATGGACAGGTATTCAAATTTCAAACATATGTCTTTAGAAACACGAAAATGCACCAAACCAAGTAGAAGAAATAAATTTTTCCAACGCTAATTCCTTCCACGTTTTTATCTCATTTTTTTAGGGGGTGGTGGGAGGCGTTCTTCTGGTTACTCCAAACGCTGTAATGTTTGACCCTAACGTATCAGACCCGTTGGTAATTGAGCACAGCGCAGAATCATACGGAGTCATAGCACCGATGGAATTTATAGTCAACGCTGCGATCTACTACGACATAGCCCACATGAGGGTTGGTCATACGGATACAAATTCGTCTGATAAAAAGCCGGAGATTTATTATATGAAGAAAGCTGAGGATAATCGTGGCCGACTATCGCCAGGAAAGGATGAAAACTTTCCTGAATTAGCCGGCGACGATAGCGAGAGTGTCTGCAGCTGCGCCGAGAGAGACGGAGACGCGTTTCCCAAGGCTTTTGAGAGGGAACTAGTCACGCCGACAAATCTACAGGGCGTAAGTTATCCTTAATTGATTCTTGGAATGTTTCCCAGACTATTTTTTACTCAAAATATTTCTCCAGGACGATGGAACTGCATCTGCCAAAGACAAGGACAAGGACAAAGATAAGGACAAAGAAAAGGATAAGAAAACTGAAAAAGACGAGGATGGAAAGGAGGCGCAGGCCATTGCTACAAGCCAGGCAACAAGGACGTTGGAAGAACGCAGGCGGTCTATGCTCGATCATCATTGGGCAGTCCCAAGCAAGGACAGATCTTGTTCTCTGTCTACTGAAGACGAGCAGCACGATCCCTCTGTGGTAAGGATTTCGAATTATTGAATAGCAAGCCTCTTTGACTTTACAAATTATTTGATAATATTTTTATTTCAGAGTGATACGCAGCTACCAAAACCGAATGTAATTCCCGAGGAAGAGGTATCTCTAGTCAAACTTTCGTGCCACGACTCAGGCATCGATATCCGTGATCCAAACCCACCTATATTACCACAGATACCCATAGTGCAACCTATACAGTCAAAGAAAGTCTATTCGGATGCTGACATTGTACTTTCTTCAGACTGGGTACCGCCCTTAACAATTGCACCCACTAATGTGACACTGACACCTACAGACACCCTTGCTGCGATAAATGGCAGAAAGAAGGCAAGTTCGGTGTCGTTTAGTCTCGACAGCAATGCCGAAGAGACTGAGAAGGACGACGGGGGCAGAGACGACGACAAACAAGAGACTAGGAAGACTAAGGTAAGCCGATTGATACATAGAATCCGATTTGATAACGGAAACGAATCTTTTTCTTTTCTACAGATGTTGAAAAGACTTTCTTATCCGCTTTCTTGGATGGAGGGTCTAACCGGAGACAGGGAAGAAGAAGGGGCTAAATCTACAACGGACAAAGTATCCAGCCTTCCCAGCAGCGCCGAGGCTCATCATTCTAGCGTTTTTAGCAAAGTTTTTTCGAGGTGAGTTTCAGATGGACGAATATAGTATCTCAGAGATTCAGGGTTGGCGCGATTTGAGTTTGTCTCATTCTTATGGAGTTCCTTTTTTTCTTTCATATATATTTTTTTTTCTTTCATAAAAACCACGATTTCCTCCAACCCTGATATAATATGTAAATACATTCCCATGAAGATTCATCTCCGCGTTTACCTGCGCGTAATTTACGGGCGAATGATAATTCTCGACCCAAGACTCGGATCGTCGAGTTAGTATTAGCCAAAATGCCTACCTAACATCTCCTTGTTATGACTAACAAAAACTGTGTGATGGTTGCGGATAACATAAGCTCGCCAATCAACCTGGTGAGTGACTTTAGCTCTGGTCTCTTCGCGAAGACCCCCAGCGAGGAAAGTGGCTTTGGTAGGGGGGGAGCAACCCCTCCTCTCTCAGCCTCATCCTATTCCCACTTCCAAGACAACGGCAACGCACCGTCGCCGGGAGGTTTTGCTGGGTGAGTCAATACCTACGGGCCCACCCACCCTGAGGGAAAAAAAAAAACAAAAAAAAAAAGAAAAGAAATACAGAAAATGCATAACAATTTGTTGTCAACCCCTGAATTATTCCTCGGGATTTTTCAATGCTTTCGTTCGTAAATTATTGTGGTTTGTTTCCTTACACGTTTTACGTTCTTCAAACTTTCATATAGACGAAATATAGCGAAACTATCGAAACCCCCAGACCATATAGTGTTGTCATATTAATTTCCCCTAAATTCTTTACGTTTCGTCGATATAATTAATTGCCTGTAGATGTTGTTGTTGTCGTCGTCATTGTTCTTGTTCTTGTTCTTGTTGTTGTCTCGCCTCTACGTCCGTTTCTAAAAAAATTGCCTTGCCTCCTCTGTACCTATCTTCACCATATTTATTCTGCACCAGTCTGGAAAGGGAAGAGGATAAGAAATACAAAGAAATGCGAGAATCTCAGAACCGCAGAATCCAGGATGTGGTCTGCGAAATTTCTAATTAAATCCCATTACTAAACACCTACTCTACTCTACTCTGAATGAATGCCTATAACAAACTGCCTGGTAGTTACTGTTATAATGTGGAGAAAAGAATGGAGAATCCGCTTATATGAGTCCAATAAATGGACACACGCGCATAAACCTATATACCTATACAAGATATACATATATGTATATATTTATATGATAAACCTATGTAGAATTGAAACCACACTGACTGTATCACTCGTCCTGCACTTATATAATTATTAATCTGTGCGTAGATGAAGGAATATGTTTCTACGCTTTTGTTCATTAAGTTTTTATTTCTTTTAATTAATTTTATTCCGTATTTCAGGAGATCGTCGGTCGGGACGTTCAGCAGACAGCAACCACTTACATCGTCTGGTAGCAGTAGTGT